>CM023451.1:73326019-73788073 GCA_013339765.2 Haemaphysalis longicornis
TTTAAATTTTCATCGTTCCACTGCTCCAGGTGGGGTGCCTCGATGCAAGCGCTGCCGTGCGGTGGAGACGCGCGTGAATCAAGGCACCCTACTACAACGTTTATAGAACCACGTTGCCCTACTCCACGAGCGTTCTGAGCGGAACGTGGAACCTATCTAGTGGAACTGTTCGTTGGTGTTGCCGTTTGATTTTTTTTAATGCCACCAGGTAGCGCGGGCATCAGCAGGCGACGGTTTTCTGAAGTTGGTGCAGTATTTTATTTTGCAAAAACCAAGCATCCGTTAATTTTTTAATAAAAGAAGACTGAAAATATTAATCATGTATTGATTTTCTGCCTTATATTTGCGTAATGTCTTGTCTTTGTTCAACAGTGTTTGCAAGTATGAACACTAACTTCAACGTTTAGATTTGGCTGTGGATATATAAGACTGGGAACAGGTGGGAGTAAGGGCTGATGGTGAATACCTCAGTAACCTCAGATTTGCTGATAACATTGCCTTGCTAAGTAACTAGGGGGACGAATTTCAAAGCATGCTTTCCGCACTGGACAAACAGAGTAGAACCGTGGGCCTGAAAATTAATATGCAGAAAACCAAAGTAATGATCAATAACCTCGGGACAGCACAGCGGTTTGAGATAGGTGGCGAGGCAGTGGAAGTGGTAAGCGAATATATCTACTTAGGCCAAGTTGTGACCCCGGATCCCAACCATGAGGCAGAGATAATTAGAAAGATAAGAATGGAAGAATGGGGTGGAGTGCATACGGCAGACATTCTCAGATAATGAATGGCAGCCTACCATTGTCCCTGAAGAAGAAAGTGTATGACAGCTCATCTTACCGGTACTCACCTACGGGGCAGAAACTTTGAGGCTCACTAAGAGGGTTCAACTTACATTGAGGGCGACTCAACGGGCAATATAGCGGAATATAATAGGCGCAACATTAAGGGACAAGAAGAGAGCGGAGTGGGTCAGGGAACAAACGCGTATTAAGGACATATTAGTAGAGATTAAGAAGAAGAAATGGACGTGGGCAGGGCATGTAAGGCGAAGGCAAGATAACCGTTGGTCAACCCCTAGAGAAGGAAAGCGTTGCAGGGGGCGGCAGAAAGTTAGATGGGCAGATGAGATCAAGAAGTTTGCGGGGATGAATCGGTCGCAGTTAGCACAAGACCGGGGTAATTAGAGATTAATGGGAGAGGCCTTTGCCTTGCAGTGGGCGTAGACAGGCAGATGATGATGATGATATAGGACTATTTTGCAGTTTCGGTTTCACTTTGGCCGGGTGGCTGAATCGAGTCACAGACAGACAGACATATAGACAGACCAAAATTTCTGCGTTTAAGTAGCCCAAGAAAGGCTATAATCCTTAATAGAAAATCACTGCAGGTACACAAAGCAAACACTACTTCATGGGACCTTGGTGGAGGAGGAAGAGGGGAAAGTAAGTTTTATTGTTTCCAGAGTAAAGGCCTAGCTAGAGCTGGTGCGCTTCAGACGACAGCCAGCCTGTCTTGGCAATCAGCGGCGTCTTCGGCCCTCTGGACGATAGAAGGTGCCTGATCGCAAGTGTCAGAGTGACCATTGGCTGCTGCTGTTGAGTAATTTCCCACTACCTGGCAAAACCACGACAAAGACCCTGACTGTGAAGCCTGAATTGAAGTACCTCCGACTTAAGCCTTGCTAAAACGATCATGCATGAACGCAGAAACCCAGAACCAAGCCCTTTAGCATTTTCATTAATAAAACCACAAGAGAGCATGCGTGCTCACAAAAGAAATTATCAAGAAAAACAACCTTACAAATAGAACATAAATCAGAAATTGCGCGATAAGTCTGGAGCAAAGCGCGCAGCAGGCTGATTGCAGCTAGCATGATGCCCTTCAACGATCTGAATGGGAGTTTTTTGGCTGAAATACGTCTTTTAAACTCCTCACGGCAGGCGGCCTGCTCCCACGTGTGATGGTGGAAAAACTGCCAGTTTACACCGGGGGCCACGAACCATGGTAAATAGGCGCATTTTCCACGATTGTACCTCCTTACAAAACGCAGTATCTAGGTGTGAATAGTACGTTTGTCCTAATAGGAGTATTAAAGACTCCCACGTCTCCTCCTCCTCCTCCTTCACCCCTTCCTCCTTTACGCCTTCTTAC
Source organism: Haemaphysalis longicornis (assembly GCA_013339765.2). Classification (NCBI taxonomy): domain Eukaryota; kingdom Metazoa; phylum Arthropoda; class Arachnida; order Ixodida; family Ixodidae; genus Haemaphysalis; species Haemaphysalis longicornis. Next base: position 73,328,174 of record CM023451.1, read on the forward strand.
AAAATGGCTGCCGGTTGGTGTCGTGTGTCGTGTGAGCTCTAGCGTCCCCGAAAATTTATTGTCGGTGTGAACTTGCGGCCGCACGAATGGATGTGAAGTGCTTGCCGACAACCGAAGTTCGTTGCGAACATTGTGGAACCAGCCCAGACTAGCTAGCGCCGCACTGCAACGTCGCCTCCGAGTCACCGACCTTCGAGCCGACAGAGTACGCCAGCGAGCCGACGTGAGGCCTAAATGCAGTGATCGCTAACGGAGAGTGGCTCGTTCAAAACAACGCGGTTGTGCCTCTGCGAGGTGGCTGAAGGTAAGATTTGCACGTTTTTTATTGTAACCAACATTTTGGCGGGCTTGTGCCCTGTGTTTCCCGCGTCACTGCACGGGCGATTCACCGCCACTGGAAGTGAGCGTTGTGCGTGAGAGAGGGCGCCGTGCCCGGAACGTCATTTGGGGGGCCGAATGGTGTGAAAGCAATGCGTATTTGCGAGGGTCTCGAGCAGAACACTCACTCATTCATACTCGCGAGCAGAAGTAAAAGTGCCCGCACTGTTAACGGCTGTTAAATGTTTCCGTTAGGCTGTGTTGGCTTACTAGCAGGCGAAGGTGAAGTTGGCTGGTCAAACATCGCAGTGCCACTTTTCTTGAGAAGTATGTGTGGTGCCCGCCGCGCCTGCTACGAGCACGATGACTGCCGCGCGCAGCCGGCGATTCATTGCTTTCACTGGAAAGGGAGGAGGTCGGGGCCCCGTGGGAGCTCTCCGTGCGCTAGGCGCGTGTAACTATAACCAGCAAACGCCATGCGAGGGAACATTCTGTGAGTCCACGGAGACTGCCTATTTTTTTTAGATGCAGAGCATCTGATTCACTCGCCTTGTCCCTCCGGCGTCGTCGTCGTCGGCGGCGGCGTTGTCCGCCCCTCCCCCATTCTCCTCGCCGCGCCAGCTGCGCTCTCCGCCGCTCACTCCCTCTCCTCTCGATAGCGAACACTCTCTCGCGAGGGGCATTGGATTGGATTCAATTGAATGGTGGATTGGATTGGATTGTATTGACATTGGATAAGTGGATTGTGTTGGATTGTGTTGCGTCATAGCCGTGGCACGTTGCTTCATAGCCGCGGCAGACGCGTTTGGGCCGGCGCATGTGCAGTACTCTCTCTTCCGCGGTTTCCTCTCCTTCGGGCGCGCTGCGCATATAACCGGTGTGCCGTTCTCCGGCGAAGCAACATCCACGCTTGGCTCAAACACCTAGAGTCCACGCCGCTTTACAAGTACGCCAACATCGTCATCGACTGGGACCGGCTTACGCAGTCCCCTAAACGTTATGCGCGCTATAAAACGCGGTCCCTTCGCCGCTCCGCCTATGCGTCGCATCTACACAGGGGTTCCCGCGAGGGGAGGTGGGAGATTTTTTTCTTGTGGGGGGATCGCAGGCGTTACACTGATGGAAATTTTTCCTTAACTTGGGTGAGGGGAGAGAGGGGAAGTGCGGGTAGTAAAACCTGAAGCTCGCTCCAATCAACTACATGCGAGGAAAAGAGGGAAAAGAAGCATTTTGAGAAGCCCTTTCGAACAGCAGTTCCTTTTGACCAACTAGTGGGCGCAGGTGTCTCGGACGGCAATGCAATTTTGCGTAGCTTTAAATAAACATTCAGACTTTTTTTAGGTCGGATGCCCAATAGGCTTCTGTATTTGTTGCCGTAGATTTAAAGCGTTTTGTTATCCCTGCAATGCATGTGCTACTGTAGCTTCCTGAGGAACGTGCCAGGAGGCGCGGCAACGTCAGCGTTTGGGAGGCAAGTGCAAGCAAACACCGCATCGACGACATGCTGAACTCATTGTTTGCAAATGGCTGACTTTTTTTTCGTTGAAGAGTGTCGTAGTAGAAAAAGTTCTTACCAAGATATCTTGTATTCTCGATGTAGGTGTTATGTTGATTCAGTGTTTTTATTGTGTTATTAACGTGTTCACGCGTAATCGTATTTATGTAATTGCTATGCTTATTTATGTTTTATGTAATTGACTGTGTGCAGAAACCAAACTTTTCACGTTTTGTAATTGAATTTTTGAAGCGGAAAAAGACTAGAAATTACGTAATCCTTAACGAAAAATGAAAATGCAACGTGTAAGCTCATTAACAACTCCGAAATACAGTAATAAATTCCTCTACAGCGGTTATATCACACGTAAAAAAAAACAGAATAAAAATACTTCGAATGCAGGCCAGCACTGCTCCCAACGCACCCCCCAAAAACTCCCAGTTAGAGGAAATAATATACTCCCTCTGGTCCCCCTGAAAAATGAAACTCCCATATGCTTCTGAAAAAACTGCGGAAATATTAAGAGTAAGGCGATACTCCCATTGGAGGGAGTTTTGAAAACTCCGAATTGGTACTGAGTTCTACATGGGGCGAATTTCGCTTGCGAATTCGCAGCTGCGGCGCCGCTCGTGCACCAAAACGATCTATTCTCGTTGCTGTGGAAATTTTTCCAAATGTTGGGAAGAGCCGAACTTCTCTTGTGAACGCGAACTTATCTTGTGAACTTCTCTCGCGAACTTCTCTTGTGAAAAGAAGTGGACTGGGGATATTTTGAACTCATTTGAGCATACAGCCCAGTCGGGGGAAGGGGAGAAGGTGAATGAAAGGGGATAGGTGAGAAAAAATGGCGATAAAGAGAGAGAGAGAGAGAGAGAGGATGTGGTGTAGCCCCGTCTGCAGGGCCCGGATTTGGATGGTCCAGGTGCCAGCCTCTTGGAAACGGTGCCGCTGAGTCGCCTTCCCTTTCCCTGTCGCGGTGGCTCGGCTGACGCAATTGCCTCGCCTCCATTCGTTGGATTCATACTTCGGCCAGTGAGAGTCCTGATTGGAGCGGTTCAAACTTCTCGCGGCTGCAACGGACCCACGGGGGTATAAACAGCCCGCAAGCATCAGCGAGCGCGGGACTTTTCGGAGGCAGCGAGTGGAGAGGTGCTGTCGCCTTTGTGCGAGCCATGTAAAGCCTTTGCTCACCCTTGTACATAGTATATATAAATGTTGCTTCAACTCTTCGTCGGCACGAGAACTTCATCGCTCTGCTCTGCGCCGCGTCGATAGCGGACGCGGCAAGGCATCGTCGCAACACCGGTGAATGTGCTCGGACGGCCAATAGCAACAGTGGTGGCTGCGGTGAGATGGCCCAGTCCCAACAATGCCCGGCTAGTTGGGCTGTTTCGTCGAGTGGATCGCCATTCGTCTGGCTGCTTGGCTCCCTAACCTATGGAAACTTGGCTGGCTGCTTATTTTTAAACATCGTTGTTTCCAGTTTCCAGAACAGAAGGTAGATCCTGTACAATAGCCCTTGATCATCTAAACAGCAGAAAAGAGTACTGATGACTCACAGTCCATGGCTGGGGTGTTAAAATACCTTTTGACATACATGTAGAGGGCATTTACAAACTTTTCACCAAAAATCTTATGATTCACACAGTCCCTCCATGGAAGGGGTTTGCTTCTGACAAGGTGGTTAAAATTTGTTATTAGTAACAACATAAACTCGTCATTCGTCCCATTCATTCAGCAGGCTTACGAGCTTCGTTTAAAAAACCCTGCTGTTTCTATTTTACGTATAAATGAACTGCTTATGCAATATTCTTTTATTTACCTATGTTCGCAGTAAACTGTGTTGTATACCATAAAATCTGCTGTGCCGAGTGCATGCAGGCGTAACATTCTTCAATGGTGTTACGTGTGGAACATGAAGCTCAGTGCTAATAAACTTAAATCAGGGCAAATAGAGCTTCCCGTATTGTTTCTTAATTATTTTTGTAGCTATTCTCTCTACCAAATACCTTGGTGGTAACTCAACTAAGCTCACCTTCTCCCTAGGCCTTTATTATTGCTGTGCTCTGGAATTATACTGTTACCGTGCAAAGGGTCTATTTACAGCCGTAAATAAGAACAAGAGCGTTGAAGGAGGCAGCCACGGATCCTGCGGTCAGTACGAGTGCGGTTCGTCCTGTACTTCCTCTTCTGTTCCATCCCTTGACACATACCCTGCTTGGGGATTGGTTGCGACCAGTTTAACGCTGTACAGTTTCGAACGCGACAATACATTCCCAGCTGGAGCATGCCTGCTGAATTTAGGTCCGAAACCATGCTTTGTATTTCACAATTGCAGCTGTCTGAAATGTTGCTGTTTAGGTTTTGCCAATGATTTCCAACAGGCCGCTTAACAAGTGTCAAAACAATTTTGTACCTTTAATTGCTATTTATAGCAAACAGTATTTTATCATTTTTCATAACACATTTTGTTGGTACCTCACTCAATGTTTTCGTTACCCAGCCAGCCTGGTTGAGAAATCTTGGCATGAACATCTACAAAACAAATGCCTTACTGCAATACATTCACATGCCTGTCTTGCAGCAAATCTGCAGTGACAGACACCACACGCTTTGGCTCTCCAGCGTAGCTTTGGTGTCAGCAAAAAGGAATCTTTTTCTTGACTCCTCTGCAGCGCTTTGTAGTCAAGCAAAAAGATCGCTTGCTGGTTTGGCTTTCCTGCAGGACTCTAGTGTAGTGCAAGAAAGTATCACTTGCTTATTCTTTTTTTTTTTTTAATGTTGTGCATCTTTCAGAAAAACCCTGACATTTTGTTTGAAAATGGAACTTCACACCGCAGACTGTGCAGAGAAAGGAGAGCTACTCACTCACTTTTTGCATAGCCCCGGAAGGTTGGCAGATCACTTGTCATTGACAAACAAGTGTTTGATTTCTGGCTTAAGGTGCAATGGTGGGATAGTTCGTTACTAGTTGGGGGGGGGGGGGGGGGGACACAGCGCTGATAAACAGTGCTGAAGTACTAGGAAAGGTGCCGTGATGAACACGGTGTCCTTGTGTTGGTAGCTTTTTTTGTCCAGTTTCTTTCCAGTGTTTTTTATGAGTATATGCTAGGATGCCTGAACATGGCCTGTTTTTGTGTAAGAAAACGGTCAACAACGAAGTGTTTTTCGTGAATATTTGCCAGGGTGCCTGAACATGGCCTGTTTTTGTGTAACGAAAATGTCAACAGCGAAGCACTTATGAATGCTCACATGCTGCTCATTGATACCAGAGCAAAAGTACATTCAGTAGTCATTTTATTGTTGAAGCCATCCATGATCCATACACCTTCCAGCTGCACTGCATCTTTCACAAACACCGACAGACATTCACATCCACACAGGTGGCCTTGGCTCCAGTTTTTGCACGTACTCACGGGGGCGGGCAATGTCAAGCTCGACACCAACCATTTCACCTTAGTTGTATTTGAGGAGGAGGAACAAACGTTTATTTTACATATTTAGAGCAGATGGGCGGCCGCCTTAGTCCAGGTAGCCGCGTGCTGTCGCTGCTCGGGTGGCCCCGCTGGGTCAGGCTTTGCTGATCCTGCAGGTCCGAGCTGGTCAGCGCGCATTCCCACTGCTCGAGAGTAGGTGTGGGGAGTGGGGAGGGGTGGTGTGGGCAGAAGAATACGAGGTGGGGGGTTGTGTCTGGGGTGTGGCAGTCACGGCAGTTATAGGTGAAACGGCTGGGGGAGATATGGGAGAGGATGGTGCCGTTGTAGAATGTATTTGTTTGGAGACGTCGCCAGATGCGGGATTCTTCGTTGGTGAGTGCAGGGTGTGGGGGAGGGTATTCTCGGCGGGTGTGGCGATAGTGCGCTAAGATGTCGGAGTAGGTGGCTGGTAGTGGGTGTAGCGTGTCAGTCAGGGTGTCCAAGTCGCCCGGCCTCGTCGCAAGTGAAGTTCGCGGGCCGCAGCATGGGCTGCTTCGTTCCCGGGGAGGGAGGCATGACCTGGGGTCCAAACGATGGTCACGTTAGGAGGTGATACTACGGCTTGTAGAAGCTTGAGGGCAGGTAGAGGAATTCTTCCAAGGAGGTGTCTTCGACAGGCTTGCTGCGAGTCCGTGATAATTGTGAGGTAGTCGCCCGTTGCTGTATGCATTGCTAGGGCTATTGCAGTAGCTTCCGCTGCAGATGGGGAGAGGTGGCGGTATGTGGCCGCAGCGTATAAGGTGCCGTTGGTGTCGGTGACCGCTAGGGTTGAGTGGGAAGTTGAGTGAGCGATGTCGGTGTAGCGGGTGTCGTTGTCCGATGAGTACTTCTTATGTAGGTAGTGAACACGAGCGTTGCGACGTCCGTTTTGTGGGTAAAAAAATAAATGGAACGGCCAATGGGCACACAACACACAACCCGTGAATGTGCTTTCTAGCAGCTGGCCCTGACGAGACTTGCACCATTGTGAACGAAATGTGGGACATTTTAAGTGCGAATGCGCTTTATAAGCGACCCCGAATTCCGGTGACCGCCGTCCGTCCACATAGCAACAGCTGCGGGTGCGCGCGCTCCTCGTCTTCCTTGGCAACGGGGGGAGATGGGCGCGCGCTGCCTGGCCGCTGACATGGCACATACCCACGTGGGGGATTGGCCAGGAATCTCCTCGTCTTCCTTGGCAACGGGGGGAGATGGGCGCGCGCTGCCTGGCCGCTGACATGGCACATACCCACGTGGGGGATTGGCCAGGAATCGGGCGTGAGAAGGGCTAATGCACCCGCTTAAGGAGTACTGACACGAAATTTCAAAGCTGAGATCCGCTCTAGCAATCAAGTACAACGACAACACAAATAGGTGTCTGTGCATGGCACATACCCACGTGGGGGATTGGCCAGGAATCGGGCGTGAGAAGGGCTAATGCACCCGCTTAAATGAGTACTGACACGAAATTTCAAAGCTGAGATCCGCTCTAGCAATCAAGTACAACGACAACACAAATAGGTGTCTGTGAATAAATGCATCTTTCTTTCTTTGTAGTTGTGTGTGTGTGTGTGTGTGATCTCTCTTTCGCGAACATTACCGAACCGCGCAAATTCAACTTATGCATTCGCACTTTCACATTCTTCCCCTCGGGGAAATGCGGGGAAATTTTGTTATGCCCCTTACCACTTAGTAAATTCACTTGAGCAATTTTCCGAAGCAGTTTAAACAGCGCGGAGTTAAAAAGCATTAGAATGTGAAACATCCCCTCACAATCGGAAACTCTTCCTTTTCACTACCCCAAAGGCTTGGACAGCAGACGCTTAAGCACTCTTCACCAGTTGCGAATACAGGCAATTTTCTTAAGTTGAATTCCGCAGAGTGCTTGGGATTGGCGCATAGATGTCACAGCCACTTAGAATTCGTAGACAGACTGCAAGCCTCCGAGAGAAGCTCTCATCACCATTGGCCCATGCCGCTGAGAGTGAATGGAAGTATTGTGGCTGGTTATGTTCAATTCCAAGCCAAACATTCAATTCCAAGCCAAACACAAGAGTAAAGAAGGAACGAGCCTATCAAAATACATACTCAAAGCAGACGCAGGAGGAAGTTTTGTTGCCTAACCAGGTTAAAGGAGGCAAAAGGCACTGGAGCAAAGGCAAGGGAAATAAAGGCAAGCAGTAATAGTGAACGAAATCCTGTGGTGCTAGCAGACAATCAACTGGCGAGGCTGAAGGGCTATCCTATCCATCCTTTGCCACTTCTTTACATCCATTTCAGCAGATAAGAACGTTTTATCAAACTTGCTAGCTGGAAGTTCCACGTACCCTCAGTGGATAATTTCAAGGTAGGCAAAACGTTATAAATCTGTTTCGTGTGCATTCGACAATGGCTGCTTGCAGATTTCTTAAACTTCGCAGCTCATTTTGTCTTGCATATCATTTCATTAAGACTTTCCAAGCTGAATACACAATGGTACTCGAAGCAAGAAATTTGAACAACATAGACGAACAATAACTGAACTGTCACTTCTTTGCCTTATGCACACCAGACTTCAAAGCACTATTTAGCAGAAGTGCCAAACTTGGTCCACACGGCATTCTTATCGGCTGCACTTCTCCCATGCTTGCACAGTTGGAGCTTGAGCCTCCTTGCACAAGAAGCCAGCCAGTCAGCGAATGGTTTCAGCTGTATCTTGAGTAGATGTCCATGGACGGGCAGTTGGGCTCAACCCACGGAAGTGAAGCTGCGCTCCCTGCACGGATTCTGCAGCGCCGCGTGCACAGATCGTTTCCGCGGAGTAGTCAAGATACATTTCTCGGCGATAGTAGTACTGCCCGCGGGAAAAATTGTAGAAGCTACATGCGAGGACGGATTGCGTTCGATGATGCCATGCGCTACCTGACGACACTCGATTCGTGCACACACTGACACTGCGTCGCTCGCGTTGTCCTGTCATCCAAAACAGCTACCTCGTTAGCCACGGCGCGACGTGATGGAAAATACTGACCACACGTTTTATCATTGAGCCGCCAGAATCAGAACACAAGGCTTGGTATGGAAAGAGCGAGACACAAGTACACAATGAATGCAGGCGCGTAAAGCCGATGGCACGCGAACTGCAAGACAATATAAAGCTTACAAAATATTAGACGACAACACGACAGTTCTAGGAGCATGTAAAAAGCGGGGCGAAGTAGCGTGCAGAAAAGGGTGCGTTAGGCTTACCAAGGCGTCCAACAGCAAGTTCACGAAAAATGCCCAATCTAAATAATTACAAGCAATCCTCCCAACAAGAAAAAAGCGCCGCGAGAGAGCCGCTGTACAGGGAGATAAGGACGTAACGATGCGTCAGGCTTGCCATTCGAACCACGGGCGGAGAACATCGGGACACAAGACGTGAACACCGTGCTGCTGTCGTCAGCACCAAAAAAATGCGACATCAACTGACCTAAATATGACGTATATTTTGTGACGTCAGAGGAAGTCACGTGATTAGTTTAGCTTGACGTCACTTCTGCGGGGCAGCAGCCACCGCGAGGAAGGGCGTCTCGTACCACGCGCGTGGCACGAGACATAGCCTAAAAGAAAATTAAACAATGTTGATGACTATTTAAATGGCTATCTGGAGCTCTGCCCGTGCGTGACGTCTTCCCGATTTTAGTCCCGAAAGTGATGCGTATGCCCGTTAAAAATACATCCGTATGAGTATCATGGGAACCCACCACCAATACAACTTTACTTACTCACGATACCCGCCATGGTGGTGTGCCGGAAAAGGCATTTTAGAGAGCTCTGATGTCACACTGAAGGTCATAAATTTGTACCCACGGAGGCTGCACTTTTAATAATTTTCTGGTGCTATTTCGACACACATTGAAGATCTCCAGGTAATCTACATTCATCTGCAGCCCTCCACTACCACGTACCTCATAGCTCAGGCCTAGCTTTGGTGCACCAGATTTTGTTTTTTGATGAGTATTTGCACAGTATTGTGCATGCTGGGCTTGAAAAAAAGATCTATCCCAACACCTTTGTCATCCCCGTTATCTATAACTTGTTAACTAGCTTCTCACTGACATGCTGGTGCGAAGCGATGAACCCAATTCAGACGGTAATACAGACGGTAGGCAATGGTATTTAGTAAAATGACCACTGATGGTGCAGTCACGGATTCTGTGACATGCAACCGCCAGAAAGCGTATAATTTCCGGCCTTGCAAACGCGAAGCTGACCAAGCCTCAACGGCTAACGGTGGTACGACGCAAAGCACACGACAAATTGGCGTACTGTATGGGTCAGAATTTTAAATCAAGGTCCGCGCGGTTGTGCAATGACACCCGGTGTCCGCTCATCCCCTTAGAAGTGTACGCTACCCGTTATGGTCAGTCAGGCTGGAGGAGTGCTCCGAAGTTAATAAGATCCAAACAAGTGCAAAAGAAAAGGTTAGAACGAAAGCACGTGGTCACAGAAATGAACTGGGGATTATTTAGACGTACTGCAAATGCTTCAGCTTTATAACACCAGAAGGATGTTCACGCCAGCAGACAACAAACTTCAAAAAGGTTCGTGAACTTCGGCGAAAGAGTCACCGTGAAAACTGTCACGGGAGCTTCTTTGAAACGCGCTGCACTTCAAGACACCCATCCGAGGCAGTTATGCATAAAATGCAGAGTACAAATCAAGATGATGTCCTATTGTAGAATTTATGAACCTTGTTCGAATTTATTTTTATGGGTGCTGCTCGGTTCCAGGAGATTTGCGGAAATTTAACATCCAAGCTTTTCGTACGTCATTCCGCTTTGCTTCTGCAGCCACCCTTCACTGCAGCACAGCAGTGCTTGCTGTAGAGCACCCTTTACAGGCAAACAATTGACTCAACTTTCACTGTAACCTAGCGGTGCCGGCTTGCAGCGCGGCACTGTTAGTTGCCAAACTTCGACTTTGCCTCTACGCAGCTCCAAACACTGCGCGTTTGGCCAACCGGCTACATCGGAGAGCCAGACTTCATTTATTAAAAAATGCGCCCATGTAGTATATACAGATATATGGTTAACGGCCAGCTGCACTCAAATTTCACCCCGTCCAAATTTACGTGAAACGCGCACTAAGTACGTACCACCAAACCAACTGGGACATGACTGGTAGCCCCGTGAAATGCGTCGTTAATTACTTACATAGCTCCGTTGCAGACGACGCTGCACCTGCCGGCGGATCGTGGAAACAGCCATGAAGCGGAAGTGACATCGCGTCCGGCAGCGTACTTGTTCCTCCGACCAGCAGGAGAACCGTTGAGCTCCGCTAGGCCTTAGAACTAGTATATTCCAGGCACTATAGCTCCGCTGGCCGCACCTCTCCTAGGGCTGCTGCGAGCGCGATTTGTTGCGCGCAGGGTTGCTCCGGCCGGCCTGCCGCTCGCGCGCTGCCTGCAACGTCACTTCAGACTGCCCGTAATGGCCGCGCTCTTCTCAATTTCGGTTTCAAAATCGCCGATTTTCGATGGTCGTCTGCGCCGTCATACGCGTATTTCAGCCGTCAAATTTTGTACCTTGCAGCATTTTTAGACATACTTTACGGAAATAATGTTTTCAAGAGGTCGAAATTATGAGTGCATGCAGTTGGCTTTTTAACCAGCGAAGCCGTTACGTGTGGCCGGTGTTTACCCGGGTGTTTATTTTACTCCCTCTGATGCGCCGTTGCCTCTCACCAGTGTCGGAAGATGCGAGAATATAGCTACGTCATCTACAACCGGCCAATCTCTCTCCCCTTACATTTAACTCCTCTCCCACATGTTTTCTTCGCGCATGCGCATACGGTGGCACGAGAGGAGATTTCTGCCTACGCGGCACCGCCGGATTACCGCCACAAATGTCACGTCGTTCGGATGAGCCACGCAACGAGGACGACGACTAAGGACCCGAAGGGCCGATGAACGTGAAGCACGCAGAACTTGAAAGAACAAGACGCTTGGTTCCATGGATGCCTGACTTTGCGTTTCCTTTCTCGGGCGCCACTAGACGTCGAGGGCGGTTTTTCACAGACGTGTCTGGCGCGGGCTCGGCATACTGCCCGCCCCCGCACACTTTCGTAAGAGCGTCTGTTTATTTTATTTATTTATTTATTGATTGATTTATTTATTTATTTGTTGAAATACTTAAATTTCCACCAGAGGGGGGTAAACAGTAGGGAGGTAGAGGAGAGGGGAGGAGGAAAACTTTATTGCTGGCAAAAATAGATCTTCGTCTTCCCAAGTGAGAGGAGCTCTCATTCCAGAGCTTTGGCTATCGCCCGGGCCCTCTCGACCAGTCTGTGCTATCTTCCAGGGCCGAGCTGGACAGCACGGCTTCCCACTGTTCATTCGTTGTATTGTCATTCACGGACACTGTCTTAGTTTCGGGACAGGACCATGTGACGTGGTAAAGAGTAGCTTTTTCTCGCCCGCATAGTGGGAATTGATTTGACGGGTAGACTGCGGGGTATATCGAGTGCAGGAGGCTGAGATGTGGGTGCGTGTTTGTCTGCAGCAGGCGCCATTCTACTGTCTCTTCTTTGGTTAGGTGTTTGTAGAACATTTTCACACGCGAAATGTTCCAACAAAAAAGAGAAAGTAATTTAAACAGGGAAAGTAAACAGGGAAACAAATAAGAGACAATGATATGCAACTGCCTGCAAAAAAAAGGGACAATGCGCAGCATTCAACGTAAGACACGTATGCCGGAAAAATATGCATAAACTCAGGTATGAAAGAAAACAAATACACACTAACATGCATGGGCGCTGGGAAGAATAGCATGCAAATTTTGGCCTTGAACATGATTGCGTAAAGCATCTTTTTATACCAAATGATTGACCAAAGACACGTAAATGTATTGTCGCAGAACTTAAATGGGCCATGCAGACAAAACACAAGTTTGGTTCTGTCGAAAGAGTGCCTCATTAGAATCATACTGACACCACTTTTAACCCATTGATTGATTGATTCTAGGGTTTAACGCGCCGAAGCAACGCAGGCGATGAGGCGCGCCGTAGTGGAGGGCTCCGCATTAATTTTTACCACCTGGGGATCTTTAACAGGCGCCGAAATCGCGTACACACGGGCGTTTTTGCTTTTCGCCTTCATCAGAAAAGCGGCCGGCGCGGCCGGGAATCGAACCCGCGACCTCGTGCTCAGCAGCGCAACGCCTTAGCCACTGAGCCACCGCGGTGGGTTGAAGGTGTACCTGTTCCTCTACCCAAAAGGTAAGGCATTAATCCTTCTGCTGATGAAAGACGAGCAGTAGCCTAAAAGATGGCGCAAGGCAAAACTGCAGGCATTCGCAAGAGATCAAGTGACGAGTTTTTGAACTACAACCATCGCGTGCTCAGTACTGCATGAACGACGGATCAAAGTTAACATAACGTGCGGCAGTGTTGGCTTTTTATTTAAAAAAAAAAACTGCTTCGGGAAAACAAGACAGACACGCAAAGGTGTTGCATTACATTCTTTACGCAATTTTGAGACGGGGCTGAATTTAAGAGAAAGTACCAAGGTCGTGGACATGCTGAAGACAAAGCATAGTCATCACTTCCCAACTCATTCAAAAGCGCGCAAGAGTATTGTGGGACGTCTTTGAATGCCGCGGTTTCGACAGCGGCGGCGGTTTTTCGAAGCGATAGAGCGCCGTGAACTGTCTTATTTGTGAGGACCAAGCGCGGCAATTACATAACTAGTCCACTTGAATATATACAGGACGAAGATGAAGATGGCAAACGGGATGAGTTGTGGGGTGATCAGAGTGAGGAGGAGTCGTTCATAAAATAACAATCTTGTGGTGCTCCAGCGTTGGAGAGTGGCGAAGAAGCTCCCTTTTGGAACGAAGCCTTTCGTGGTCGACTGCCACTTGGAAGCCCAGGAGCCGGCCTTTATGCCATGCCGACCGAATCCGCACCAGCACAGAAGCAGGCGGAGGACCTCTAAGGCTACAACCGGTGACAGTAGCACGGCTGAAAAGCATAAGTAAGCACTAATTAAGTTCAGCAAAGGTGGGAAAGGGTCTAGTCTGTCTTAGAACATCTTAAAGATATTGAAGAACTTTTGGTAACACAGACGCTATTAACCGGGACACTTTGGTCTGCTAACGTGCTACATGCGAAAGCATTGTCTGCGGCCTCGCGTTTATATTCTCTTTGTTGTCTTGCCTCTTTGCACGGCAACTCCATACGTGCTCCCGTGCTTCTTCGATTCCAATGAATGGCTACCGAGGGAGTCTGTGCTCCTCTCCACTTTCTGGGGTACTTAAGTTGTGGGTAGCATAGAACGCCGCTGGTATTAATTAAAAAACGTTTAGCTGTCAATTTATTCGCTTGGCAACACTGGAAACGGCCACGGGCATGGTCGATGCGCCATGGACATGGCGCGGCTTGCGTGCGGGCGCCACTGCGCCCGCACGCAAAAAAAAAAAAAAAAAAAAAAACCCTGCGTGCGTCGTCTGCTCCGTTTCAACCCGATTCTCAACGGCAGCGTGAACAGAGATGTTATTATTCGCACTCACATTGGACTCGAGGCATTACTTTGCGTTCGGTGGGGTAGAGTTTGGAACGCCCAACACAGATCATGTGCTTAGCACGGACAAGTACCGCCATCCCGCGGAGCCCGACGTAACCAGTGACGGCGCACTCAAACGGTTGCCGGAATGCGTGCCTCGCCAGTGAATACAAGCTACACATGCCGAAGGTAATCAGTGCGGTTTCCATGCAGGAAGCATGTTGTACATTATTTTCTTTCATATAAAAAATATTGGTGATTCAACTCGGAAAATGTATGAATTTATTTCCCTATGCCTGTTATATCATTCTTGACAGCTGTATTTCTTTCTGAATTCGTTCAACGAACCCCTCATTCCCAATTCTGATTCGCAGCACGCACAGCGAAAATTTCGGTTCTGACAGTGTTTGCGCCGTAGCCACCGCGCCGGGTAGCATTCAAAACAAAAACAGAGTATATTGCTTCCGAACAAAACTAAGAAATCCACGTTAGAAACGCATATTGCTGGCCAATAGGGCTATATTAACGCAATACTCTCATTTCACCACCTCTGAAGAATGTTTAAGAACTCTGGAATTTTTTTGAACTTACCGACCGGCCGACCACAATGAAGAACGTATTCCATTGTTCGATCCTGGAAGGACGGAAGAAGTTATACGGTAATGCGAGGTAACTTTGCAGAAAAGAGAGAGTAAATTCACAGCGCCATTAAAAAAAACAAATGTTACTGTTTCGAAATGGGTGCAATTATTTGTTGCCTTTCGCCTCACGACCGGCCTCACGCAGCGGCTGTAGCCCGGAGTGCAGTGATTGACTGATGTGCCGGACTGACAGCTTTTCTAGCACTGACAGCTCTCTCTCTCTCTCTCTCTCTCTCTCTCTCTCTCTCTCTCTCTCTCTCTCTCTCTCTCTCTCTCTCTCTCTCTCTCTCTCTCTCTCTCTCTCTCTCTCTCTCTCTCTCTCTCGCTCTCTCTCTCTCTCTCTCTCTCTCTCTCTCTCTCTCTCTCTCTCTCTCTCTCTCTCTTCACTATATCTTGTCACTCCCCCTCTACATTCCCTTCCTCTGCACTAGGTTGTATGCATGCAGGTGAGCTCCCTGCCGAGCTCAAAATATCCCCAGTGCCTTTTTTTTCCTTTTCCTCTACCGCACCCCCCCCCCTCCCCCCTGTGAAAGGTACGTGAACGGTTTGTAGTTGGACTGATTTGACTCCACAAATAAGGGGAAGCGAGTAATATGAATGCTTCGTATATTTTGTTGAGTTGCGACACCCCAGTGAAATGCATCACTAAACCGCTGTGTCAGGCTATCTGCTGTTTAATTTTGCGCGTCGCAATAGCGTCCCATGCCATGCTCAGTAGTATTTGTCGCAAGGTCCTGGCAAATTTCGGAGCTGAATAAAGTGAGTACGCCGAGCACTGCGTGTTCCTTTAAAACATTGCGTTGCGTGGTGGAGCAAAATAATCCCGACGGGTATATGTTCGCTCCCCCTAATACTGAATCAAGGAAAGAGGATCTCTATCATTTTTTCCAGATTCTACAATCAAAACCAGCGCTAACGCGATGAAAAAAAAAAATCGCCGTCCAGCTATATACGGCTTGCTTTGGATAGTCACGTAGGAAATGGTAAATTTCAGTACTTCGCATCGATCGGGTTCAACGGGTGGCGCCGCAAACGTTAGGCAAACGTTAGGCAAACACGCTAGAGATTTGCTAAAGTCAATTTAAATTTCCTGCGTTCCCCTGCTACAGGCCGGTTGCCTCGATGCCAGCCCTGTCGTATACGGCGTGACGCGCGTGAATCGAGGCGCCCTACTTCAACGTTTATAGAACCCTGTTGCCCTACTCAACGTGCGTTCCAAGCGGAACATGGAACCTATCTAGTGGAACCTTGCGTAACTGTTCCCGTTTGATTTCTTAAAATGCCGCTATTAGTAATAGTTGCGCGAGCGACAGCAGGCGACCTAGTGAATTTTTTATGCAGGGGATGCAGTATTTCATTTCCTATCGCAAAAATCAAGCAGCCATGAATTTGTTATAAATGGTCACTGCAAATGTCACTTATGTATTGATTTTCTGCGTCATATTTGCGTAATTATTTGTTCTTGTTCAACAACGCTGACAAGTAGATATATTGCCGCCGGACCTAGACATTTGGCTGTGAGTATATAACACTATTGTGCAGCTTCTATTTCACTTTATCCGGGTGGCTGAGTCGAGTTACAGACAGACAGACAGACAGACAGACAGACAGACAGACAGACAGAGCAAAATTTTCGCGTTCAAGTAGCCCAAGAAAGGCTGTCGTCTTTAAAATTTGAAAACAAACCTTAGCCTGCGTCCTCAAAACACGCCATGAATCATTTAAGTTTTAGTGAGGTTTTTCAACGAGCTGTAATTTTATGTAGTCATGTCGTCGGTTACGACAGCGCAAGGACCATCCGTCACCATGGCACTAGGCCTCTATTTTTTAAAAGCAAAGCTTGATATGGCTAAGCGAATGCGGTCCTGTGTACGCATAAAACTCTTCCTTCGCAACCGGATAAGCATGCGGGATAAAAGCACGTTGGATGGGACTTGGCAGTGAAGAGAGGGACTCTGGCTGGGTTTATCTCGCTCGTAGCACAGGGGACGCGCGCTGAGCTGCTGTGTGAAGCACAAATCGGGCGATACCGGCACTGAAAACACCGGCCGTAAGTTCCTTCGAGAAAGGCCGCGCATCCAACGTGCTTCCGAGGAGCGGACCGCTTAGGATAATGGTGCAGCAGTCAAAGTTCACTCCACGGTTTTTTTTTTTTTCATTACAGAACTTAGGACGGCCAAAAACATCACATTACGACGGGAAAGTTGTGATAACAAAGGACATCGTGACACCGCTTTGCCACGCTACATTGTGGTGCAGAAAGCATGGCAAAGCCGCGCAACTGTCAACATGGATTCATATATAGTAAGAAGATCCCGCCCCACCCCTCACCAGAATTGCAAAATAAATTGGCTGGTATTTTGCAAGGCACATTTACAGTGTAGGCCTGATACACCATCTGCAAGCTTTACGGCATTGTGTACCCACAACGTAGTGCGGCGTTATGGTCACCCTGTAATTCACGGTCGGCAGTGAATACCGACAAGACTAATGCTATACGCACGATGTCGTGTTACCCTGACAACAATGGCTGTACGCGGGAGCCGTACTCTTCAGCATCGGTTACTAAAGAAGATTGCCCGCTTGCCTTTGTACTGTCGAGTTACCGCTTCCGATAGCTTCCGGCGGTGAATAGGGGGTTCACACGCCAACTGTAACGGGTTATTTGCTTTCTGTAGAAGCTAGCTATTTTGAAAAGTAATTACTGAGTTTCTCATATTTCTCATCCTTATTATTCTTAGCTGGAGCGGGATTGTAAAATTGAGATCCCCACCGGCACAGGGCACATAAAGTACTGTTCTGCATTTCGGAGTCGCCCAATTCATTTCACTTATGCACAGTATTTTCAGAGGCCGGGGTGTCGTGGTACCGCGTAGGTCGCTGTCGGGACAGCAGGCACATATACACTGCTCGTATTTCGGGAACTAGCAAAGTTGCGCGTATATTCATTCAGGTGTGTATTGCACGCTTCGTGCGTGGTATAGCAGTAATCTGCCTGCAAACCTCCGCATTTTCCTTACAAACAAGTGCACAATCTGGCGAAACTATCGGGAACGCGCTGCATCTACGAACAAAAATGGGTGCACTCACCGATCAGAAAATCTCCGGTGATATACGAGACCCCGGACAGCCCTCTTGTCGCCGTTGTCGTCTTCATCTGCTGTCTTTTCTTTTCTCTTGTCTTCTTTTCTCTTTTCTTTGTTTCGGTGAATGCAAACATGGTCGGATTCTCTCTTATCGTGGTCTTCTATACGAATGTAGCCCTCTCAATATCCATATTATAGTTGCCTCTGGGCTCATTTACCTCGAGATACTACCTGACCTGACCTGTTAGCCCGCCGTTCTGATCTGACCAAGTGCATATCCAGCAGCAGTCCTTTATCGTTCATCTTGAGCGGATGCATCATTGCAACACTCATCTGTCTGAACAAGTACCATGAAGGAGGCAGCGCTGAAACACGAGTAGAAAATATTTGATTGATTGGCTATTTATTGGAGGAGGTCATAAAAGCAAAGAACATTTTTGTTTGCTTTTCTGAAGTTGAAAGAGATGATAGTGAAATTCGAAATATCCGCACTATTTTGAAAATAATTGATTTCCGGAACACAGGAAATGGAGATATTACATAAGTTTGCCATTACTTGTTTGTCTAGTGTCACCCAATATGAAAAAGGCACTTGCTTTACAATAGACGCTACTGGATTTTTCAATAGGGAAGCTTCGTTCGCTTGAAAGGTTTACACGTCTGGTTAACATTCAAATCAACTATAACGCAAACTATTCAAGCTCAGAACCTAAATAATAAGGTGAATAGATGACATTGGTGAATCGCCAGCCCCTTTATTTCGATCCTTTTATGACATAGTAGAAACTTCGTTCGATAGGCTGCCGACGTGAAAAGCCGTGGCCAATAAAAATGATTGAGTGATTATAGTGGTGCGTTTGCTTCCGCTTGGACGCACCGCTTTAATGCTAGGATGTTGTTTCACTCTGACTGCTCTCTTTCTGTACTTTCTCTATGACGTCGCGACGGCGCTGTGTTGAGAAAAATTTCAAGCATTTGTCAACATTACTGATCTTATTATGACAAAAGCAACGTTCTCTGGAGCCCGAATGCAGTTGAGTGAGCTAGTAACGGCAATTCGTCTTAAAAGAACAACAATTGTGTTTCTTTCATGGTCCCTGTCTGAGGCGGAATGTTCTCATTTTTCCGGGGGGACGTTTCTGTCTGTCTGTCTGTCTGTCCTGTCTGTATGTCTGTCTGTCTGTATGTATGTATGTATGTATGTATGTATGTATGTATGTATGTATGTATGTATGTATGCACGTACGTATGCACGTGTGTATGTATGTGTGTGTATGTATGTGTATGTGTGTATGCACGTGTTTATGTATGTGTGATGTATGTATGTATGTATGTATGTATGTATGTATGTATTGTGTGTGTATGATGTATGTGTGTACGTATGTGTGTATATATGTATGTATTGCAAGGGGGTTTATTGGTAGTGAAGCGCAGGCATGGAAACGAGTGGACCAGGCTATGTCGGACAGACTAGTCTTCAGCTTCTTCTGTGTCGCGGCCACTGCTGGCGATGATTCGTGGGGGCGGTTGATGGTGTAGGAAGCAGAGCCGTGGACTCGGTGAGGCGATGTGGCTCTCCTACATTTTTTTGGGGTGTGCAAGGCCCGGCCGGAACTGGAGTAGGAGCGGCGATGGCAAGCGACCGCCCAGGCGCTCGGTCGAATTCGATAACCTCTCGCGGCGCGTGGCACTGCTGACGCAGCCCGGCAAGCACCGCCGCTGATGATGATTGTGGGATGCAGGGGCGATGATGATAGTGGCGCTGTTAGCGGGTGAAGCTGCCGCCACTACAGGGCTCCCCCCCTAGCGCAGGGCGCGTTAAGACAGAAAGAGAAGAACAAGCTATGTACAGATAATTAAGCATGTCCATGATAGGTCCTTAGACAGTCCAGGTCAAATCGTGCGTAACTTATTAAAGCAGTCCTGGTCAGTCCGTTGTGGGCCTCCGGAGCGTTGATTGGCCTCAGGTGGCCTTGGCTGGGAGTGCAAAGTGGGACGAACTGGTGTACGGTGTAGTAGCCCCGATGTGAAAAAGGCACGAACCGCGGCCACAGTGCAAACTTGGCGCGGCCGGTAGAGCGGGCGTTCCACGAACAGCCTCTTGCGACGCGTGTACACTGGCGTTCGTGTGCCGGTACGAGGAGGCTTGTACTCTCGGAGGTGACGGTTTGAGCACGGTGTATGGTGCGACATCGTTGCGCATGCTCTAAGTGCAACCGCAGTACGACGCCTAGGGTGACAGCGGCTACAGCGAGTCACCCACTTCCCGGAACGCCGACGAATATGAGCCCGCAACGCTGGTCGTAGCCGGCATGCAAGACGTTGTTTGGCAAAACGGCACTGACGCCTCGTCGATGTGCGCCGAAGAAGTGCCAGTGGTGAAACTCGCTTTCTTGACTGGTGCTTATGGCGTCGATGGTGACGTCGGCGTCGAGTTTCGGGAACGCGCTCCTGTGGTGGCGACATCAGTGGACGTCTGTCGTCAGTGGGTCGGGCTTCTCCTGGTAATCGTGCACGTCGCGGTTGACGGGGTGCTGCCGGTGCGTTTCATGTAGAGCAAGGGTCGCTGCTGTGTTGGTGTCCGTGGAGGGTGCCGCGGCTGTCGCTTCACCCGAGTCATGTTGCGGTATAGGAGTGGAGCGGGGCTCTGTGTTACTGTCGTGGTGGACTTGACGTGCAACGGTTGTGTAGCGGGCGACCAGGTTGGGAAGGATGGAACGCTCACGGAGCACTCACCGGAGCCCTTGCATGGGGTGGTAACACCGGAAAATAGCTCACCAGAGCCCTGGCATGAGGCGGTAGAAGGGGCCGAGGCGGGCTGTGACTGGTGGGTTTCCGTGACGTCGTCTGCTACAAGTGTCGTCGGTGGCGTCGGTGTAGGGGCGGCTGCCGCGCTGGAGGTGGCGTCTGGGTGGCCGATACTAGTGGCCGCGGACGAAGGCGATGGCGCAGAGGGTACAATGGGCGGCTGCGGTGTGTGCGGAGAGCGTGCGTGTACCTCCTCTGGTGCGGGCCGAAACAGGTCGTCCGTGAGGCCGTAGTGCGCGAGCACGGCAGCGCGAAGGTCATCGTAGGGGGTGGCGCTGGGCGGTGGGAGGACGAGGACGTAGCGGAGCTCGAGGGGAAGCGTCTCCCAGAGGATGGAGTGCTTGAGCGGCTGAATGGTGACGTAGTTCAGCGAGAAGGTGGCCTCAAGCTTTAAAAACCATCCTCTGAGGTGGCGTGCGTCGAACACCGGTATCGGCGGGTCCCCCCACGTCGCCATGTCGGTGTGCCGCTGGCCGGGTATCAGGCGCGGAACCTCCGGGTCACCACTTGTAGGAAGCAGAGCCGTGGACTCGGTGAGGCGATGTGGCCCTCCTACATTTATTGGGGTGCGCAAGGCCCGGCCGGAACTGGAGTGGGAGCGGCGATGGCAAGCGACCGCCCAGGCGCTCGGTCGTATTCGATCTCCTCTCGCGGCGCGTGGCACTGCTGACGCAGCCCGGCAAGCACCGCCGCTGATGATGATTGTGGGATGCAGGGGTGATGATGATAGTGGCGCTTTTAGCGGGTGAAGCTGCCGCCACTACAATGGCAATGATGGATGAGAGGCCATACGGGCTGGTTGGTTGCACCAATTTCTCATTACAATTATCCCCCGAGAGAACAGAGGGACATCCTGGATATTACGTCGTGGGCGCCGAAGAAACGATCGGTTCGTGATAAGGCTTCAAACGTTGCACGTGCAGTTTCATGACCACACCTTCGGAGGTCCGCAGAAGGGCTCCACAACGTAGTTGACTGGGGAAACCCGTTCAATGACACGCTAAGGTAGGAGCTTGCTGGATTATCCTGGTGTTGTAGAAGTCACCCAAAGCCACACCAGGGAGCCAGGTAAATAGGCGGGGTCTGTAGCAACGTCATCATGTGGAGATTTTTGTCTCCACTGTTCTTCGGCAGTGAAACGTCGCGCGAGTTGTCGGCAGCCTTCCGCGCCCCTCGTGGCGTCAGAAAGGGGCGTACACTTTGAAGGATCTGGTCGGTAGGGCAGGACGGTGTCCAGAGTGCACGAGGGCTCACGTCCGTACAGCAGAAAATAGGGAGAGAAACCCGTCGTAGCTTGGCTGGCGGTATTGTATGCGTAGGTGACATAGGGTAGCACGAGGTCCCAGTTCTGGTGATCGTCGGCGACGTACATGGCGAGCATGTCCCCTAGTGTGCGATTGAAGCGTTCTGTCAGGCCGTTTGTTTGTGGGTGGTAGGAAGTAGTTGTGCGATGCACGACGCGGCATGCCTTGAGGCGCGCTTCAACAACTTGGGACAAGAACACACGTCCGCGATCTCTAAGAAGCTCGCGAGGCGCTCCATGTCGCAAAATGAAGTGACTGAGGATAAAAGAAGCGACGTCTCCTGCTGCAGCCGTTGCCAATGCAGCAGTATCGGCATAGCGCTTCAGGTGATCGATAGCGACAATAACCCACCGGTTGCCAGCGGGCGTACATGGCAGAGGCCCATAGAGGTCAATGCAACACGGTCGAAGGGCCTCGCTGGACACGGTCGTGGTTGTGAGGGACCGACTGAAGTAGCAGGTGGAGACATGCGGAGCTGGCACGTGGCACATGACTGGACGTACGCGCGAACAAAGTATACATACCACGCCAGTAATAACGCAAATGGACCCGATGGTACGTCTGGAAGACACCGGCGTGAGCGCAGGTTGGGTCGGCGTGAAGAGAAGCGCAAATGTCGGCACGGCGATGGCGCGGGATAACCGTTAGCCATTTACGTCCTTCATCGAGGTAGTTACGGTGGTAAAGAAGGCCGTCACGCAGTGGGAAGTGGGGAGCTTGTCTGCGAACGTTCACGGGATCCTTGGTGAGAAAAAATACCAGAGAGGACGGAAATAACGAGAGATCCATGGATCCTTGCATTGCTCAGTGCATAAATCTTCCAAGGAGAGGACAGAAAGAGCGCTGTCATCAGTCAAAACGCAGGCAACCTCAGGAGGAAGCGGCTATCAGGACACAGCGTCAGCGTCTTGCTGTTTGCGGCCCGACCGATAAGTGACGCGTATGTCGAACTCTTGAAGCCGCAGAGCCCATCGACCAAGGCGCCCTCATGGATCTTTTAAGGAGGACAGCCATCAGAGCGCATGGTGGTCCGTGACGACGTCGAAAGGTCGGCAGTTCAAATAGGGTCGAAACTTTGTAAGCGCCCATACAATGTACAGGCACTCCTTTTCCGTGACGGAGTAGTTGCATTCCGCCTTTGTCAACGTGCGACTTGCATATGCGACAACGTACTCGCAAAACCGAGGTTTCCGTTGTGCCAGCACTGCGCCTAGGCCAACTCCATAGTTGTCGGCTTCGGGAACTCGGCCACAGCACGCAACTTGGTCTTGTCCGGAAGTGATAAAGGGGAAGGATAGGGTGGAAGGTCGGGAGTACGTCCACACTAAAATGTGGGATAGTGCGCCAGGCTTAGAGCGTCGTTTCCTTTGAATTGGTCAGCTTGGAGTGAGGTTGAAGGGAAAATACCGGGCCATCTTCACTAGCGTGAAACCTGGGAAGGGGCGAAGCATGCAGTGTGTAAGTGTATTCAGAGATGGCAAGTCGCTCTCTTGCCACACGGCGCGAGCCGATTGGGCGCCGGAGAAGCGCCGGTGGGAGGAGTGATCGCGCGCTTGCTGAGGCAGTGGTGCCCTCTCACATTATTTAAGCAAATAAATGAGAGACAGACTGGCCGTAAGTTGTCGACATATCACACGACGCAGCATGCGATCTAGCGCGAGGTGTTGGAAAATGAGTGTCCCGGTGTGTTCTTTTAGTACGCGTTTTTGACCATGGAGATGAAACATTCTAGCGCGAGGCGATGGTAAACGATTGTCCCGGAGCTTTAGTACTGTGACTACCTGAGACGACTGTAGACGCCGACAGCCCGAGCCCCTAATATGCTTCGCACCTCATGTTGTTTGTCAAGTAGTGTTTGAGTAATTTCCTGAAATGTGACCAATGGCGTGGACCCCGCTTGATCTTCTCTGACACGTTAGTTTGAATAAAAACTGTACTCACAAGTGAGTGCCCCACCTATAGACGCCGACAGCCCGAGCCCCTAATGTGCTTCGACCCTAATGTTGTTTGTCAAGTAATGTTGTTTGACAGTGTGATTTCCTGAAATGTTACCAATCGCGTGGACTCCGCTTGATCTCCACTGACACGTGAGTATAAGTAAAAACAGTGCACTCACTGCGCGACCTATAGACGCCTACAGCCGAGCCCCTAATGTGCTTCACCCCTAATGTTGTTTGTCAAGTAATTTTGTTTGACATTGTAATTTCCTGAAATGTGACCAATCGCGTGGACTCCGCTTGATCTCCTCTGACACGTGAGTTTAAATAAAAACAGTGTACTCAAGTGAGTGCGGCACCTATAGACGCCGACAGCTCGAGCCCCTAATGTGCTTCGACCCTAATGTTGTTGGTCAAGTCGAAAGTGCAGTGTAATGTCCTAAAATGTGACCAATGGCGTGGATTCCACTTGATCTTCTCCGGTACATGAGTTTACATAAAAATAGTGTGCACACGAGGGAATGTGCCACATTATGCCTGAGTGGGATTTGAAAAAAAAAGTGTCTGGAGGAAAAGTGGAAAAGTTGGAGCGGAGAACGAGGGCAGGGGAGTATAATTACAGCGGAAAGTTTGGCAAGATAACCGAGCAACGCCACGAGCCCAGATGCATTACGAGACCTGCAAGAAGGTTCGTGGATTGCGCGACAGATACGATCTACGGGATTCCTCTGTCTTGCAAGAGGTGCTACGTTGGGAAAACCAGTAGGTGCCTCAACGTTAGGTTAAGAAAGCTCCACGCGACTGTGAATGCGGATGTGGGGGCCGAAACACAGCTGAGGGCACTGTACAGGAAGTCTGCTGAGTGCATGCGAAGAGGGCAGGATTTCCAAACTACTTACTCTCTTCCCAAGAACCAGAACTTGCAAATAAACAAAAAAACACCATCTTCCCGTAGGGGAACCCTGGGTAGTATGCGAAGCACTCATGGGGTCGACTGAAGTTCCCATTAGTTTTCAGTTCGTCGTTTCCGTTCACGTTCATCTTCGCGTACCTTCGTTGTATCAGTAGCTTCTTGAAGTAGTTTGAATGAGTGAAGGACATCAACCGCGTTCGCAGCACATGCTCCCGTCTCGGTTTGTAGCGCAGTGGGAAGAGCGCCACGTACCTCCCGTTGCGGCCAGAGAGTCGTGGGATTGAAACCGGGCGCCGCCGTACTATTTCGTTTTATAGTGGACTGCGCTGACGTCAGCCCAAACGCTGACGGGGCTGAAGAGACGCGCATGCGCAGTAGAGTGCGGACGGCGGACGACAAGGAGGGAGGGTACACAGCCCCGAGCATGAGATGCTCCGCATATAATAACAAAGCTTTTTTGAGTGCGCGCAGAACTAACTCTCGAGCAAATGTCTCCTCCTTTGAGAAAAAAAAAAAGGCCTATGCTGGCACTAGTGGTGCAAGTTTGGAGAAACAGCGGAGCTGGCGGCCCTTCTCCCTTCGTCGGAGGCCCGACTCTTGCACCTCGCATAAATTTCCTAATTTGCCGCTGAAAGGTCTCCATGACTGGCAGGCGCGGGTCGTTTTGTCCGCAGGCTTTCACATCTCTCACAAAGTGGAGCGCACACGCGCTCGAACCCGTGAAAAGCGACTTCGCAGACTCGGCGTCTGTAGTGCAAGCTCCGAATCTGTGCTCTCTACTTCAGGCGCAAACGCACGTGAACTGGTGAGAAGAACAGCACTGGAGAGAACACGCCACAAACGCTGCAGAGTGATCTCAGAGGTCGAGTTGGCCAACGCCGGGCGCTCCTCACCGTGCGCACGCTCACGTGCGCTTGGATTGTTTCCTTTGTATATTTTTGCGAGCTCCTCACGTGGCACACGCTCACGCCCAAGCCTGGACGACGCCGGGCGCTGCTTACGAGACGCACGCTCACGTGCGCTTGGCTGAACTGAAGGCTTAAATGGCAGCTGTTGTTAAAAGCCCAATATAAGAAGTCTAGAAAATATTTTATTCCCAATGGAGGAGCCTTGCCAGCCATACCGCTAGAACAACGTCATCTGACGGCGACCAACTTGTGACGCAATACGTCGCCCAGGATGGCTTCCAACGTCTCAGCGAGAACATCCCGGTTGGGCGTCGTCCTTCGTTCCTTTCCGAGTCCGGCGGGAGGGGCGATCCTTCCGCCGGCGAGAAGAGCCCTGCCGGCCGACGTCAGCCTTTCGCCGCAAAGGTTCGTTCAAGCGGGTATCGTGTTGCCAGAAGGAACCCCGTTTACCGTAACTTTGCCATGGCCCTTTGTGCCACCCAAATTTTGGCTTCCTGTAACGGCGCCTGAATTGCTGCTGCTTCTTTTTCTTCTTCTTCTTCTTCTTCTCCTCAGGTACCAAATGGAGACTGCAGGCTGTAGAAGCGTCATCGGTTACCTGAGCAGGGAAAAAAAACCTTGCTTTGTTAAACTCCGCTGGTATTAAGAAACCTCGTTTAAACGCTTGCGCATGCCTCTCTGCAGACAGTAGGTTAGGGCCCGAGTCACACAAAAAAATTAGCAGTGGCTTAGCTCGGCTATGCCAGGATATACGTAGCGTGAGCTAAGGTTCAGCTGGTTATTCTTAGGTTTCATGGTTGTCTGGGATTAGCTGATTATCATGCTTACTGCTGCTAAAACGATTTCCAATCCAATCCAATGCAATCCAGTCCAATCAAATCCAGTCCAGTCGAGTCCAGTCACTGCTACTCGCTCACGCGCAGCACGGCTCTCCAGGAGCCACGCGAAACGGCTATCAAGCGGCTCCGGCGCAGCGTCAGACTTGGCTACTCCTCAAGGGAGGCGCACAGCTGGGCACGCGCCGGCGCCAGTACGTCTGCCGCGGCTTTGACGTCACTCCTATGGAATGCGTAGACCGGCGAATGTGCAGACCCAATTCTCTACACACCCGTACTCCAATTATATTGGATTTCCAATCCAATCCAATACAATCCAATTTAATCCAACCCAATCCAACCCAATACAATATGATTTAATCCAATCTAATCCAATACAATCCAATTTAATTCAATCCAATCCAATAAAATCTAATCCAATCCAATGCTCTTCGCGCTTGCGCAGCACGGCCCTTCAAGGTCCACGCGAAACTGCTCAACCTCGGGCAGTGTAGCTTGCGCTACAAAACATTTCGCGACGATCACTGCAACAACAGAGTGGCAGGACTATAGTTCGTTCCACAAGCTACGTGCAGCACTGTGGATGCTACACTATTGTCAACAGCCCGCCCACTTTGGGCGCCTATAATTCACCGTGAAGGAAGCGACAAAAAGCGCCGGGGCCTTGCGGTTCCACCTGCCCAGAGAGAAGAAGGAAATGTCTTTTCAAGGCTCTCTTCACAGCGAGTTAGGCGGGCACAGTGGGCGGACTGTTGACAACAGTGTAGCCTCCACAGTGCTGCACGTAGCTTGTATAGACGGGAAGACGGTTAACTTTATGTAAAACCAGTAACGTAGTCAGAAATTTTTGCTCGGCGGGGGCTGAGACTGCACCTCGACCTCCTCCATATGATTTTTCAATAGATCAAGAATATGCATAATACAAAACTATGAACTGATAATATACATACCTATAATTCAAACTATTAACTGAAACACTAGCTATTACCCTATAATAAATATGACTATTAACTGACACTATTATCTGAAAATACATAACTGCTAACTGGGAAGAGGCATAAAATAAAACATTTCATAAAAAACTATTCGCATATTCTGAGAATAGCGACAGAATTGCTATCACTGTTTGCAATTTTCTGTTTTGTGCACACAAGAAGAAAGAACACTTCAAAATTTGGAAATGTAGAGTAAATATAAACATATCTGGTTAACAAACATACACGGCACCTTGTGGACTTTATACGAGAAGCAAACTTGTTCGTGTACCTGTGAATCGTGCACCGTTACGCCGCAGGGCAAACTTTCGAATAAAAAACAAACAAACAAACATAGAAGCAAAAAATTGAAAGCAAGGAACTAATTCATCTAAAATTAACAAAGCATAGAGCGGCTATTATAGACGTGGAAAGCCCGAAACAAACAACTGGTGGGTGGGCGTTTTATATGAAAGTCGCTTCGTCATCCAAGAATATTTCTTTTTCCATCTTTGCAAACATGTGACGGTTACGGAGATATCAAACAACACCGTCTTTTATGCCAATTTATTGCGTACGAGCAGCTTGTCTAGCGTCGCGTACTGCGGGTGATTACAGCAAAAGTAGCAACACAAAAAATCCGTCAAATTGTACACTCGTGGTGAAAGAAAATGAGGAGATTATACTCTGATCAGGGCAATAAAAGTGCCATTGGCAACAACGTGTACATTTATGCAGAAGGCCCGTTATACACGGTTCGAGTTACCTGCGAAGTCGCTTCTGCGGCCCCGCTCGTGAGGCAAAACAGCCTATTTTTGTATCTGCGTTTTGCCGCACGAATGGCGCAGCAGCAGCGAATTCTCATGTAAATTCGCACAATGTAGAGGGGGGTGGGGGAGACAATGTCCGAAGTAGTTAGTGCACTGGTATCCGGTGGCGGCCCTGGTTGCATGGAGGTGCTGTAGCGAGCAGGCCTGCGGTTTCGCCCGCGAATCACCCCTAGTTTGTTCTGAGCAGCGACTGTCCTTCGCGTCGCGGTGCGCGAGCTCGCAGAACACCCCCGTGGAATGCCAGGAGGAAAACGGGCCACAAAGGGAGAGTTGGTGCGCTTTCCGGACAGGATTCCTGGAGTTCTGGGCAAAACCCTAGGATGGTTTCCGTCGCAGGTGGTTGTCTTGGTCGCCGTGCATGATAGCGCGACAGCATTTCAGGTGGGGAGGGGGGGGGGGGGATGCGGAAGCCCAATCATAAGTCCCACCCCCACTTGCTACGCCCCTAGTAAGCACTAAAGAAGAGGAGCAGAGAACGAACTCGGGCAAAGCAGGACAGGAGCAGTTAGCAATCTATCATACAGGTCGTTGTCCTGCAGTGGACTTTAATGACTATTGTATTGTTATTGTTATTACATTTTATATTATATATTGTTATTATTGATTGATTGATTGATTGATTGAATTGATTGATTGATTGATTGATTGATTGATTGATTGATTGATTGATTGATTGATTGATTGATTGATTGATTGATTGATTGATGACCTACAAGATATACAAGCTAGTGCAAGAGCTGTTGAAGTACATCAATGCCATTACGATGATTATCCAAGGACAATACATCGTGCGTTAAAGTTGCGTAGCTGTAGCTTTAAACGAGAAGAAAACCCAGCCGTGGGCATTTGTCGTGCCAAGATTTGCGTACCCGCGATCCTCCACCAGATGACCCTCCAGGTACGCTGGCAATGCAGAATCGGCATTTTTGTTTAATACTCCTTTTGAATGTGTGTCACAAGGCGAGTGAAAAGCTGAATCAGCCAGTATATCTGTTTCCGCTTTACTATCTCCCATTTCGCAGAAACTGAGAAGCTATCACAAATATCCCTCTGCCTCGTATAAACGGCTGACGGAAACTAATACAAAACGGGCAATTATTACTTCTTATAGGCGTGCTACGAGTTTTGCCTCAAACAAGAGCAGTGGAGGCCGATCTTGGTCTCCAAGACTCTAATAAGTTCCTGAGAAGATTTGCGGCAGGCAATGCACGATCTCTGATGCCGCGTCATCGCACGCGCAGCGAGAAACGCACGGCCACGCGAACATGATGACATACAGACGCCGAGAAAAGTAAAACAGTCCATTGGCAGCTGTAGCTAGAAAATCTACTAGAGCGCGACGCTTTCAGCCCCACCACCACTGAGATTTTCCGGATCCTTCGCTCGCCGTGGGCAGAGTCCGTTTTGCGCGTGGCTTCAACTCACTCACATTTTTATGCTCTAAGACGCTTCATTAGATAAAACATATCGAAATATTCATTCGTGAAGCTTTACAACGCGCGATCAACTCGTTCCATCTTTCTCGCAAACACGTACTGCTTTTAGCTAGTCCAAAACGCGCGGTTTCTCGCACGTCCCCTGTACTTTGTGCTATCCGTGCTTAGCGCTGTCACCGTCCCAGCATGTCGTCGCTTCAGACGCCGTAAGTTCAGCAATACTGAAAGTTTGGCGTGTTGGTATATCATCTTGGGAGAAACACCGTTTTTCCTAAGCCGCAACTTCAGCATTAGCGAAATGTGGCCGTCTACGCCAGCCCATCGCAGACAACCCGGACTATAACTCGTAAATGCCCCTCGCCGCGCCCAATTGAAAATGACCCTTTCGCATTCGAAAGTCATTAGTCTTAAGGAGAACTCCTAGTCCTCCTGTTTTACCTTTCCCGTTTTCTGCTTTTTTGTTAATTCGTAGAATGGTGGAGTCTGCCATTTATCGTTATTTTTGTATCTTATCCTACCCGTAGCAAGCATCCTTGCAAGCACATTCGTGATGCGAAAAAGGTACCTTTCAAGGGGCCTTGGCGACAACGGGTTGTATTTGATCAATTTTGTTTTGTTTCTGCTTTCTCAATTTTTAGGCACTGTTACGATTCAGTGCGTACTGCAAGCTTCGTGCTGTGCAACTATGTTCTGTGGCAGAGCCTACCTTCCTCATGTGCGCCGGCCGCGCGGCGCCGCGCTGTCGGTGACTGAAACTCAGCGGCTGCCAACGGATCTTCCTTAGAAACTTGTCCCGGAGAAGCGGACGCCGCAGTCGAGATGTCCTCTCCCCCTCTGTCAGACTCAACGAGGGCGCCGCTACATCCGGCCACTCACGAACTAAGAAAGAGTGTTGTGTGTCTGCACTATTTTCTGCCCGTGTGCACAGAAGCACTGCGACAGCCGAGCAGCCGTTACGACTACTGTGTATAAAATCCGCCCTCGCGGTGGATAGTTCTCACTCGTTTTGCAGCAGCGAATCCATGCTGTCGCCCTGTAAAGTTTGCTGTAACCATTGCCCGGAAGGGCAAGGTTACTGTATTGCTGTATTGCTTCTGCTCATCTCTCGCCATGCAGTAAACCAGTTAAGTTTGCCTCCAGCTTCTTGTCGGCATCACCAAAGGAGCTACCTTTGCTTGCCGCTCTTCACCACACTAACACGCATGACGAAGACGACGGAGCCCAGTTCCGGAACGCCTTCCCGAATGTAACAGCAGTTACAAAGTGTTACACTTCTTGTGCTGTAAACATATTTTGCTATGGTACCGGCAAAGAATGCTTGTGCATGTGCGTGCGTGAGAGCGTGCGTGCGTGCGTGCGTCCGAGGGGCGTTTCTTGGGCCTACGCCGCAACTCAGACACGTTATCTGAAGTTTGGATGGTCAAATCTTACCCAGAGAGCGTGTTCTTTGCGTGTAGTTTGGAAGTTCATGCTACTATAATTAAAAGAGACGTCGTGCTGTTTCCCATTTGGTTTTCTGGGAGTTCTTGGCTCTCGGCGCGCCTTCGAACCTTCCGGCAAAATCTTTCCTTCTTCCCTTCCTACGCACTCGTGTGTGTGTATATAAAAAAGGTAAGGGGAAGCAGCAAGACGTCTTTTTTTTTTTTTTTACTTATAAGAGCATGAACTTTCAAACTACACGCGAAAAACACGCTCCCTGGGTAGGATCCGACCCTTCAAACTTCGAATAACGTGTGTTGAGGCGTAGACCAGGAAACGCCCCCGAGGCTGCTCTTAGGGCATCCACCACGGTGTCCGCAAGAAGTCACCGCAGAAAAGCAACCGAGCATGGTGCGGGCAGCAAGACATGGCTCCTTTGCCCGGATCGGGGTCTGCATAGCCAACGTCCACAGCCACCCAAACAATATCACGGCTCTAGCTGGCCCTCGTCAAGATGAGCGCAAATCCACTTCTGATACAAGACAACGCCGATCAGCTGCGCAGCTTCAAAGCAGCCTGCCGACCACTGGGGACAGTACAGCTCCGCTTTGCAGCGACGCGTCCCTACATTCCATTCCGCAGCAACGATGTTTTAGAACAAACGTACGACCCAGCCTTTCCAACTTCGTGTTTCATTTGCCTTGCTAGTGCTCGCACGCATTCGCCCATATTTGTTTTTTAGGCAAAGCTTGATACGGCTGGGCGAAATGATAATCCGCCGTTCCCGTGTACGCAGGAAACTCCTCCGGGGCAATTGTATGCACATGCGCGTAAAAATAAGGTTGCGGAGTGGTTACATGAAGGGGAAAGAGATTGGCTGGCTTTATTGATGACGCAGCTGCAGTTTTGCGTCTCCCGACATCGTAAGTGTCGGTATTTATTCTCCCAGCCCTGAGGCCACGGGCCGCATCTTCATCAATAAAGATTAATGCATACAAACATTCCGTATTTTCCCAATACCCCGACTTCTGCCTACTTCGTCCAATAAACGTACTGCGCGTTCGTGCGTTTGCATAACGGTAGCTTAGTGCTCATGGTTCTCTGTCCAATCCGGCCCATTCCCAACTTTTCCTTGACAAATGAAATGTAAATCTCACCTCTGTCGCGGCTGTCTCGCTTTTATTGGAGGTCTCAGTAGAGGAAATGGCTGTGGGTGGCGTACCCTCCTTCCCATCGTCCGCTATTGCGGGAGGTCCTTCGACTCCGGAAGAATCACCGTCGTGGTCTTCAGCTTGCATTGCTTCGTTCTCTTTCTCATTCAGATATCCACTGCACACCAAAGAAAGGGCAAGAGGAGTTAGGAAAACAAGTTGAGTCTGCAATAAAAGTCGCGTAAACTGCATAAATCGGAATGGTTCGGTTGCCAGTGTGTCCATTGGAGAACATCTATTACATTTTGTTGCACCCGCTATTGTCACCACTGCACTTGTTCTCCGTGTTCGCAATTTCTATGGGCTCGCAATGACTACTCCTAAACATGCGAAATACCGATACTGCAAATGACATGTTGAACTCTTGTTTAGGCCACGGCGAGATGTCCATGGTAGCTAACATCATGTCTTACTCGGAAGTATGGTGCAGATTATCAGAAGAATAGCAGTGCAGCCTGATTTTAACTCTTGTGCTATTCGTTGATGCAGAAATTCAGTAAGCATTTCCAGCGAACGTCTGTAACAGTGCTTCTGCATGCGTACCTGCGTCGTGGGTGCGGCGGCACTCGTGTCAACCCGGGACTTCGAAGCAAAAGGCCCAAAATTAATTTTGGTCTTCCACTGCTAAGTTCACGTCGCGAAATCACACATCTCAGCTTATTATATAGTAATTTTGTAGCGTCAGCTACACTGGCCGAGGTTGAGCAGTTTCGCGTGGCTCCTGGAGAGCTGTGCTGCTCATGCGCGAGGAGCAGTGACGTCTCGCGGCACACGGCTGGCGCGCCGGAGCCACCGCCGCCGCGATTGAATCGGATTGGATTGCATTGGATTGGACTGGAAATCGTTTTAGCAGCAGTAAGCATGATAATCAGCTAATCCTCGACAACCAGGAAACCTTACCAGCGGAACCTTAGCTCACGTTACGTATATCCTGGCATAGCCAAGCTAAGCCACTGCTAATTTTTTTTCCCCCGCAGAACTTCCCTATATTGCTTAATAACTTCCCCTCATATGCGTCATCGTGTCTGGATCACACGCGCAAAGTCGGCGCCACCAGTTGTACTACGAAAACTTAGTGTGCAGCCCTCAAGCGTCCGCTACTGAGGTTTGACTGCGTCAGCGGCCTCGTAACCGCACGAACGAATTCGGAGAGACCGAATACAGAAGGGAAACAGAGGAGGAAAGTTTGGCGAAAGTGTGAGGGGGAGGGTGGTATGCAGAGGCGGTGACGCGCTACGAGATAGCGGATAGAGCGAAGAGGCCACCGAATATGAGCACGCAGGAAAGCGGAGGATGAAATCTGGTGAATGTGTGAGGGGAGGGCAGTATGCCGAGGCCGCGCCACAAAAGTTCAGCACGCTGCTGCGTGCCGAGCATGCATCGGTCCTTCGTCGTCCTATTCGTTGCGTAACTCATCCCAACCACGAGATATTTGCGCGGGAGGTTCAAACACGATTTACAACAACATGCTCGGCGGAGGTGCCAGATAACTGAAGAGCAGCGCACCGCCGTGTGTTCGGTGATCACGTGATCACTTCCTGACACGCAGCAGTTACGCGCCGTGACCGAGAAGACAGCAGTTCGCGCTGTGCACAATATTCGCATTTTGGAGTATACCAATCGTCCGACTTTTTAAATGCAGAGCATTTCTTTAACTCACAATGTCACCCGTCCGTTGGCGATCGGCGTCCGCAGCCAGCCAGCACGTGCGCCCCTCCCCCGCTCCTCCTCGCTCTCAACAACAGGTGCGGGCGCGCATGCGCGTGCTCCGGCGCTGAAAGAGGCGTTGCAGCAGCAGGTGCTACCTCATCTCCCTCTACTGCGCGCGCTAAGGCAGCGGCGAAGCGTCAGCGTCGAGCGGCCGATCCCGAGCGTCGAGAACGAGAGGCCGCCGCCAGTCGTAAGCGTCGAGCTGCGGATCCATCGAATCGAGAGCGAGACACGGCTTCGAAACGTCAGCGGCGAGCGGAGGACCCCGCGTTACGAGAACGAGATGCCGCGGTCGGCCTTGTTGACGTAGTCCACGACGTACGCCGCGCACGCGTAGTGGTCGAGGATGATCTGCAGGTCCATGTTGGAGTCGAGAACCTTCCGATCCACGGGTTGAACGCGTTCACGCGCTTCTCGGCGGGGGTCCTCGCGTGAAGCACGCACGGACGCGACGCGCCAGCCCGCAGAATCTCCGAGTACTCCTCCCCGGACCGCACGTCGAAGGCGCGCAGGAACTCGTCCAAGCTCGCAAACTCCCCGTGCTCCAACGCCTCGTGCATTTCGTCGTACTTGGCCTTCAAGCGCCGTCGACGCACCCGTACGACAACAACAACTACAACTACCACCGCCAACTACCACAACCTACGCCACGTGACCACCCCCAATGCTCGGCATTTACTCGTATCCCTCGCGCGGGGGCATGCGACGGAGGTTTTTTTTTTTTTTTTCCTTCATTCAACTCGCGTACATCCGATGACTGGAACCACCTCCCACGAGGCATTCTTGAAATCGGCGATATCAATTTGTTCCCCTCAGGATTGTGTAGTGTTGCTTGAATAATTTTTGTTTTGTGCAAACATTATACTTGAATAATTTCTGTTGTGTGCAAACATAGTTTTTTACCCGTCATATGTATTTACATTTGTGTATTGCTCCTGAAAGGTATATGCGTGGAGAAATTCGTATGACTGTAGAAACATGTATTCTCTTGTATAGTGCTTGAGCGCGAGCTCGACTTTTCTTTTGGAATAACTGCCTGCTTTCATGCTTTTTTTTTCATACCCAGCCTCTGTAATGTATGGCCTAGAGGGAATAAATAAATAAATAAATAAATAAATTAAATAAATAAATAATTCCCTAACTATAACCTGCTTATTAGAGGGAAAGCCTTATAGTATGTCTCATTGAAAGGCTGACTTCGAATGGCAGGGTGGAAGAGGCCGTCGAAAGGCACCAGCCTACGGTCACCACGAGCTCGCCCACCGAATTGAAGGAGAAGACGTCCTGGAGGGGAGGACCTTCAGCCATTTTCTGCCACCAACATCAGGGCTTCAATTCTCCTTGACCCATTTCTCCAGACAATGAAGTTTTTTTTTCTCTCTCTCTCTCTCTCTCTCTCTCGAATGGCCCCGGTGGGGACAGACATTTTACAAAAACTAACGAAGGCCCTAGACGAACCAAAGTATGCCAGCCGTGCATAACATGTGTTTGACGATTACAAAAGTAGTAGTACAGTCAAACCCGGTTATAACGAACCCGGATATATCGAATTGTGCTCTATATCGAACAAAGAAAGATCAGTTGCGAAAATACACGCGAAACATATTCCTTATAACGAAGTTCACATCTGATATATCGAACTCGGCGCGCCTAGAATTGCCGCCAAAATGCATGGTCTCGGAGCGGCGATTGAGATATTGATTGGCTGCGATGGAGATGTACAGCCTCCCATAAAGCGACGTGGCTGCCGGCACTTTCCGTAACTGTTTCCGACGCGCCTGACTCACGATTAAACCCTCCCAGTCAGCGAGTCCGGACCAAGATGGAAGCATCGATGAACTGGGAGAAGAGCTCGCCAATGTTGCCGATGTTGTGCTGAAAGGAGTGCCCTTCGAGGACTGCCTGAGTGTAGACGACGACGTTGCCTTAACTGTGAGCCCCTCGACGCCGACCCCCGTCCCGATGTCATGCTTTGCTGCTGGCCGCTGCTGGAGGCACCGATGAAGCGGAGGAAGTCGCGAGTGAAAGCCGTCCGATGCTTAATGAAGCGCTTTCGGCAGTCAGTGTGCTCCACCAATATTGGTTCGATATTGAAGGACACGGAATGCAACTGATGCAAATGATGTCTCACGTAGAGAATGCTGTGCTAGTTGACGCCGCCAAAACGAAGGTGAAAACAAGAATCACAGCTTTTTGGAAAGTAGGTAGTTACAGCGGAAAGTAGCTTTATAGCTTGCAATAAATAGATAGTTTTGTGTATGGTAATGGCATACTCAATTATGTTCATTTCTGCATGCGGGGATGGCAGGAGGAAGAGGTGGGGGGGGGGGGGGGGGGCGTATTGCAAACTCGTAACAAAAAACTCGTTATGGGCAGGTTCGGCTATTTCGAACTATTGGATATATCGAACTAATCGTGGCGCATATTGCAGTTCGCTATAACCGGGTTTGAATGTATTATACTAATATTGAAAGCGTTGCTGTCATTTACCGGTGTTCAACCAATGAATACCAATAAATCAGCCCAGTTCTGCCGCGTGACAAGAGCACAACCTAACAACATAGGGCAAGTTGACATACCACCAACCAACGCAAACTCTGAAAATATATTTGAAACAAATAGGTATACGTGGAAGTCATCTTGAATATCCATGCGTTAGGCTAGATTACTACCCGATCGTCTCATCATCATCGTCGTCCTGATCATCACCATATATACGCCCACTGCAGGGCAAAGGCCTCCCCCATGGATCTCCATTTATCCCGGTCCTGTGCTAACCGTGACCAATTTAACTTTCTGCCGCCCCCTGCCATGCTTGCCTTCTCTGGGGATCCACTCTGTTATCTTGCCTTCGCATTTCATGCCCTGCCCACACCCATTTCTTCTGCTCAATTTCTACTAATATGTCCTTAACACGAGTTTGTTCTCTGACCCACTCCGCTCTCTTCTTGTCCCTTAATGTAACACTTATCATCTTCCGTTCCATTGCTCGCTGAGTCATCCTCAATTTAAGTTGAACCCTCTTAGTGAGCCTCCAAGTTTCTGCCCCGTAGGTGAGTACCGGTAAGATGTAGCTGTCATACACTTTCTTCTTCAGGAACAATGGCAGGCTGCCATTCATTATCTAAAAATGCCTGCCCAATGCACTCCACCCCATTCTTATCATCCTAATTATCTCTGTCTCATGGTTGGGAACTGGTGTCACTTCTTGGCCCAAGTAGATATGTACGCTTACCACTTCCACATCCTCGCCACCTGTATTAAACCGCTGTGCTCTCCCGAGGTTATTGAGTATTACTTTAGTTTTCTGCATAGCAATTTTCAGGCCCACGATTCTACTCCGCTTGTCAAGTGCGGTAATAATGCTTTGCAATTCGTCCCCGAGTTACTTAGCAAAGCAACGTCATCAGCAAATCTGAGGTTACTCAGTTATTCTCCAATAACCCTTACGCCCACCTATTCCCAATCCAATATTCTGAATACCTCTTGTAAACATGCTGTGAATAACATTGGAGAGATTGTGTCTCCTTGTCTGACGCCCTTCCTTATAGGTATTTTACTGCTCTCCTTATAGAGGACGATGGTAGCTGTTGACCCATTGTAGATATCATTTAGTATTCTTACGTAATGCTCGTCTGCACCCTGATTCCGCAATCCCTGAATGACTGCTGAGGTTTCAACAAAGTCGAATGCTTTCTCAGAGTGTATGAAGGCCATATACAGGGGTTGAGTATACTCCGCGCATTTCTCTATCACCTGATTGATCGTGGGAATATGGTCTATTGTTGAATAGCCTTTACGGAACCCTGCTTGTTCTTTAGGTTGACTGAAATCTAAGGTGGCAGAAATTCTGTTAGCGATTACCTTGGTAAGTACCTTGTAGACAACTGACAGTAAGCTGATCGGCGTGTAATTTTTCAAGTCCTTCATGTCACCTTTCTTATGGATTAGGGTGATGTTCGCGTTCTTCCAAGATTCCGGTACATCGCGGTCATTAGGCATTGCGTATACAGGTTTGCCAGTTTTTCTAGTACGATTTGCCCGCCATCCTTCAAGAGGTCTGCTGTTATCTGATCCTCACCAGGTGCTTTGCCCCTTTCATTTCTTTCAAAGCCTTCTTTACTCCTTTGTCGTTACTGGTGAACTGAACTTCTGAACTACTTCCTCTTAAGGTATTATCCTGGATGTCCCGGCTACTGTACAGATCTCTACAAAACTCCTATACTACTATGACTATTTTATCCCTATTTGTGATAACATTGCCGTGCTTGTCTTTAAGTGCATACATCTGATTTTTCCCCATGCCTAGACGCCTCTTCGCTGCTTTCAGGCTGCCTCCGTTCTTTACAGCATGCTCAATCCCTCTCCATATTATACTTCGTATGTCAGCTGTCTTACGCTTATTGATTAACTTCGAAAGCTCCGCTAGTTTTATTCTGCAAGCTGGGGTGCATATAATTCATGCTTTGCCGTTCTCTAATTAAATCTTTCGTCCCCTGGAAACGTTTACCAGTATCCTGTCTAGCTATCGTACCGCGGACTTCTACCGAACACTCAGTGATAATGCCTGTAAGATTGTTCCTGTGTCGTAAACGCTGCTTCCTCGGTTAGAGCTGAATATCAGTTCTGCAGTGCGACTCTAAATTATCTTCAACTTTCCGTCTTACTGTTAGCACATTGATCGGCTTCTTTTCGTACTAGTTTGTGGTGGTTCCTCTCAGATCTAGCTTAATTCGAGATCTTACCAGTTTCAGTTCGTTACAAACTGAAATAAGAACGAACCAAGCTGCGTGCCACTACTATATACCTTACTCTAAGCGCCAATGGTGTGATCCATGAAATAGCGCCAGAGCAAACTACGAAAAGAACTTTCAGCGGTAACGCACTTTTCGGGCAGTGGTCTGTCCCCACGAGATGGCGACGTGAGTCAGGACCAGGTTGGTGCAGAGGCGTACGGCCAATGGCTCCCAGTGTATTCCGTCGCGGGCTCGGTGTTCCAGTAGGAAGCGCAGGTGGAAGTGGAGGTCCAGAACATCGATGCCAAACTTGTCGGCAGCCTGCAAGTAAACACAAAAAATTAAAGCCGTTCCACTCAATGTGAAAGCTGTCGGAAGTGCAGAGCAGTGATGCGGCATAATGGGTGGTGGCGCCGCTATCAGCTCACTCTTACCACCCGTCACGCTCTTCGCCGCCCTGTCTCATTCCTCTCTTTATGAATTCAACGGAGGTTTGTCCACCGCATTTCAAATTTCCCGCCTTCGCAGTGCTCACGCGCCCCCTAGATGCCTCAAACTGCGCCAGCGGCAGTTCTGTCCTTTTTATGCTTCCTTTTCGTCCCATGCGTGCCGGCGTTGCATTCTCACTTTTTCTCGCCTATCGTAAAAACCAGCCCAACGAGCGTTCCTAACTAAACAAACGCGGTCGCTGGCCGGTTAATTACGTATAGTTTTGCCTCAAATTACCTAAATTGTAAAATATTTGCGCTGAACAACGGGGAGACGCATACAAGCGCCAGCGGTTCACGAGTTTCGAACGCTTATGAATATATAAAACGCTTGGCTTTCGATTCTCGAAGCCTGTGTGAGACGCCGCAACGACAGAACGCTGTGGGGCTCTACTTGGAAACAGCGAGCGAGCTACGACGACAAGGCGAGCCCCTAAAGTGCTCTGCACGTAAAACGCATCAATACGCTCCTTTGGTCTTATTTAATTAAGAAGCATGCCAACATGACCTCTCAGCACGTGCCCGCTATTAGTCACATTCTCCAAAAAGCCACACACGCTTTGCGTTTTATTAAAGTAAGAGTAAAGCTTGTATAAGTCCAAAGTCACCTGTGTCGTTGTTTGACTAGAATGGCCACGCTGATGCAATACATTAAGCAGACTGAGCTCCCTCAGTCAGCTTAATTAGCTTTCTCAGACATAATTAGCATGTTCTAGGCATGCTTTTTTCCAGCACGGGTACAATATACTAAAAGGAAAACTTACCAGCTTTAAATAACTAGCAATGCTGAATTTCATCAGATCCGGTTTTCAGTACGAGATTTCGTTCAAAACTATCTAATTACTAAAAAGGTGCGACAGCAATCGTGAGCGATAAATGGCGCTTTTATACGCCGCATAAGTACATCACAGGCATCTTGGTTAGAGGGATGGGCTGATTTTCCTATACAGTAGTCACTAAGTTAGGCAAATTCGCTCATAGAAACATTCGAGAATCAAACACCAGTAAGCACACGTAATTTATAGTCATGCGCAATTGACCGTATTTGTGTCTCGCTGTCGACTACTTCATCATACGCAAACTGCATCTCATTTGTCGTTAATTAATGGTGACTGTTCTCAGCCATTGTTAAGTAGCTCCTACCTAACCACCACAACGTAAGGGTACTTTGAACGCCTCAAATAACATTGAACTTGTCGATAGAATTACGAATACTGCCTGCTGACGCATGCCTTACTCGTAAGCCATAAGTACAATAACAAGGCATGCGCAACGACCACCGCACACCTCTTTGCAGAAACAGTTGGCCTCGAGGATGTGAAACCGCAGCGAGTACTTGAGGAAGTCGAGCTGCGGCACCAGAAACCCTCCGCGAACTTCCTGGCTGAGGGGTGCAGCTGTCAGCCACATCACCAGTGTGGTCGGCGGAAGACGCTGCTGGAGCCCGGAGAAGAACCTCGGCACGTTCTTCTTGTAGTCCTCGGCGCCGTCGGGACCCCAGCTGTGGACAGGAAATTAAACGGTTCCTTATACCTTCCAGGTTTGTTTCAGGTTTGTTTGTTTATATATATTTAAAATCGAGGGTAATAATCGGGTGCTATTTTTCAAACTTATAATTGGAGGGAAATGGTTTTTTTTTTTATAAAAGCAATCCGAAATTCTGAATCTTTCGGGTTAAAAAACACAAGTGCTGTGTAATACAATTCAGTTTATTTTATCAGAAGGTGGCACGAGCTTCTCTAGTATGTCAAAATTGGCGTTTATTTTAAGCTGGTAATCGGGGGACATTGGATTTTCTAGCGAATACTCTCTCCGAAATTTGGCGGTTTTCTTAAGTGAATCCGTAATGACGACAGTAAATACCATTGATAACTTCTCAGGAATCAAACATTTTATTCACAAAATCTGGTCATCGATCCATTTTTTACACATTCTTGTTTACATACATTATGATCTCCAATCGCAACATGGCGGTCTCCGTTCGAGACCTGTCCGATCGTCGAACGTATACCTCAGCCGGGAGACAGTTCTCTCGACATCACAGCTTCCATAAGCTAGGCACAGCAATGTCAGTGCAGCATTTGCCAGACTGGGGTAGCGAGCAGTGGTCATGCCAATACTCAACGAGTTCGAAAGCTGTGCTTGTGGGGATTGCTTCCAGCAACTACTGGTTGACCACGGCGGACCGTCAGCCCACAATTGTGCAGATCGCCGCTTTGAAAAGCTCCATCCGGGGAGAGAATGGGATTTAGCCCGATTCTCCTGAAACATGTTCGTCGTGTAAGAAACGGGTAGTTTTTACCCTAAACCGAACAACCCTACTTACACCGCACGTTAAGTCAAATCTTGTTCAGTATGCAGGGGCAGTAGAACACGAAGCGAGCGCCAATCGCACCCCCTCATCTTCGCTCTTAACGGAGCTTTTTAAGAGGGCCAATCAAATAAACCCCTACCTTTCTACCGCCCCTCTCCAGCTTCTATTCCCTACTTCGCCTCAAACATCGATCCATTATCAGGCTTAACGAGCCGACGCTACGCAGGCGATGAGGCGCACCGTAGTAGAGGGCTCCGGATTAATTTTCACCGCGTGGGGATCTTTAACGTGCGCCTAAATTTCGAACACACGGGCATTTTTTTTGTGTGTGTTCGAGATTTCGGCGCACGTTAA
The DNA here is from genome assembly GCA_013339765.2 of Haemaphysalis longicornis. Taxonomy (NCBI): domain Eukaryota; kingdom Metazoa; phylum Arthropoda; class Arachnida; order Ixodida; family Ixodidae; genus Haemaphysalis; species Haemaphysalis longicornis. Next base: position 73,369,871 of record CM023451.1, read on the forward strand.
AGATCCCCACGCGGTGAAAATATTAATCCGGAGCCCTCCCCCTTTTCCCCCAATCGTCTTCCTTTGAGGACCCTTTAAAATGCGAAAGCATCACATGACCCGGCGTCAAGCGGGAAAACTTCTCAAAACTGCTAGCAGTAAACGTTTGCAAGATGTCTTCACGTAGAGGTAGACGATTGTAGCTGTTTCAGGCTTTTTAAAGACGTCTTCAAGACAACTTGTGTTTCATGGGCATTTGTACAAGTGCGGCACGCACACACACAGCTGGCTGGCGCTGCATCTTTTCAAAGTGCTACGAGTTGTGCCGCGCCTCCGCCAGATGGCGCCACGGGTCCCGCGACCGAAAGAAGACGCAGTGAAACATCCCCCTCGCGAGGGGCACGATCAAATGCAGGGCATTTCCGGGGGCGCACGACGTTAAGTAGTTTGCGTTACGTTAATGTTGTTGCACTTGTGGCAACTGCTGACGAGAGAGCGCTCGTCAGCAGTAATTTGAATGAGTCAACGATATAAGGCGCGTTCGTAGCGTCCCATTCTGTGTCGGCTTTGTGGCGCAGTGGGTAGAGCACCATGTACATTGCGTTCCGCCCGCAGGGTCGAGGGATCGAAACCGGGCGCCGGATAGTATTTTTTATATAGTAGGGACAACGACGGTGCGGACTACGGACGTCAACGCGGGTGACATCGTGCGTTGCTGAAATGCTCTACATTTAAAAGCTGGTTTCTGGCGACGCTTCTAAACCCCTCCCCCACCCCCCCCCCCCCCCCCCCCCCTCGCAAGTGGCAGACCCCGCCGAGTCTTCGGGTGCAATCCGAGAAAACGAGCGTTATTTTAGGTATCGCCACGTCCCGGCACAGAGAACCGGCCCCTCTCCGTGTAGCCCAGCTAAGTTAAACCGGAGATGTAAACAATTTTCTCGCTTTAGTTACCAGTTATACACAGCGGAGTGGTCCTTTCGGACTTGCAGCCCCCTCCGGCCAAGCTTGCGCAATTCAGCAGAAAAGAAAACCGTTTTGCCACTTTGACAAATTAACAACAAATACGTATAGCTTATTTGTTTATTAAGTATTGACACGTGCAATCTAAATGCGGTACCGGTCAACTCTACTGAACGAAAACTGAATTTTCGACTTGATGATAGCCATGTAGTAGCCAAAAAAGTAAAGCCGTTCAACTCAACCTGAAAGCTGTCGGAAGTGCAGAGCAGTGATTCGCCATAATGGGCTGTAGCGCCGTTATCCGCTCACTGCTACCACCCAACACATTTAAATGTCCCGCCTTCGCAGTGCTCGCGCGCCCCCTGCCTGAAACTGCGTCAGCGGAAGTACTGTTCATTTCGTGCTTGCTTTTCCTTCCGCACGTGCCGGCGTCGCACTGCCACTTTTTTTCGCTCACTGTTGTAAAAACCAACCCAACGAGCGTCCCTAACTAAATGAACGCGGGCGCTTCCGGTTAATTACGTATATTTTGCCTCAAATGTACCTACAGTTTTCTTTGCGCTAAACAACGGATAGATGACAAGCGCCAGCGGTTCACAAGTTTTCAACGCTTATGACTATTCAAACAGCTTGGCTTTCGAAGCCTCTGGGTTATGCCGCGACGACAGCGGCTACGACGGAACGCCGGCTCTGCTTGGGTCCAGCGAGCGAGCTACGACGACAAGGCGCAGCCCTAAAGTGCTCTGCACGTAAGAGTTGCGTTCCAGATACATTCGAATCCTTTTCTACGCAAACGCTCCAACGCGGCGTTCTGTACAGTTCGCGGGTTTGCAGTGGACACTTCATGAAGCAACCGCAAGTCATCGACAACACGGAACCGTTATCGTGGTTTGCGCGGCATATATGAACCTTAGGCCACGGCGCTCGTCAGAGACATACTTACAGTGTTTTAGAAGTACTTTTAGAACACTGTAACGTAGTGTCCCTGGAGGGAGCCATCTCTGAATAAGCAACGTCGACGCACGCGCGTGAGAAAGTGCGCCCGCATCGACCCACCGCGCTACTGGAGACGGCAGCGAAGCTCGTCTCAAGCGCCAGACACATGTGCGGAGAGCGACGCGTTCCCGTGCGCGTTTTACCCAAGCCGGTCCTGTAGCCTTCATGCGTGCACCTGGAGGCCACCGAACCGGTTTCCAGAGTGCGAATACGCGTGCGGATACGCGTCCCTCTCCGCTAATGTGTCCTCCGCTTCAGGCTGCGCGTGAGTGGACCATGTTTCTCGCTCCGCTAGCCCGCTTGCGACTAAACGGAATGCGCATACGCATACGCACTTTCCACTCCGTTTAGCTGCTTATTAAAGCCGATTCACACGGCTGACAAAATCACTGATTCGGACCGTGGTCTGCGCACCCCGTGATACGTCGTCACCGATTCGTGACCCTAGCGAAGGGACCGCGGACGACGCGGGCTGACAAATGCGACGCTTCTTTTCCGTTCGCGATTCTGGCGGGGTAATACAGCAAAATAGTGCGCTTTGGCGCGCACAAGGCTATCCAGCCTTGTGTAGCAGCCATGCCTCTCTGCTCGGAGCAGCGGGGGCGCATCGAGGGCGTTACTAGAGTGAACTAGAATAGTTCACTCTAGCGTTACTGATCGAGACCGTCGCGTGCGTGTTTCGGCGTGGCTGCACGGCGGTACAGTGCTTTCGCGCCACGGGCATTTGAGTTGTCAGCCACAAGCGCGAGTGGACGACACACTTATCGCAGCGTTCGTCAAGTGACCGCAACAACTCGTCGTGAAGCTGCGTCGGAGAGCGCCCGAGGAAAGGTTCTTTTAGAAGGGGTTGAAGCGACAGCAAAGGAAGCAGGAGTTCAGAAAACGCCGGACCATGAAACTTGGGTGCTACATCTTTCCTGCAGATAAGCGTTCTCACTCAGCACGTACGTGATCTACGTGGCTCATTCTGTGGCCAATGCTACGGCCATCGCCACGCAACGACGCTCTCGGTCGGCGTCCATCTCTGCCGCTACCCTCAACCACTCGAAAATGTTGCCCTTTTCCCCATCGCGCAGACGGTTCACGCGTCGAGAGTATGCTCTGTCCGTCCGCGCTGTCGTCTGCTCGCTTCATCCTTCGTGTGAACCCATGCACCGGACCATTTGCTGACGTCATGCGACGTCACCAGTCCGGCTGCGGACATGTCCGTCAGCGTAAGAACGCCAAACTAAAAATCTCTCCGCGAGAGTCAGCTTGCCTTGCCGGGCATGAGATAAAAGCCAGCAACGCATGATGCCGTAAAGCAGCAGCACCACAGAAGCGAGGCAGCGACAGTAGAACGGCATGCAGTGAACAACCAACTCCACTAACCGTGTGATGTCCCAGAGACACGACCCAGCGATGACGACATCCGGAGGGTCCTTAACCATGCGCTGCAGGATGGACTCGACGTACTCGCTGTAGATTCTGGTCAGGAAACAGAAGCTGAAGGTGGTGCCGTGCTTGCTGAACACCCTCTCCTCCCGGTAGTCCCGACCGTTGGTCTTCGTGCCGTGAATAATGAGCACGTCACCCATGCACCTCTCCTCCATCTGCAAACAAATCCATGGCGCCCATGTTCGCACAACGTATTGTTTTTCGGTTACAACTTTTGCGGAAATGCATGGTAGCCGCATGCTGCGCCTGTGCAGCCGCCGGATACATACGTTTTTCCAAACCCTGCGTGTGTAAGTGCGTCCGATAGGGAAACAACACGAGCGCCGGTTGGGGGCAAGATACAAGGGTAGAGATAAGGAAAGTTCTCCCTTCACTATTTGGGTTTTTAAGTTTAGGCTCTAAACAACCTTAATTTCGCATGTTGCTTTGTTCAGGAACGCCGTAGTATTAAACAGACTTTTTCTCGCTTTAGGTTTTTTCCAGTTTTTAAGAGCAAGAGTAGCTGTTGTACGTCACTGATGTTTTCAATCTGAGTTGAATCAGGGAAACGGCGGGGATCGACACCGCGTTTTGAATTTATTTTTCGTGAAATTTTTTTGTCAAAAATTCAGTGTTTATGGCACTTCATGTCAAAAATTTAGTGTTTATGAGACTTCAAATTGTTTATGGGACTTCAACCATCAAATCTCCGAAATTTCGAGTTCAATTTCGCTGTATAGCCAATTCTTCAAAATGCCTGATGAAATAATATACGAACACGGACGTATGATGGCACCCTCGATTGCCTGGGCGGCTCGTCGTATTTCTCCTCCATGGACCTTCTGTCTGGACTTCTATCTGGACTTCAATATGGACTTCTATACACCTTCTAAGTGGCAAATTGCTGTAGTATCTGCTACGGATCGTGAAAAGACCCGCTTTATGTTGCCGGGTGGTTTGTACCAATTTAAGGTCATGCCATTTGGTCTTTGCAATGCGTCGGCAAGTTAAATGATTATGTACTCCCTTTGTGTGGATTCAAGTGGCCAACTTGCCTGTGCTATCTAGACGATACCAGTGTCTCTTCGCCCACGTTTGAGATGCACCTTCTTCGTCTGGCAGACATCCTTGAGGTTGTTCGTCGCGCCGGGCTTCAGCTCAATTCGTGAAAATGCCACTTTGGCTGCCGCAAAAACGAAGACCCTTGGGCTCCTCATCAGCGCTACGGGTGTCCGACCTGACACCGAAACAATACGCGCCAGAGAATATTTCCTTGTTTCTCAATCCTCGAAGAACGTCTGCAGCTTGGTAAGGCTGCGTCGCTTCGTCAGGAACTTTATCTTCTTTATCACCCATACCTTTATCTTCTTAAGCACCACGCCTGCTTTTAGGGGCGAAGCTCCTTAAGTCATGGGTCTGTCCATCCCTTGTGTCTCGTGGTACGTGACCGCCGCATGCTTTCGGAGATGTCGCAAAGTGGGCCGCGTTGCACGCGCAAGAAACCGACTGCAACCGGCAGCGCAAACTCGGCCACCGGGAGTGCGAGCTTGTCTGTGTTCGCCAACGGAGGCGCGAGCGCACGTGCACTGCGAGGGGGAGATCACGCAAGAGATCACGCCACGAACGCAGGCAGTCGTTCTCGGAGATGTTCGGGCACAAGTTCGCCCTAAATAAACGTTCTTTCTTTACCGTTGTGTCCCATCCTACGTGACAAATTGTGGTGAGGGTGCGGGGTAGTCCTCGATGGCGCGGGGTCTTTCACCAGGTCTGGGCCTGGGAGCATTGACTCCGAAAATAAAAGTTGATTTGTACAATGTACGCACACAGTCTTACGTCTTTCTTAATGATGTAATGGGCGAACTTTCACGGGAGAGTTACGGTTACCGATGATCTCCCCCTCTCGAGCTTCGCCCCACTTATCATCATTCATTCCGTGGATATGGCGTGATTTTTTTAGGGCCCCACGCAGGCTTTAGCTTTTGCCAATGACATCGACTGCCTCACTAATTCACCAATTGTGGCTCATTTTAACGACACTGCTGCGGCGGAAGTCCACCCAGAGGCGAGTGGTCACGGCGTAAGGGCTGTACTAGTGCAGAAGCAAGCCAGCCACGGCCGAGAGATAGCTTATACCTGCCGTCTGTTGTCCTCCTCCGAACGGAACTGTTCCGTCACGGAGCGCGACTGCCTCGCTTTTGCATGGTCCTTCAGCAAGTTCCACCATTTGTACGGAATGCTTTTTACCTCAGTAACAGACCATCATGCTCTATGCTGACTTTCCTCCTTGAAAGATCTGGCAGCACGGCCGGGACGATCGGCCTTGCGCCTTCAGGAGTATCACTATTTGGTAACCTGCAAGAGTGGCAGATTGCACAGCGACGCTGACTGCCTGTAGCATTACCCACGTGACCAGCCCGAGACAACTGACCAGGAAACTGATTCCTGTGCCTTCGCGCTATCGGGCCTTCTCAACATAGCCGACCACCAGTGCCGCAACCATCATGGAGGAAAAAAAAGTTAGGAGACGGCATGACGTCACGCAGCTAGCCTTCGCAAGCCCAGGTCCGTTGAAGCCGCTCCCTCCGCCGTTTCCCTTTCTCAAGCCGCCGCAGTCGGCCCAGCACGTGACCTCCAAGCTGGCGGCGGCGGCGGTCTCCGACTCCGGGGCATCTCTCGTGTTTCGTTGGCGGTAGCTATTCCCCGTCCTTCCTGCATTTGTCTGCTCGGCGATCTCATGCCCGCGTGCGGGCAGGAGTGCCGCGTACGTGCGGAAGACAAAAGCCGTGGGAAAAAAAACCAACATATAGCAGGTTTCGCGACAACGGCCCGCAGAGCAGTTTCGAGCAGACGAAATTGAAGAGCGCGGCGGCCCATACAGAGGCGGTGCGGTGGGGTCACGTGGTGCAGTGACACCTGGGCCGACTTCGATTTTACTTTTTATGTATAGGCTTCACGTTTCTCCCGCGGCGCCGTCTCCTAACTTTTTTCTTCCTCCATGGCAACCATGATAGATGTCCACCATTGGTCGTCTAAACACCACACCGACCCTTCTTTGGATTCATTTTTGCTTCTAGACGGCGTCCTGAACCACCGAAACTTCCGTGCGGATGGCCCTGCTCGCCCTGCTCGCCATTCCTGGTCACCTCCGCTCTGACACCCCACGACAACTTCACGAAGAGCCCACAGCTGGCCACCTTTGCGCGGCTTCAACTTACGACCGCGAACGCAAGCTTTTAAATGCAGAGCATTTATTTAACTCAAGATGTCACGCGTTCTAGGCGTACGTAGTAGTCCTCATCGCTCGCAGGTGCGCCCTCTCCCCCGCTCCTCGCCTACTCTCCGCTCGCATCGCGCGCTCTCTCCGAGGTCGGTTCGCGCCCAACAGGTGGGGGCGCGCGCGTCGCGGGATCAACAACATCTGTGGCGTAATCGTGACGTCAGCATCGCGCGCGCGTGGCGCGATCGTGGCGTGATAAAGGTGGGTGTCGGCGAGGCTGAAACGCACTCATCGCCACGCACTCTCGTCAGCAGTTGCCACAGGTGCAACAACATTAACGTAACGCAAACTACTTAACGTCGTGCGCCCCCGGAAATGCTCTGCATTTGATCGTGCCCCTCGCGAGGGGGATGTTTCACTGCGTCGCCATGCGAACAGTTTGCCACGCTTTAGGTTGTTTTTTTTTTTACTGGCCTGGCCTCTATCTACGTGTTTGGCGATACGTCACGGGCCGTGACCTACGCCAACGACGGAAAAACCCCTTCCTTCCGTCCCGCTGGACCACATAGCCGATCGAGACTCCTCCGGATCCATTATTTTGTATTTGTTTGGACCTTCTTGGTCATCTTAATTGTCGCGATCTGGAAATCGGTGGATTGCTGTGGCGACCGATTATTCGATCCGGTACGCTATCACCCGTGCATGCTCCCCATCAGTTGTGCCACAGACGTCGCGCATTTTGCACATGGTACTCCTCAGCAGCTGATTCCAGACCGCCGCCGGTACCTTCTGCTGCCTACCATCCTCACACCGATGGTCTTACCGAACGACTAAACAAGACGATCCCCGACATGCTCGCGACGTGCGTTTCCACGGATCATCATGATTGGGACGTCCCTCCGCCTTATGTTACGTTCGCGTGTAACTCCTCCCGCCATGACTTCGCTGGCGGTTAAGGTGAAAATTTCTTGATCTCACTGATGGTGCTGTCGAAACCAAGACTCACTGCAGGAAAACCAACTTTACCCAATGGAAGGGCACATTATGATGATGAAACAAGAAAAAAAAAACGCTTCCGGTGATTGGAATCGAACCTGGGTCCCACGCATTATGGAGCCGACGTCAATCCGATTGCGCCATTCCCCACGGTTTACGATAATTGGAGGGGGAGGGGGGGGGGTCAGCTTTTCCGTGGGGTATTCGCTTGCTGTCGTCTGAGTTGGACATTGACTCGCAGACAGTTTGCGCTTTGATCATTGACGCTTGAACTTTGACCCTCAGGTGGTTCGCGGTTTGATCGTCGACGCTTTCACGTTGGTGGCAGCGGCTTTGTCTTCGCCACTTCGCCATTCCATTTTCGCACGCAAGAAGGCTTCGCTGTACCGCGGTCGTCGTTAGACGCAGGGGATTTTTTTTCTTATTCTTTGATCACGACCCACTTTGCCATTAGGCACTCTGCAGTGCTTCCTAGTTCGACAACAGGGGCTACAGAGTACGGCCGAAATATAATCGCCTACGCCGATGCGGCCCGCCAAGTTGCCCATGCTCGAAAAATTGGCCGCGCATATTCTCACTTCGTTGCAAATGTCGCCTGAAGAGGATACTCCGTCTGCCGCCCCTGCCACGTAAATCCATTGAATTTTACCCCGTTCCATTGCTCCACCCTAGGGCCATTCTCCACCCGCCACCCGTGCACAATGTATGCAGAAAATCACGACTGAGTGCAATTTGAGTACAATACGAACCGCGAAACGCACACGTGAAGACTGGCGATTGCAGCGGTGTGGTCATCCGCGCGTTTTTTTAGACGATAGTTTTCTTGGGCTACTTAAACCCAGACAGTTTAATCTGCCTGCCTGGCTGCCTTACCTGCGTGCCTGCCTTACCTGCCTGCCTTACCTGCCTTACCTGCCTGCCTGCCTGCCTGCCTGCCTGCCTGCCTGCCTGCCTGTCTGTCTGTCTGTCTGTCTGTCTGTCTGTCTGTCTGTCTGTCTGTCTGTCTGTCTGTCTGTCTGTTCCTGCCTAGATTCAGCCCCCCGGCCAAAGTTAATGCAGATAGAGAACGATACCCTTATAGACCCACAGCCATTTCTGCACATCTAAGTTCAGGGGCAATGTTCATAGTTGTCACCATTGTTGAGCGAAAACAAATATTGCGCATATCTGAGGCAAGACATCAAAACACAGAGAGAGAGAGAACAACTTTTTTAAAGTGCCTGCAGCTCGGTTCGATCCCCCTTGCTCGGGGGTCTTTAAGTGACATTTGTAGTGTTAGGAAAAAAATACATGGATGCTTGATTTTCGCGATAGCAAAATGAAGCACTACAGCCCGTGTATAAAAACATGCTCGTCGAATTGCACGTGAAAACAAAAATGGCCGCGTATCTGCTCCTTTCGTTGCAAATGACAAAATAGACGATAGTCTTTGTAGAGATTTGCCAAGTAAATGCCTCCCTCCGCTTTCCCGCTCACCTCTCATGCTGTTCCTCGTCCAACGCGCTCCTCCCAAGGTAAACACGCGTAAGGTTTGCTCAAGTCCATTTAAATTTACCGCGTTCCACTGCTGCAGGCCGGGTGCCTCGATGCCAGCGCTGCCATACGGCAGAGACGTGCGTGAATCGGGGCACCCTACTTCAACGTTTACAGGAACATGTTGCCCTACTCCACGTGCGTTCCAAGCGGAACGTGGAACTTATCTAGCGGAACCTCTCCTAACTGTTGCCGCTTGATTTGTTAAAATGCCGTCAGGAGCTATAGCGGCGCGGGCAACAGCTGGCAACGGAGTGAATTTTTTTCTGGAGTGGATGTAGTATTTCATTTCGCAAAAGTCAAGCATCTCTGAATTTTTTTATAAAGGAACACTGTAAGTATCACTTATGTATAACCTTTCTGTACTATATTTGCGTAATTTCTTGTTCTTCTTCAACATTGTTGACAAGTATGAACGTTGACACCGGATTTTGACGTTTAGATTTGGCTGAGTATATAAGACTATTCCGCAGATTCTGTTTCACTTTGACCGGGTGGCTGCGTCGAGTCACAGACAGACAGTCTATAATTGCAGGTCGGTGCGCTCATAAAAAATTGTTTAGAGACGCTCATTTATTGTTGAAACACAGTGTACACTGTGTTTCAACAAATACCTGAACAAATACCTGAAGTCCAAGCACGTACAGTCTGTCAAAATTTTGTGGACCAAGCCGGAAACGTGAAGGCTGCAAAAAATTCTATGTACAAGCTTACATGCCGAGCGAGGGTGAAACTTTTTATACCGGAAAGCTAAAAAGCACCTTTTTTTTTCTTACTGCCTAAAAATATTTTAGGGGCGAAGCTCCTAAAGCTATGGGTCTGTCCATCCCTTGTGTCTCGTGGTACGTGACCGCCGCATGCTTTCGGAGATGTCGCAAAGTGGGCCGTGTTGCACGCGCAAGAACCGGCTGCAACCGGCAGCGCAAACTCGGCACCGGGATGCGCGAGCTTGGTCTGTGTTCGCCAACGGAGGCGCGCGGCGCACGTGCCCTGCGAGGGGGGAGATCACGCAAGAGATCACGCCACGAACGCAGGCAGTCGTTCTCGGAGACCGAACGAGACGCAAGGACCTTTGCTCGTTTCCTCTCGTCTTGTTCGGGCACAAGTTCGCCCTAAATAAAAGTTCGTTCTTTACCGTTGTGTCCCATCCTACGTGACAAATTGTGGTAGAGGTGCGGGGTAGTCCTCGATGGCGCGGGGTCTTTCACCAGGTCTGGGCCTGGGAGCATTGACTCCGAAAATAAAAGTTGATTTGTAACAATGTACGCACCACAGTCTTACGTATTTCTTAATGATGTAATGGGCGAACTTTCACGGGAGAGTTACGGTTACCGATGATCTCCCCCTCTCGAGCTTCGCCCCACTTATCATCATTCATTCCGTGGATATGGCGTGATTTTTGTCACATGTAAAGGTAAAGCCGATTCTTTGAATTCTTTGTGGCCGAGAAGGCTTAGAATTGGCCCACAAAGTTTTGACAAAGAATGTTTGTGTGTGAGCTTCACAGCCTCAGAGCTGGTTGTAACACGCACACTTTAGCAGGTCTCCATCGCTGGTAAGAACGCTCCTTTTGATGCGCGGAAAAATACCCTTTCAACATTCCCCTTAAAGGCCGAGCGAGCAATAGGCTACAGTGCGTTGCGAATAAACACTTTACTGTGTGAAATCTCCAAAACTCCCGAAGTTCACCTATGTTGCCGACTTCATAGCTCTGATGACTCGCAAATTGACTTATATCAGCTGGCTCATGTCGTAATTTTGAAGAAATACTAACTTGAAAAGCAGCGCACAGGTCTCGAACGTGCAGGGCAGCTCAAGATTCACATTTAAATACGGTAGACTCGCGATTTCAAACTCTGATAATTCGTACTTTCTGTTAATTCAAACAAAATTCAAATTTCTGGTTGGCCCGCTATTCTTTCAATGTATTTAAAAGGCGCCTAATTCAACCTCTGTCATTCGGTTAATTCGTACTTTTTGCGTGTCCATACCGGAAAATATCTACTGTTTTCCCGCAACTATTTGAAAATTTGCGAGCTTTTATAATCCTGACAGTGGAAAAATGAAAATAAGCGCCACAAGCCTTCATGGAAAAAGGCGTTGCTAGTAAAAAAAGGTTCGAAACGAAACACAAGCAATGTAGACCGCGATGCTTCTCAACTTTCTTGCCTTATTTAGCGTTTCAACGATGATAATTAGAAACCAATACAGCGAACAGGCCTCAAAACACGTCTAAACATGATCGACCGCCTACACTTGCTGAAGCGGTCAAAACCACGCGGGCCACTGTGGCAAACACAAAAAGAAAAACGCGCAATTGCGCACTCGCGTGTCGCGAGTCAGCAGAAAAAAAAAAAAAAGAAAAAAACAACACGGCGGATACGAAAGTGACACGCACGGCATTCAGCTTGTGGACCTTGCGCATCCGCTTTTTGTTGGTTTTGTGCAGTTAGTTTGGAAACGCTTAAAATTAAAAAAAATGCGATTAAAATGAATGCTTCATAATTTGTGCTATCACGTTGTCCAGAGTCATAGATACGATAACTTCTTATAATTCAAACTTCGGATAATTTAAACAAAATCCTGTGGTCCCTTCGAGTTTCAATTATAGCAGGTCTACTCTGTACGCAATTTGAGCGCTGTACCAGAACGGCGAAGATAAGGCAACCATACTTCGACTACTGTGCTGGTCTTGGAAGAGGACAAAGAGACACCTCAAACAGCGGTCCCAACAAGGCATTCGACATACTTCGCCACCATTTTAAGTGCAGAGCACTTAAGGCGCTCGCCTTGTCGTCCTAGCTCGCTCGATCGACCCAAGTATATAGAGCACCAAGGCGGCGTCCCGGGGTAACGCTGTTGTTTGCGGCGTACCCGAGAGGCCGAGGCGCTTCCCCACCTACTCACTCAAATTAATTCTTTATGGGAGCAAGGTCTCGTTCCGGACCATTTAAAGCTTACATTCATTTTCCCCATACCAAAGCCAAAGAAGACGGCCGACAACCTCCAAAATCTGCGCCCCATCTCATTAACACCTGTATTGTGCAAACTAATCGAAAGGCTCATCAATAGCCGCATAATCCACTACCTTGAATACGTAAGACCCTACTTTCATCCTTCCTAGACTGGTTTTCGACCCAACTTAGGGCCGCACGACAGTTTGTGGCTATTACGGCGGGTCATGAACCGGCCCTATTACAACAGAGGAGATCCAGACCTCGTCATGGCCATCGATCTTCGAAAGGCATTTGGCAATGTTAGCCAGGCGGTGATACTTGAGGAACTAGCCCAAGCCTATCCTATAGCAGCAAAGCCCAAACCTGGATTCGCAATTTCTTGCAAAGCCGCCCCATACGACTGCAGGGGTCTCATCTGGGATGGGATCCTCTTACTTACTACCTGGATAGAGGAGTCCCTCAAGGCTCAATCTTGGAACCTCTATTGTTCAATTTGGCAATGTCCCGGGTAGAACGCCGGCTCGACACTGAAACCGCGGCCCGCTTCACCATTTATGCGGACGATATTACTATATGAACAGAGGCAGCTGACTTTCCTTCTCTTGAAGATCAAATAATCGAACTTCAAGCGGCTGCCCACAGTCTAGAGTCATCATTGTCCGAGTTAGGGCTTACGCTCGCTCCAGAGAAGACAGAGCTCTTGGCAGTGTACGGCTGCAAACCACCTCCATCGATCCCCACCATTCCAGTGACAATTTCGAACGAGACGATAATCGCCTCAACAGACCCCATAATGTTGCTAGGACTGCCCATTGGAACGAAAAACAGCGCTAACACATGGCTACAGCGCCTTAAGAAAAAGTGGAAAGGCATCCTTCAAAACATTCGGCGTCTCTCTAACAAATATGGAGGAGCAACTCAAGCCGCCACACAAACGTTAGCCAGGGCCGTCACAGTGAGCACCCTTACTTATGGGGCACTGGCTTACGACCTCAATAAAACTCACACGAAGACCATACAGGTACTACATAGGGCCACTCTTCGCGTGATCAGCGGACTGCCTCGGCACACCCCCATCCACAGTTTGGAGCAATCGGTCCCCCTTCCACCTGTGTCAGCAATCATCGAAGAGGCCAAAGCACAGGCCTCCTTCAAGCGGCCGCTGACCCACCAAGGGCTGTCACTGATTGCATGGGACGAACGCAAAATCCCCACAACATGCACATTCCCAGTGCCTATCGCACCTTGGACACGACCGGACTGCGTCACAGCGCCGCACTCGCATCCCATCGGACGCAGAAACTCTCAGTTGCGTAGACAACGCATTCTGAAGATGCAATCGGCGCAGCAGGACGGCGCAGTCGATATATACACTGATGCCAGCCGTGACCCCTCAATGTGTTGGCCTTGCATGGACGTGCCCGAAATTCGTGCTCTGTCGGGATATTGCCCCATGATGGACCCCACCGTAACAAGCTTAGAAAGCAGAACATGCAACGCTTTGAACGCCGCTGTATCATCCCTCCTGTATGACACTACTACGGCTCTCCCACCTTCGCTTCGACTCATCACGGACTCTTACGAGGCCATACAGGCACTTCGCTCCCATACCACCACTAACCCCATTGTGCATGAAATTATCTGCCAAGTGCAAATTCTTCGACGGAACCACATCACTGTTCGCTTTGACTGGGTGCCTGGCTACGAGCCGAACTCGACTGGTAACCAGGCGGCTCATGCGGCCGCACAGGAGTGTACATTACTCAAACTCCGCTGGTCCTCTGCCGAGGAACCGTCGGTCTACACTCTCCGCCGTTTCGGATTCCTCGCTACAAAACGGATAGCCGCCAACGCCCAAAAAAGGGCCCGCATCTCCCCGCGAGGAGGACTCGAGTAAATGCGTCGCATAGGGGGGTGGGTGTAATTGCGTTAACGTTTAGTGTTTTGGGAGTTGGTGGTAGTGAATGCGTTGTATCAGCAGCTTCTTGACGTAGTTTGAATGAGTCAAGGATATAAGGCGCGTTCGTAGCCTTTGATTCTGTGTCGGTTTTTGTGGCGCAGTGGGAAGAGCACCATGTACCTCGCGTTCCGCCCACAGGTAGTGAATGCTCTGTATCAGCAGCTTCTTGACGTAGTTTGAATGAGTCAAGGATATAAGGCGCGTTCGTAGCCTTAGATTCTGTGTGGGCTTGTGGGCGCAGTGGGAAAGAGCACCATGTACCTTGCGTTTCCGCCCGCAGGGTCGTGGGATCGAAACCAGGCGCCGGTAAGTATTAGTTTTTTATATAGTGTAGGGGGAGGGGTGCGGACCTTTGTTGAGAGCGAAGAGGGTAGCGTGATGCAGGAGAGGAGAGTGGGGGGAGAGGGCGCAACCTGCGACGCTGAGCTTTTGCGGACGCACGCGGACGCTACATGTGAGTTAAAGAAATGATCTGCATTTAAACCTTACTTCTACAGGCTACCTAAGTAAACTTCCGCCCTTACCACGTAGTGGCCAGATCTTCATCAACAAGTTTATAACAAACACTGCCTTCACACCAGAAACAGTTCGTAAATGGTACACGCCTCACCTTCCTCCCCAATGTCCTAATTGTCAGTCAAGCCTCCAAGCCGACCTTTGCCACTTGGTCTGGACATGTCCAGCCTTCAATCGCCACCGTACCTTCACCGCCCCGAACCCTCAACCAGACCCAACTCTACTGGACACGTCCTTACTCGCACAAATAGCGACGTATTCTCTAAAGAGTGGCCTAGCATGACTGGTATAAGAGCGCCATCGGTGGCTGTCCTGCTTCGACTATTTAGCAATGGACAAAATTAAGACTCCGGCCTGCGACTGCCTCAACTATTGGACTTCATAGAGACATCAATGTGGACAAGTGCTTAAGTGATTGGCTTTCATTTCCCTCCCTTCTTCCCTTACCACGCTCGGACCTCTGGTCTTTCTGTCTTAATAAAGGTTTTTCAATCTATCAATTCGAAAGCCAAGCGGTTTATGTAGTCATAAGCGTTCGAACCGCGTGAAATGCTGGCGCTTGTCATACATCTTCCCGTTGTTTAGGGCAAAGAAAACTATAGGTGCATTTGAGAAAAAATATACGTAATTAACCGCCAGCGCGTGCCCACGTTCCTTTGGTTAAGGACGCCCGTTGGGTTGGTTTTTACGATAGTAAACGCAAAATGTGGCAGTGCAACGCCTGACACGTGCGGGGAGAAAAGCACAAAGAGAACAGAACTCCCGCTGGCGCAGTTTCAGGCAGGGGGCGCGCGAGCACTGCGAAGGCGGGAAATTGGAATTGCATTTGGTGGTAACAGTAAGCGGAGAACCGCGCTACAGCCCGTTATGGCGAATCACTGCTCTGCACTTCCGACAGCTTTCACATTGAGTGGAACCGCGCGCTCCTGTGGTTCCGCGGCGTCCCTCGCCGCCGGCCACGCAACCGAGGGGACGTAACCGAGACGACCGCCGCTCTTCCGAGGGGGACTGCGCAAGAAGTCGCAAAGTTCTCTATTCATCAAGTTGTGCTCCGGCATGGAGCCCCTCAAGTACTAATCACGGAGCGCGGAACGGCATTCACTACGGAGCTCATGCAAGGCGTCCTACGTTACAGCAACGCGGATCACGAGAAGACCACGGCGTATAACGCTCAGACGAACGGACTGACCGAACGCCTAAACAAGACAATGGACGATATGCTGTCTATGTACGACGACGTTGAGCCTACACCATGGGACGAAATACTCCCTTATGTAACGTTCACGTTTAATACAGCTGTACAGGAAACTACGCGGATGACTCTATTCGAGCTTGTTTACGCTCCATAGCCGACAGTCGATGCTCGACTCTGTGCTTCCACACTTAGACGACGACGACCTCAACGTGGATGTCCAAGGACACCTGCAGCGTGGGGAGGAAGCCCGCCAGCTTGCTCGCGTACTGGCGGATGCCGGGCGGATTCCGGGCGGATGCCGGAGTGGCGGATGCCGGAGCAGCTGGCGGATGCCGGACGCGGACTAGCGGATGCCGGGCGGATTCCGGGCGGATGCCGGAGTGGCGGATGCCGGAGCAGCTGGCGGATGCCGGACGCTACAACCACCGACCCCGAGACGCCGAGTATCACGCAGGTGAACTTATGTGGGCTTGGACTCCCATTCGACGACGCGGACTGAGTGAGAAGCTTGTGCGGCGGTACTTCGGGTCCTACGGAATCCAACGGCGTGTTGGCCGACCTTTCTATGAGGTTGTCCTATTACAGCGATTTTGGCACATCACGACGACGCACACGGCCCGAAGTCGTCCACGTGGTTCGCCTCAAGCCTTACTACGCAAGATGGACTCTTTTTGGACTGTCGTTTTATTTTAGCGTCGGGTCCATGCACCCCTAGAGGGGGGGGGGGGGGGGTAATGGCGCGAACCATGCATTCTGTTTCTATACTTTTTTTGTTTTACTATCCAGCGGCGCCCGGATGTGTTATCAGTGTTTCAAGCAAGGTTCATGTATTCTTTCCTTTCTTTTGAATGCCGCACGGGCTATCTTAATTTGATAGGGAGAGTGTTTGACCCTGACGTCACTATAGCCTAGAATAATCTTCTTTAATCTCCAGTGTTCTCGTTGTAATTCGACGTTTCGAGAAACCACCGTGCCGAAAGATAAATACTCCCTGGGCAGCCGCCGCGGTACAGTTAAAACTCGATTTTACGAAACCCAATTTTACGAACAAATTAGGATCCCCCCCCCCCCGCAGTTGCCCATAAGCTTAATGCTTTTACGAACTCGAAATAACGAAACAAACTTCGTCGCCAAACCCGATTTAACGAAGCATTCCGGGAAAAAAGATGCATAAAAAAGTTTTTTTTTTTTCAAATTTATGGCGTCTAGAATTTTTGGCAGTCTGCTGCTAGCGCAGTGCAAGCACACGAGCTGGCAGTGTGCTGTTAGCTCGTCTTGCGGGCTCTACAAGCGCGCAAGACGAGCAGGAAGAGGCGTGCACCCAGTTGTTGGGAAGAGCTTCGTCAGCGTGACGAGGTGGCCGCAGATCAGAACTTCGACGACTTCGTGAACGCCGACGCAGACGCTCACACTGACAAAACAAAAGCTCTTCGACGACGAGGCGATAGTGCAGCATGTTCCCGGCGCACAAGAGGAGCCTGATGATGCGAATGATCCGGATACTGTCGAAGCTCCCGTGCCCACACCAAGCCAGGCGATGGACGCCGTAGACCTTCTGAGGCGATTAGCTGGGGCACACGAGGGATGTCGAGGGCGCTTTGATTTCACTTGCCATCTACGAGAAGTGTGTGCTCACGCTGCTCACAAAGGGCGCGCAGGCGAAAATCACAACCTTTTTCTCGAGGCAATAAATTTGTCGTTCTCTCGAACGAAATTTGTCGTTTTCTCGATTTTACGAAGTTCCCGATATAACGAAATAATTTGCGGGTCCCAGTGACTTCGTTAAATCGAGGTTTAACTGTATGCGATTCACCGACACTCGCCTGCGCACGTCACTATGTTGACTGCTGCTTCGCCGCCTGTGTATTCTTTGAGTTGTTAGGGGAGCACAAGTTCGCTCCAATAAACTTGTTTTTTCTTCAAGACAAAGACGTCGTCTTTGGCTTCGCGACAATATGCCCTTTGTCATGACTGAAAGCAGTCCTAGATATACAGGTTCACTCCTGTTCCCAGAGAAAGTTCAGAAGAGAGCGGTGGTGGCGCCCCCGTCGCTGAAGATCAGGAGGTCTCCCAGGATGAAGGCCTGCTCCGCGAAGGTGTCGTGATCTCATTGCATTCAGGGAAAGCACGTCGATAGTATAAGTGATTTCTGTCAGTGTCTTCGGCAGGAGTTGTACAGAAGGGGCAGTTGTTGGTAAACGGGGCAAGTTATCAAGGTAGCCACGCCCGCGTTAGCGCAGGAAAGAGGGCCACCCCAACTCGAAGTCTACGCAGCAAGACCTCCTCCCAGCGAGCGATCCCACTGGGAAGTTCTGTTCCATATACTGTGAAATGAGAGCGCGTGTGGCGCGGTGCAGGTGTTCCTTTCGTTGGACAATTTAAATTGTTCGTGTGGATCGGTTTCAGCAATGGCAGCGATCGTGAAAAGAACGGAAGATGGCAAGCACTATCCGCCGCAATGTGAGCAGTGAGTGTATTAAGCCTGAATGTCTTGAGACAGACAGGCTACGCGGCGTAAATCCCGTATGGCCGCCCTAGCATGCCTGTAAAGTTTCACAGGGGAACCTCCAAGGCTTGAAGAAGGTCCGGCATTAGAGCCTGCAGTCCGTCCCGGATGACTGTGAGCTCCGCCAGCATAAAAAGAAAGCCGCGGAGTGTTTGACAAACGCAGGCTTGATTCGCATCTGAATGAGCGGGACATTGCATCGCTGTAGTTAAAATGCCGTTTTGGTCCCCAGCATACTTGCACCACCTGTGGCCTTGACGAGTACTGGTGGCCATACCAGCCGCCAGTACTGGTATGGCCGCCGAATGTGCGCCTGGCTTTCCTGTCTTCCAAATGTGGAGTCGAGTCAGCGGTCGGTTGTCGGTCGCTTGATAGTACAGTCAGGGTGGCCTAGTTTCAGGGTGGGCTGGTAGGGGGGGGGGGGGGGGGGGGGGGTAGTGGATGGCTCATGTAGATCGCTAACGACGCGGCCTCTGCAACAAAATTAAGTTTGTGCTTACGGGAGGAGCGGCGTTGATGTACAAGATCGTCCAGCGTGTTGAGGTGAGCTTCTGCCTGAAGAAATGAAATAGGCGTTATTTGAGGGGACAGGTGACCGTGCGTATTGCTGCTCTATTAATTGCTCCAAGTTGGGTCCATTCTGCCTTGGTCATGTGCTGGAATTGAGCCTGGTGAACAAGTCAAGGCTGCAGTATTGATCGCACGAAGGGTCGGGCCATTTTGGAGCAGGAGCCTCCAGACTTCTGTGAAATGCGTCGGATAAGATGCAGCGTTTCACCTGCTTCGGTTGGAGGGCAGATCGGATCCACAAGGCAGCTGTTCCAGACGAGGAAATCTATAAACCCAGCACGCGAAGAGAGGTGAGGTGAAGTCCGGAGAGTTGTAGTGTGATCGGGGACATGTCGACGACGGCCCCAGGCACTGGCTATGAACATAATGGCTGTATTTTTTACTGAAAGCGTAAGACCAGCGTTCACAACATTTCTGCGTGCCAGCTGAAGCATGTCGGAGGCACTCCGTTTGCCGAGTCAGGTCTAGGTGAATGGTCCGTACCGTAATATCGACTACGTACGCGAGGAAGCGCAGGCCTGATATGAAACGAAGATGCCGGGAAAGCGGCAGAATAACTGCATTAAGAGGAAGAGAGAAATCACCGACCCCTGAGGCGCTCCACGGACTGGCGCGAAGTTTCCATAACTAGCCCCTCCAATCCGTACTGAAAATGATCTTTTAGTCAGGAATTCCTTTCAGGAATTCCTACGCTCTTTCATCCGGGCCTTAAGGCCCGGATGAAAGAGCGTACCTTTTCCGGGACAAGTAGGCTTTGGAGAATTGACAAGGTGGCTTTGTGGCTGACTTTGTTATATGCCTTGTGAATGTCCATGGCAAGCAACGTCCGCACTTTGTGTGATCGGCTGCCATGTGGCAGCATTGATGATAAGTGGTCGAGCCCATCATCTGTACCCAGACGAGGTTTGAACCCAATCTGTGCTGGGTGGTACCACCGGAAAGTGTCCATCCACCACTGAAGTCGCCTCAAACCAAGATGCGCTCCAACAGTTTACACAAGGAACACGTTAAGACGACTGGGCTCAAATTTGGGGATAGGCCGGTAGTTTGCCTGGCTTCGATGTAGGGACGATATATGCCCGAAACCATGATTCTGGCATTTGCCACGAGAGCCACACCCCGTTGATGCAATCGAGGAGACGGCTGAGCGCTGGACCGTCGAGGTTCTTATAAACCTCATACGTAACGCCGCCTTGACTGGTAGACGTCGCTTTTAGGCTTCCTCCGCTCTCCAGACTTTCCTCGATCACTCCCATGTTGTACGCACGGATGTCGCTCGCTTTACTTCTGTTAATCCATTTCGACAGCTCCACCTATTCAATTTGATCCACCGTACTCGACAGTTCTATGTTGTCATGTTTTGCAATAAGTTTCTTTGTTTGCTGAGATAGTTTGCCAGGTTGCTCTTGACATGCTGCTTCTCTATATAGAGCTGCTGCTTACTCTTGACTGCCGTTGTTACTGTGCCACTTACAATGTCTACACTCTCCTCGTTCTCCTAGGTTAAAGGGTGGATTTGTTTTGAAAGGATATTTTGAAATCTGGCGTCCCGGCTCTGACTAACTCCATGCTGGGTTTCTCGCGGTTAACAAGTTTTCTTCTTTCACTTTTGATGGATGGATGGATTGTAGGGTTTAACGCACCGACGCAACGCAGACGATGAGGCACGCCGCAGTGGAGGGCTCCGGATTAATTTTGACCACCTGGGGATCTTTATTGTGCGCCGAAATCTCGTGCACACGGGCGTTTTTGCTTTTAGCCTCCACCAGAAAAGCGGCCGCCGCGGCCGGGAACCGAACCCGCGTCCTCGTGCTCAGCAGCACAACGCCTTAGCCACTGAGCCACCGCGGCGGGTTCTTTCACTTTTGAGATTCAGCCTTACTTTGCTCCTAACCGCCCTACGATCGCTGCAGTGAATTTTGCCTACACCTCCACGTCATGCACAATACCTGGGTTGTCACTTAAAATGAAGTCAATTTCGTTTTGTGTTCTACCCGTTGGACTTTGCCACGTCCATTTCGTATTGCTTAGTTTGAAGAAGAATGTGTTCGTTGGCGTCGTTTTATTTCTCTCCGCAAATATAATAAGTGTATCTCCTCGACTGTTGAGACTGCCGATTCCGAAGTTTCCCACTGACTTCTCTCCTTTTCATCTACTTTTGCATTAAATCTCTCGTAACAATTGTGAGCTGTGATATTACCTCCTTCATTGCTGATTCAATGTCTTCGTATAAACCATCTACGGCCTCATCATCGTAGCTGGCCGTTGGCGCATAGGCGTGTACTATCTTTAACCTGTATCGCTTGCTTAGCTTGATCACAACGGCTGCTACTCCTTGGTTAATGCTGAAGAAGTGCTTAACATTCCCCGCTATTTCCCTGTGAATTAGGGATCCCACCCCGTGCTCCCTCTTTTCTTGAGGTCCTCGGGCCTGGTAGTCAAATTTCCGAAGCCTTTTCCTGAGGCTTCGCGGAGTTGAGAGCAGCTTCGCGAAGAACAGCTGTTCTTCGAACCTCGCTTAGTCCTTTGATATCGCAGTTAATGTACGAGAGCTTCTCTAATATCGCAGCTAAGCTTCCCTCGCTATAGACAGAGGTCGCGCATTGAACGTTGCCAGGGGAAAGTTCCAGATGCAGCCTACCCAGACCCAAAGATTCTTAGCGCCCTCTGCTGTGTCGCTGACCTGACTGCCGCCGTGATCAGGGTCTCTACAGCTGCTGGGGACTGAGGGCCGAGATTTGCGCTGGTCAATCACGAGGGGTGGGTGGCAACCACTACACCAGGGGGGCCAGCGCCTTCTCTGGTGAGGGAGTGCTGTTTGTGTCCCAGAGATCCTTCCTAGCATGGCTTCATCTATCTAGTTTAGACTCTCAGGTATCCGGGATGTTGCTTGCCTCCGGACAAGGCAATCGTCCATGCCTGGGGATATTCGGGAGCATTTTATTGTCTTGAGACAATGAAAAGACAATAGAATGATGATCCCCTTAACTACAGATATTTCGTTGGACTATGGTGAGCGTCGCCCTTCGCGAACCACCGATACAGAGTTGCAGCAATCCATGATAAAAGTGCAAAGCATGTTTGGCGACGGGCAAAATATGAAGCTCTTTCTTGCCTTTGTTTTCAGTGTTGCCTCTGAGATCAGCCGGTCCCATTGGTAAAGGCACACCAGATCCTTATAGATGGCTCGTACATCTGCAGAGACAAAGGTTTCGATGCTTATAAGTGGCTGCGTATAATCTCACGGCAGGGTGAGAATTACCCCCCGGGAAATTCTCGTGGCAGTTTACATAAAAGCTGTCTGGCCTAAAATACGCCGAATAATATATCGTGCCAACGTAGCCTAACCTAACATAAGATAACCTCACCGAACGTAACGTAACCTAACCTAACCGAATGCGTCATAACCTACCCAAATCCAGCCTAACTGCAACAAACCTAATCTAATCCAACCCAGCGACACCGAACACAACCTGTATTAAACGTAATCCAACACATTCTAGAAGTCCTGTACGTCAATATCGTGATAAATTAAAAACCAGAATAAAAAATGGCAGCACCTCCACTCCGTGGATGATGGCGAGGGTGCGGAGTACGGGGTCTCGAAATGTCATCCAAGTTGCGCCCCGAGTGACATTCGATTTGCGCCCCGACCGTCATTCGATTTGAGCCATGAGTTACACCTTGATTATTCTCTAAATGAAACTGCAACTCACTGCTCAAATCGAATTTCGCTTGACTTTCGCTTGGTGGTGATGTGCGCACGGATAGACGTGGACGGACATTGGGAGGTCCTAAGGTACTCCGCACCGTTACAGGCGAGGGAGTAAGCCGTTTGACTCTCGGGTACAAACTCACGGTCGTAGCTCCATGGGTAAGACGACGACTGACACTAACTCTATCTGTTCTACCAGACACAGGCTCGAATCCTGCCGGTGTCTGCGATTTTTTTGCGATTGTAAATGCTATGCGCACGGACGCGGACGGACACTGTGCGGTCCTAAGGTGCTCCGCACCTAAAATAAGCATTAACAAAATTACGATGACCGAAAAATTCCGAAAGCAAAAAAACAAAAACAAAACAAAACAAAACAAAACTCGCAATGTCGGATTCGAACCTGAGCGTTCTCGGTTAAAAGCCAGTACTCTACATCAGCGCTACAGGGGGATCTACATACACGGCTTTGTAGGGAATATGTATCCCATAGAACCTCGGGGTAGCGTGCTTAGCCAATGAGAGGCGACTGCCGTGAGAAATTTCTGACGGTAATTCTCACAGTTGCCGGGGTAATAGACACTACCATTAAATTCA
This sequence comes from Haemaphysalis longicornis, assembly GCA_013339765.2. Taxonomy (NCBI): domain Eukaryota; kingdom Metazoa; phylum Arthropoda; class Arachnida; order Ixodida; family Ixodidae; genus Haemaphysalis; species Haemaphysalis longicornis. Next base: position 73,392,984 of record CM023451.1, read on the forward strand.
CACCCGCGCCAAGGGGGGCGGGGGCGAAATGAAGCGGTAGCCAGCACTTACTTGAGCACCCCATCAAGACAACACGTTTCTTGTTCAACAACGACCGAAGGTCGCTGCTCAAGAAAATCTTCGGCATTCCGAATGCAAGGGAATGCACACAAGGCGAAGCCGACGGTGATTATGGGGACGACATCGCGCGCGCCAACAAGGGGGCAGTGTCTACGGCTATGACACGTACTGCGCACCCGGTTTCAGCCTGGTAGATAAGCACGAAATGGCAAAACAGAGAAAAGGGGGAAGAGAAGCTACGAATTAATGACAGAGAAGCATATCCAGCGCAACCGCCCCCACGATGGCGTTCTTCTTCCTCTTCTCTTTTCGTCTCCCACGCGCGTGTACCCACAAGGACAATTAGCAATAGTTCGAGGATTTCGAATGTCAAATGATTCGGATGATGTCTACAGATAAGTGAATTGGCGCTGATAAGTAGGGAGATTTGTCCAAAACTGACTGACAACGGCCTCAATTGTATTGAAAATAAATTTGCGGGCCAAGATAGCAGGGTTTCATCAGGCAAATCTACCTGTGGCTATATAGGCTGTGTAACGCGGCCTAAATTAGATGAGGTGGTGATTCGGGCGACTTGCTGCAGCATCGCGAAAATTCCCAACAGCGCTAGCAAACAAGGCAAGAAAAGATAGAACATGGCGCCGACTAATACGAGGAGATTTATTTCGCAAGCTACTCCAAATAAACCAAGAAGGGGTGTCATTGTTCAATGGGAAATCTCCGAAGGCGATTGGGGTGATGTGTAGAAACGAATGGCTGAAGACGAGGGAGAGAAAGAGGACGATGGTTCTATTTTTTTTTCCTAATTTGCATTTAAATAAAATTTAAAATTTTAATTTCAATTTAAATTCTAAGCACCACACCGGATGACCACGGCCACGCAACGTCCACGCCATGTTAGCGCCGGCGACCGCGGTAGGCCAGTAGAATAGGCACGCATAGTCGTAGGACATAATTAGAGGAGGGAGGGAGAACGTTTATTTGTATTTTTTAGTGGCTTGTCGGCACTCCACCTGTGCTTTGCGCCACGTGCTATAGTTCCCGACGGGGTCAGCAGGGTCGGTGCCCTTGGTCCAAGGCTCCAACAGCCTCTGCTGCTTGGGGTGCCCGCTGAATCACACCGATGTGGTCTTCACAGCATTCGCTGGCCAGCATTGCCTCCCATTGCTCCGCATTAGGGTTCGTGATGTTAGGGACAGCCATTTTACTTAAGCATTCCCATGTGGTGGGGTGGGTTTTTCTTGATGGCACAATGGGCATGCGTCTGCATATCGAGTCGCATAAATTTTACCCAGCACGTTTAGGTTTGGGAAAGTGCCGTCTGCAGATGTCTCCAGTCGGTGGCTTCTGCCTTTCGTCAGGGATTCGTGTGGCGGAGGATACCTTTTAAATGCAGAGCATTTCTTTAACTCACATGTAGCGTCCGCCGTGCGTCCGCAACAGCCGTTCCAGGTGCGCCATCTCCCCCACTCCTCCTCTCCAGCATCACGCTACCCTCCTCGCTCTCAACAACAGGTCCGCACCCCTCCCCCTACAATATATAAAAAAATAATACTATCCGGCGCTTGGTTTCGATCCCTCGACCCTGCGGGCGGAACGCAATGCACATGGTTCTCCACCCACTGCGCCACAAAGCCGACACAGAATGAAAGGCTACGAACGCGCCTTATATCCTTGACTCATTCAAACTACGTCAAGAAGCTGCTGATACAACGCATTCACTACCACCAACTCCCCAAACACTAAACGTTAACGCAATACACCCACCCCCTATGCGACGCATTTACTCGAGTCCCCCTCGCGGGGAGATGGGCCCTTTTCTTTCCTGATACCCTTGTAGCATGCCAATTGGGCCGAGTGTTCCGGGGGACTGGCGTGGGTTCTTCGAGGTCGGAATCATCGGGTGCTCGGTTGGTAGTATAGCCTCGAGCAATCCTCTCTGCCTGTCTTCGAGTATATCCTCGAGCTGCCTGCCCGCATCTGTGTTCCCCTCTATTCCAGAGTGCGCCGGGGCCGGCAGGCTCTTGTGTTGAATCTTAGGTGGATGCTCAGGGTGTTGTGGTACGGCGCCTTTAGACTGGAGGAGTACACGAAGTGCGCAGCGGCCTACTCGTCTTCAAAAAGTGTCGACAGGCTTCTCGAGAGTTGGAAATTATTGCAAATGACCGGCCCGTCCGGAAGCCTCCCGCCGCTGCCAGAGCGACAGCTAGCGGTTTGGCAACTTTGTTTGCCCAGAAGTAGAGAGCATGGGCTCTCTCTGCCGCGCTAGTCGGCCAGGAGATCTTGGTTTCTGGCGCCTTCTTCGGCCATCTAAACAAGGCGTAGCTGCGCAGCAGGGGTTCCCAGTGCTCTAAATGTTTGGTGTCTATGGGGGGTAGGGGGTCTTGTTCCGTGGTTTTCTTCGAAATTTCCACATAATGTGCGTGAGGTCTACGCGGTGGCCGCAGTGTTCGCACTTATGCGAGAATATTTCTGGATGGAAGAGCCAACACGTTCGGGTTGGTATTTGTTTGGAGTTGTCTCCATGCTTTGGCTCATGTGCAGCGTTGAGTATGTGGCGCGCGGCTGGGAATTCGCACCTGCTATGTTTGTAGTAGATTGTTATTTCTTTGTACGAGTTGAGGTTGTTGAACTTTTATGAGGGCTCTGTTGCCGCTGCGGGAGGCGGGGGGGGGGGGGGGGTAATTGCTGCTCGGGTGGCGATGTCGCAAGCAGTTGTGTGGGCCTGATCGTTGCCCTGTAACCTTTCGTGTGCAGGAGCACAGATTAGTTTAATTGTCCTGTGGTTTGGTGCTCCTAGCTGTTGAAGTATTCTTGCGGCGGCTTATGATATCCGCGTCCTTTGCTGTGGCTACGTATGGCGGCTTTGGAGTCGCTGATAATGTATCTGGCTCGAGTTGTAATGATCGCTGTAGCGATTGCTGCCTGTTCGATTTATTGAAAAAAAAAAAAACGATCGTTCGTAGACCGTTTTGTCAATTAATTGTTCAACACCAGAACTTAATTGAAGGTCTATTATTCTTTCTACAAAATATTTTGTAATGGCACAAAAGTAATAAAAAAAACAGGTGACCAGAGAGAGAGAGAGAGAGAGAGAGAGAGAGAGAGAGAGAGAGAGAGAGAGAGAGAGGACTCTTTAATGTGGGCTGGAGAGGTCAGCTCTACTAGCGGCAGTGCTTGCTACGCCAGATGGGGGTGAAACGCAGTGAAGTGAATGTGAGAGATCGGGAAGGCAACAATTAGAGAGAAAACAAAAGTTAAATAAAAAATGGCACACAATGAAATGCAAGGAGAAAACTTTAAATAAAGTTAAGCAAAAAAAAAAATAGAGCGAATGGAGCCCAGGAAGCGCAGAGCGTCTCAAAAAGGAGTCAAAGCGTATACATGACAAAGCAAACCCGTGCAGATGTAGCCATGCGCACAATGGAAGAATTACAAAGTTTTGTCTAGTCCAGAATGTCGCAAAAACCGCAGAAGAAATTTTGTCCCTAAAGATGAGTCATTGTTGTTGGCCCAGGGTCCAAGAAAGTGACACAACTGAAGGCATGCTCCACGTCGTACACGAGACAGGCAGCTCACCGCTGCTACTCGCGCAGGGGAAAATCGCGGGCATATACACAACAAATGCTCGGTAGTCTTGCGCACAGCGCACGTGGGGCACAGTGGTGAATCCTCCCACCCCATTTCGAACTTGGAGCTTCGTGTGTGCGCCACGTTGAGACGCAAACGATGCAGTACACCTTCAGACGGTTTGCTTAGGTCGGGTGGAACGCGGAATTTACAGAGAGGGTCAATTCCACGCAGAGGATATCCGCTGCGAGGATGCTGCCACTTCACCATTCGCTCACTCTAACCGGTTGGACAGATAAGGGCACAACCATCCTCTCGAGAGAAAGGAAGCTGTGTCGCGTTATGTGGCCAGCGCTGGCGGCTGCATCAGATATAGTATTTCCTTCTATTCCCGAATGACCGACCAGGCAGCCATTGAAGCACGATGTGATGGCCCGCGCGCACTATACCGCTGTGTGGATTTCGCTGATTTCACACACAAGCTGACTGCAGTGGTTGGGAAGCCTTCTTAGAGCTTGCAAAGCACCCCGTGAGTCTAAGAAGATCACCCATCGCTGGGCATGATGTGCACCAATGAAATGAAGTAGCGGTGGATGATGTTTTGTGGCTCAGTTTTTTCCTGACTGGGCACTGGACCGACGGAATACACACGAATATGGCAGATGATTCTGCGGTCACTGAGCCGTCCGCATAAACGTGCGTGTGGTCTGCGTACGCGATAAATATATATTCAAGTGTGAAAAACTTCAGTGCAGGTGCGGGCATGGATGACTTTTTGCTTATTCCAGGAATTTTTGCTATTATATTCCATGGTGCGAGTATCCACGGTGGCAATGATAACTTGACAGGTCGCTGGAGATTTGCTGGAAGCAAGTCTTTTACATGCGATGTAGTGATGGCTGCCAGATGATGCGCATGGCACCGAGTGGCATGGCGTAGAAACGTTCGAAGGCACTCTTGATGTTGAAGCACTGACGCAGAGAGGCACCGAGCTTCCCGCAAAGTTCCAATTGTCGATGTGCATTTGGGAAGACCCAGGCACACGCGTAGAGCTCTCGCCAGCACTGAATCTAATCTATGGCTTTCAAATTTGTAGAAGGCAGTTGATGTAGGGCCGGCAGGCTGTAGCGTAAAAGGCCGAGAAAGAGTGCTTGATAGAGTCTAAGAAGATAGGACACGGAGCATCCCCAAGATTGTCCACTCAGCATGCGCAAAATGCGCACGAAAGACAAAAGCCTTTCTTTCAACTGGCGAATATGGGGAGTCCAGGACATCGAGCGGTCAAAGACGACACCGACAAATTTGTGATGTTTGACATAGGGTATCTGCGTACCTTCTACACTGAGCGTATATCGTGAGACGTCACGCCGTGCGAACGCAATCGCTGCACACTTCTGAGGGGAAAAGATCAACCCGCAGCATCTCAGGTACTTCCGCATCGCCAGGATCGCTCTTTGAAGTGCGGCGCGAATGTTTCGGCGGTTTTTGCCTGAGGCCCAGATGCAAATGCCATCTGCGTACAGCCAGCATTGAAGGACTCTGGTACAGGGAAATATTGATGCCTGGGGGTACCTTGAAAACCGAGGCGTTTATCCATCGCAAATGTCTGGATTCAGGAGAGGACGAAGCAGCACAGATAACATACTTTCCTTGGTGGCGGATATTTCGCGACAAAAAGCAGCTGGAAATATCACTATAGCTGTCTTTGTTGACGCGACAATGCAGCGTTTGACAGCGTAGCCAGGCGCAGCACACGAAGCTATCCGAAGAGAGATGACGTTCGTAGGGCTGCGAGGACGTCTGTTCAAGTGGCTCGGCGATTACCTACAACATCGGTACGTCTATATGGTCACCAGAGATGGCGCAACGACCGAGCATCCTGTCACACATGGAGTTCCTCAAGGCGTCGTCTTGAGTCCGACCCTTTTCAGCATATGCCTTATACGCCTGCCAACGGCTTTTCGGGGGTATATGTCATTCACAGAGGCATACACACATTCACACGCACCACTTTCTGCAATGAAACAACATAACCAACACGTCATGAACATACCACGGTAGAAAGAACACAAACGCAAACAAACGCGACATTGGAATTATAGACTCGCCTTCGGTAAACTTCATGTATATATAGCCGTCGTTTGTCAGGTGCCGACGCCGAGAACTGCTCAAAACAGCTGTTCTGACGAGTACCTCATTTTACGGGTTGTCTGAAAGACCGCCTTCTGCCGACGGCTCTTTTCTTCCCTCCCCCAAAACTGCGAGATAAACACGTGGGTGACAGAGAGAACATCTGGCAAGGGGCTGAACAACCAGTAACTGAATCACGGCAACTGAATGCATGTTTCGTTTTAAGCGAACCATGGCTTAAAAAGAGAAATGCTTAACCATTGTGCTGATGGCTTCGAACGTTTTTGACGTGACCGGCCTGATATGATCGACAAGAGTTTCAATTGAGCTACAAACAGCGCAGGGGCAGGACGATAGGAGGATCACACAAACACGGCGCTGACTAACAGATGTTTATTGTCGCGAACAGGCAATAAATATGAAATGGCAGAAAACACGTGACATACTAATCTGGGGACAAATACAAAAACAATAATAAAAACAAAAAACTAAAACCTCTATAAAACCTCTAAAAACAGTAATCTGCCCCACTTTTTAGTTTTTGATTTCTGTTTTTTTTCTTTTAGTTATTTAATTTTTCCTTTTAAGAGAGACTGCTATGTCCCTGTGGACTTCCGCTTGTACCACGGGATACACAAGAGAATGTAGACGCTCTCACCTTCTTTACCGCCTTCCCCATTAGACCTTGAGTCTTCCCTTCCGAATAAAGAATTATAATAATAATAACAACTATAGTTTTGAGCGTTTATTACTGTTTTTGTATTTGTCATTCCTAATCTGGGAGTGACAAATACAAAAACAATAATAAAAGCAAAAACTAAAAACCTCTATAAAACCTCTAAAAACAGTAATCTGCATCACTTTTCAGTTGTTGATTTTTTTTAGTTTTTCAGTTTTTTCTTTTATTACAGTTTTGAGCTTTTATTATTGGTTTTATATTTGTCATTCCTAGATTAGTATGTCACGTGTTTTCTGTATCTTCATATTTATTGCTTGTTCGCGACAGTAAACATCAGTTGTTAGTCGGCGCCGCGTTTGTACACGTGTTCCTCCCATCGTGCTGCTCCTGCGCTGTTTGTAACTCAGTTATGTACCAACTGGTCCGCTTACAATCCGTGTTGCAAGCATTTAATTTCACAGCCGCTTCTTGAACATTCTCAATCACGGTTTATGGGGCGTATGCACGTTTTGCCAGCTCATCAACTTGTGCGCACTATTTCGGGCGGACGAGGGGCGGCCTTCGTACTTGCCCGTCTAGGATAACTCGTCACGCCAGCCGTACGCTCCGCATGAATGAAATATATTCAACGCACTGCGGCCTACACATTCAGTCCGCCGTTACGTAAACGTGTCTCCTTGTGAGGTAAACTACAACCAAGGTGCTGTTCGAAGGGTGGGTTTACGTGTCATTAGAAAGTTTTGGGATACCGTAAAAGCGCGGGTACCGTTTCAACTTTACCAAATGGCGTAGTCAACGCTGCAATTAGCAGCATCAGGACACAGCAGTATTGCAAGTTGAACCGCCGCGATGGCTCAGTGGCTAAGGCGTTGTGCTGCTGAGCATAAGGAAGCGGGTTCTAATCCCGGCTGCGGTGGCTGCTTTTCAGATGGGCGAGAAGCCAAACACCCACGTGTCGGAATTTCGACGCACGTCGAATATCTCCAGGGAGTTAAAAAGGTACTGGAGATTACGTTACTCCCTAATGCGATATTTGGGCGCAGCAGCAGTGCGCTGAGGCAGCACTCACTCGTGGGTTCTCTCGACGGCAGCGATGAGCCTCTGCGGCGGCGGCGGCGCGAAGTGCTCTCAGGCAGGGACTAAGCACTGCTTCTTAAACAAACGCACGTCATAGTCACGCGCACGTCCCCCTCACGTTTTCGCCCCTGCCGCGCCGTCGAGCGCCTCGTGCGGGTACAGCATACTGCCCCCTTCCCTCCCCCACCGCACACTTTCGGAGAGCGGTGGCTCACGCCGCCACGGCGAACACTTCCTTTGCTTTCTTTCGTCGTTCGATTTTAGATGCGACTGCATCTCATTCACTCGCCTTGTCCCTCCATACGGCGTTGTTGTTGTTCGTCCACCCCTCCCCCATTCTCCTCGCCGCGCGAGCTGCGCTCTCCGCCGCTCACCCACTCTCCTCTCCGATAGCGAACACTCTCTCGCGAGGGTCATTGGATTGGATTCGATTGGATTGGCTTGCCTTGGCTTGGATTGGATTAAAATGGATTGTGTTGGATTATGTTGCGTCATAGCCGCGCCACGTTGCGTCATAGCCGCGGCAGGGGGTTCACGGCACGTTTCACGCGATGGGAGAATCAATCTAACGGAAACAACAACGGAACCCCCTATGCGTCGCATCTACACAGGGGTTCGCGCGAGGGGAGGTGGGAGTAATTTTTGACTAGTCGGTGCAAGCCACCATTCCCTCAGTTACGTCGACAACCGGCTCAGCCCAGAGACGGCCGCCAAAGAGCTGCGCCCTAAAATTAATCCGCAGTCTCCCACACGGCGCGCCTTATAGCCCTGGTGCAGCTCAGTAGCATTAAACCCGCAAAATCTTGAAATTTTGAATTTCGACCCATCTTTCGAGCACCTTGCATGCCAGGGGAACTCAGTCCAAGTTCGACCAATGTAACATTCTTCCATTCAGTGCGTGTCGGCAAGACTTTGACTGTGCCCATCCTCGATGCTTCAGTGCAATTGTGGCTCACTCAAATGCCTCCAACCTTTCGAAATAAAAAGAGTGGAAGGGAACAATGTTCACGGAATTCTGCCCGGTTCTCATGCCGGCATGTAAGGTTGATGTGCACATGTGTGAGCACAAGTCCCTTGTGTGTACCACATGTTATGTGCACTCATGCCCTGTTGACAACTGTGCAATGCAGTAGTGACAACGGCTAAGTACTTCTTAGTGTCAAGCACATTTTGGCCAGAAGTCCTGCTTTGGTAAGGCCGATCCGATAGGGCCAATGGTCTAATCCCCTACCTACAGTGACTCTAGAGACCCTCCCAATAACTACCAGTATTCAGGACGACTCCTTAGCACCCCCAAATCCCTCAGGATATATACACTGATTGAACGCAAGCTATCCGCGCCATTTACATGGCTCGAATTCCTAAAGAACTGCAGTATGATCTACGCAAAGCTATACGTCTCCACACTGTCACACTGAGGTGGATTCCTGGTCACGCTGTAATCCCAGGCAATGAGGTAGTGCATAGCCTCGCCCGCAGTCTACCGGGCGTCTGGGATTCCCTGGCCTCGTCCACCGACGTGCGACAATACTCTCTTCTACAAGCAAGTACGCTTCACTACAAGACTCATCAGAGAAACTCTTCGTACCCTTCCTGTTCCAGACAAAACGCTAACCACCACGCAACTACGCATTCTTCGACGCATACAGTTAAATACCCGGGCTCCCCTCTGCCCAAACTCCCACTAGCTTTCTTACTGAACAAAGGTATTTGCTTTCTATTTCTCTCTTTCAGAAAAACCAGAACGCTTAGACCAGCCACGGCATGAGGGAATAAGTGCTTTGTATGACAGATAGTGTCGCCTTGTCCCTGAAACTGACCAAAGATCAAGCAGCCGCAACCTTCACGCCCACATGTTCAGCCACACAAGCGTAGATGGCGTCTGTTATTTGTGTGTCAGGGCAATTTAAAACTATCTTGGCTAACCTTCGGCAACTGGAAAGCAGAAATTGTAAACGCAGAAACTCCCTTCTAAAACGTTCATTCGGCGTCAAAGTAACGCTATCGCGTCCAACATGTCACTGCAACTTTTTCTGATGCAAAAATAACTGTCGGACGGTCTACTTCATCCTGATAGATAGCAACGTGATGTTGGAATTGCGCCTAACTCCATTAGCTTGGGCAGACGTTAGTGGAACTTCTTCTGTGGAAATAACAATGGGACACGCGGCGTTATCACGCGCATTTGGAGGCTGCTTTGAGCGGCCTCTGATTCTGATGCGCATGCTTCCGTTCCATCACCTATGTGACGCCCGGCCGCCGGTAATGGCCGCGTTTTTCTGTTTAGGTTCCCAAAGCGGAAATCTTCACGAGCTGTTTGCGTCGCGCGCATTCACGCTTCAAAAGCAGTATATTTGCATGTCGTACTCTTTTTATTGGCACTGTTGGATGGCCTTATTTTTACACCGTCGAAAATTTGAGTGCAGTTGGCCTTTATGGAAAAGCTTCAGTATAACAAGCAGCGGGACTGCATGCTTTGTTAGGCAAGCGGATGTTGGATTAGCAGCAACGGTGTTGTTTTAGCCCAGTCCCTCCCCTGCTTCGTTGTAAGTGGATTGTTTTCGTCTTACGGAATCCCAGTAGGCTACTTCTTCACTAAACACGTCTAACGGGTAGTCAGCTTCCCGATCTAGTACTCTTTGGGATGAAAAAAGGAAACACCTGCGGTTGCCGCATAGTGCAACTTGTCACCGACCACCACCGAGTCAAAATGAAGATGCTGGACCAGGGCACTCTGGCGTTAGAAGTAGAACCCCCGTGTGACTCTAACACACCTGTATTGCTAAGTTTTGACTCCTGCGATGTGCTGAAGAACGCACGCTCATGACGTAGGACCTAAGGTAAAAATTTAGGTATCTTACCTAAAATATGTGTATGACCTGCAGGAGAACCTGACGGTGAAACCGGTCCGTTATCTACACCGAAAGCCTGTCCATACGAATAATATCGAAAAGATGAACGTGGGAAGGACCATTCAAGTTCTGCCTCCGGCTGTGACCGCTGCCTTGGAACACCTGAAACAACAAGTCAGACACACATGCAGCCCATCGTTCGCAACTGCAGGCCACACCATCACATTCATGAGGAACTTCTATCAGTGCTCCATACTTCTGGACATGAGCAATACAACCCGGCACCTGCGCCAAAAGTTTCCCGATGTCCGGCACTACGGCGATGCTGACTATGACAAGCTTGAGTGGCTGGAGGTTACCATGCCTATGTACTTGGAAGATGTTAAAAGAAGTTGCGGCGATCCAAGCGAGTTCCTCACAGAGGAGACGTAAGAGGAATTTTCTATCACCACCTACTCTAGTGTTTCCTGCATAAGGTACCTTCTGAAAACCGATAACTTCCTGTTCGTGCATGCAACGAATAGAGAAACGGAGCGAGAGCCCGTTGTCTTACCAATTGAGCTACGAGCACACGCAGATACAGGGGAGACGGACGGCGTATTCACCGAGCACAGCTGTGGGTTTACCCCCTGCGTTCTCGCTGAATGCCACGTGATAGCGTCACGCGACCTCTTGCGCCTCTGTGCGCTCCGTCCACGGCACGTGTGGCGGCCGTGTGCACCAGTGGTTTGTCCAGGTCGACCTCGAAAAGTTTGGATTTGTGTGCAATACCGATACCAAACAACCGACTACCATCCGTGGAATGTGCTTTGAGTTAACTTTCACGAATAATATAACTGCGCTGAAAACGCAAAATCTGAGTGCGTATCACACCGGTCATCAGTCCATTCTGAACATTGTGCTGAAGTGAAATAATAAATAACGTGTTACAGGTACAGTGTAACGTGTGAATAACAAGCTTTGCTTTCGAAACCCTTCCACAGGGTGGATTATACCGCACTTTTTTTTGGAACGCAGTGCATAACGCAGAAAAGTCTTGCGAAAAGAAATATGCTCGGTTGTGGAATGCAGGCACAGAATTGTTTACAAAATCCCGCTGTCTTGTCAGGACGTTGCATTGACGATCGCCTGCGTGACTACGAGAACTTTCTCAAAGGGTCATGCTAGCAGTCAGCTTGCTGTGCATTGCAAAAAAAGAAGAAAGGGCACGTGTGACCCACGAGGCTTTCTGTATCGCACAATGCTGCGACGAGTGTATTCGTATGCCCAGTGTCTCGCGTGAACGGAAAAGGGATCGCATATCTTTCGAATTTATTTATTTATTCATTTACAAGTACCCTCAGGGCCGAAGCATTATAGAGGGGAGTGGGAAGTACAAAGAATAATAACAATAATAATAAAAACGGTGAGCAGTGAAAAATACATGTACAGTTCAAGTAGGCTCAAAAACAATAACATTCAACATCGAAGAGGATTTACACAGTGCTAGAAAAATTACAACACGGGTAATTGGCAAAAAAAAAAAGTTTTACAAGGCTAGGGGTTTCAGTGTCACTGGAGATAGCAGACCTGAATTTATTAACGTTATCTATAGCAGCTGTGGTGGCGGGAAGGCGGTTCCAGTCAGTCGAAGGTTGTGGAAGAAATGAAGCAGCGTAAAAACGAGAGTGACACGAGGGGACAGCAACTTTGCGCGCATGGTCAAGTCGTTCAGACACGTAAGCGGGGGCGTGAATGAATTCTGTTTTCAAGAGCGGGTGATGGTAAATTTGATACGAGTTTCCTACCATCCTTGTGTGCTTTAGGAATTCGTTGCTACAGCCCCGTCGCCTTAATTCTTCTATTTTATCTTTATTGTTGCGTAGATTTGACTCGTACAAAGGTTGCGCCCTAATGCAATAAAAAAGATGTGTTTGCTAGTCAGCGTACATGTTTGTCTCCTCCTTTCTCGTGTCCCGTCTTCGGCCTGTTTTAATCGCTTCGTTCGATTTTTTTTTTCTTTTGCCACCCTCTGATTGGCTAGGTAGCGCACAAAATAGGCGTCGCTGATGGAACGACGGGCATTGTGTTGCTGGAGCTACGTGCGTCGTCTTCCTTCCTGGTCAACCCGGCGGTCTTCCAGGCAGCTGGTGGCAGCGGTGGCGACGAAAGGGAGCGTATACGTCGGCGTTGGTCTTGGCGTCGGATTTGGTGAGAGCACGGCGTCGTCTCCCTTCCTGGGCAACCCGGCGGTCGTTCAGGCAGCTGGTGGCAGCGGTGGCGACGAAAGGGAGCGTATACGTCGGCGTTGGTCTTGGCGTCGGATTTTGGTGAGAGCACGGCTTCATTTCATTTCATTTATTGCATCCTTAAAGGCCCGAGGGCATTACATAAGGGGGGGCAACAAATACTCAGTGACTGTGAACAATTTGATGGAGACAAACAATACACATTATACAATAGTAAACGCGCGTAATAATAACGAACAACAAAACAATAAACGAGCACTTTCACTGGGGGTTAGATTCAAAAACGGGAACTATTTGGTAAGAATAATTATACTGTGCGCTGATGCACTATCGCTATAGTGTTAGGTTATTGACTGTAATCAAGTGGGTTTCCAGCTTTTGCCGGAATGATGTCCGGTCAGGTGTAACCGCAATGCAGTGTTGTACGGAACGGCGTTACAAGGAACGGCGTTCCTGGAACTAGTTCCTTTTTGGAGGAACGGAGGAACGCCACCGTTTCATTAAGAGTCGGTGGAACTGTAACGGTAACTCGTTACGTTTTTGAAGGAACGGCAGGAACGGCGTTCCTGCCGTTACATCGCTAGGATTTGGTTGTTTTTGATGCCAAGACTCGAGTACAAAAATCCACAAAGCGCTACTGCGTTTCTCTTCCTATAAGATGGTCAAATTGCCCGCCCTTCAGCCATACGTGCTTCCTCGAAGGTCAAAGGCAGAAGACTAACCACGCAGCAGGCCGCAGCTTGTGTTTGCTTTCATGCTGGTTGCTTGCGCAGAGTTCGAGGGGTGAATAGCGTAGCCGCAAGAAAGCTTTTCACCCTTCATCGTTTGTCTGGGGAGCCCAGAATGCGCGTCTGGCCGATAGAATTGTTCCCTGGCGGGGAAAGAATAGAGAGTTTTAGCAGTCCGTCCGTTCTGTCGTATGCGTTGTTACTGGGTTGACGGGGCCCCGCTGGGCACTTGGGCATTCGTCGCGGTAGGGGGATTAGTTCCGCGGGCCTGCCTTCGCCATGTCCGTGCCTCCGCACCCTTCCTACTCGCCCTCCCGCGCGCTCAGGAGCAGACCGGTCCCGGTCAACCCGGTAACAACGTACCCAACAAAACGGACGGACTGCTAAACGGGATCTGGACATTTCGGTGTCGGACATTTCGGTCCAGCACGTTTCGGTGTGGACATTTCTGTGCACGGACATTTTGGTGCACGACGTCTTGGCCCAGACATTTTGAGTGAGGGGATGTCCCAGGCATTCATTGAACATTTTAGCTTTAATGTAATTTCGTGACTTGATATGATTTTACGTTCGAGACTTGTGCTTGCGCCGCCGTTCGTGGAAACGAACGCTAAATCCTGGCAACATTGCCACGTGAAACCCCATTTCTGCAGCAGATGGTAAAAATTAACGTTGTTAATTTGGATCCGTTCAACCATTTTTCTGTTATTTTAACATTCATGTGAACAACCCTAACACTTTAAGTGTTACCAAAGCGCTTTCCTTTCACTTCACCCAACGGTGCAAGACGCTGCTGATTTTAGTCTATTCCTCGCCTCCCCCCACCCCCCCCCCCTTAGGAAAACTTCCGCAAAAAAAACAACAGAAAAACGAGGTCGATTAGGCGCGTGTGCATTCAATATCGCCTTCGTTGCATTCGGTGTTAGTTCTACTTAAAACTAACAAACCAACCATCGTACTTACGGTGGCGTTACATAGGGGAGGGGAAAGCTGAGCCCCGCCGGCAATCATCCCCCTAAGTAGAGAGAGAAGGGTGTCACTTGTGCTTCACCATTGCGTCGACTGGACTTCGAAAACTTGAAGGCGACTGTTGCCGCTCTCGTCACACTAGCCTATTCATTTTTTTTTGCTCCTTATAATGGGAGGAAGCGATGTATTGGCGGTGAGCGCGAACACAGGCGGCGCTGCGAAGCGCGCCTCCGTGACGTCAGCTTAGGGATTCTCGCATTTGTCGTCTGCTTCACTCAGGATTGCTCTCCCTGCTGTTTCTTTGCGCTCGGTCAATGTCTGATGCTTGTCCGCACCAGAATTGGCGTGTGGGTAACTTTTTATCATAATAATAGGCTTAAAATCGCATACACTAGCTCATGGTGTCAATTAAAGTATAGTTTTGGATACCGCTACGGGAGAAACATTGCCGGCGCCACCCCATTCCTTGCGAAGCCGGTCCTGTGCGGAGCGCGAAGAGTCGGAGCTAGGCGTCAGCTTCTCATGTAAGCATTCGAACAAAAGGAACAGTCAGCTGCTAATAACCGACAACAGCGAAAAAGGAAGACCAAAACAAATTCTAGGCCTTCAGGGCTGTTGGCTTTGGCAGAAGGCATCACGATTTCCGGTAATCATATGTAAGGTAAAACAGTCTTTGCAACCTTGCCGAACGCTCGAACGCGTTTTGTCACATCACTTTACGTTGTCAAGGCACGAAAGTTTGCCGACATGCACTATAGACTGCAAAAACTGTAGGTTGAGTTCCAAATAACCCAGTGTGTATATACACGCGTGCTGATAGTATACCAAGTCACGTCTTCGTTAAATTTATAGTAACACATATATGTTAGTTAAGACCTGGAGGGATATTTCGGAACATTTTGCACAGCCATATCTTCCCGATATTCGGATATGCGTTATAGGAAAGTGCACTCAAGAGGAGGAGTAAGGGGAGGAGGGGAAAACTTTGATTAACAATTAAATCGATCTGGTTAGTGGGCCGGGTTCTCAGTCCAGGACAAGAGAGTAAAAGTAATTTTCTTCAAATCATAGAACGCCATCCCGAGTAGAATAGGATTTGTTCTTCGCGCCTGGAAGGGTTGAACAGCAAAGAGCTACTTGGAATCCTTCTTCGGTTTCGAGTCTTGTAATATATGCAGGTATACCATTTATTACGTTAGTTAGCGAGTATATCATGCCTTCAACACCGTAATCATGTCATCATTGTTTGATTGAGAGCATAGGCGTGCGCACAGGGGGGGCAGGGGGGGCGGCCGCCCCCCCTAATCATCTGAAGGGGAGGGCCAAAGTTGCCCCATGCCTTGCCGATGTAACACAAGAAAGTAAAAATTTCTGCTCAGAAATATTTTGCATGTGTTGCAATTCCATCGCCTTGAAATAAAAATTTTATAACCATCCCTCTTTGCACTGCGTTCAGGCCGCTAGGCCTTCAGTGGGAAGAGGTCGGGAGTTGCTGTAAGGGAAGGGGGGGGGGGGGGGGTGCAGCGGTAAGACTTTGCCCCCCCCCCCCTAATCGAGAACTCTCCGCACGCCTATGATTGAGAGTCAGTTCGTTATGATAACGATATAATTACGATAGAAATTCGGAGCACAAAAGCCGCCTTCGAGTACTGTGGACCACGTTGTTTAGGGCGCGATCGCGGTGGCGTAGCACAAACCTTCTCATTGTATTTGCATGTGAATAAACAAAGCACGCTTCGGATATGCACCTTCTTGCACGCAGCCGTAATGAAAGCCAATTTGTGAAGAAAGGAATGTATGCCATACAAAATGAAGGAAATATGCACACGACCTTTGTGAGGCTCCCAAACATCCCGAAACCTCCTAATAAGAAGTTCGTGACGGCGCAGAAAAATAATTCGTTGGGCAAAAAAAAAAAAGCAAGAAACATTAATCCGATACAAGACAACAACGAAAGAAACAGACGAAAGCCGCTTTATTTCCTGCTGTGCGATGAGCGTGTAAAGGCTGCTGCTTGGTACGTAGTATTAGACTGTTGAGTCTTCATAGGAGCATCTCAAAAATACTGCAGGGAAGCCTACGCATTTTGAATACTTATCGAGAAGCTCTGATCACTGATCCTCGCGAATAAGCAAGAAAGGACGAGTTACACACGATCTTCCTACCGATACTCTGAAGAAAGTTGTTCTCTATCTCTTCGTGTGTTGCAAACTTGTGGGGGATACAGCTTCAAATTATTCAGATGCGCCAGAAGCTGGCAAAATAACTGAGTCGCTAGAAATACGCTTTTTAACGCACTACAGCAACGAAGCGGGCGATTTCTAGCCCAGGCACTGTTGCCCCTCACAAGCGGAGTGTAGCAGACGACAGCGGCGCGAATCCCGAAGCCGACGTCAGAGCCAGGGGGCGCCAATCAAAGATCTCACCGCCAATACCTGGGATGTCCATGATATGCGTGACTTGATGAGTTAATTCACAAGGGGGTGACTGAAAGCGCAGAAAGAGCGATTCCTGGAGTGGGGGCGCCGTCGATATGACCGCGACGCGCGGAAGGGCGTAGCCAGCAAACGATAGTGGCCATTGTGTTCTCAGTTGCTTTTTGGGTGGCTTTTTGTGTCACATTATAGAGGTTTCGTGCGCCCATGGTGAATGTAAAGCTTTTTCTCTGATTTAAACGCGAAGTGTGCTATGTAATTGTTCTGAATGTATCACCCAATTCCTGCAAAAGACTCCACCAAGAGGCTAGCAGTATGTTCCAAATAAGAAATAAAAAATCACTGTGGTGACGCTGCGGAGACCGTGAACTCCACCACGCAAGTAGGATTTTCAGGGGAAACCGAAAATAATATGGCTGATAAAGAAATCTGGTCGAGATTCGAGCGTATAGGCGAGAGGTGGGAGGTGGGGGGGGGGGGGGGGGGGGGCGCTAGAATAAAGAATTAAAATGTGGTAAATGTAGGCTTGTAAACATTAAACGAGGGTTGGTTGTCCCGAACACAATGGCTGGATTTTGTATGCACAACCGGTAGGCGCTTAATCAGCTTTTAGGACATTAGAACCTGCGGCTGTTTTCCAAAAGGCCCGTTTTTCCTCCCCGACAATATCCTAGACCAGTGTTCGCGAATTCATTTTAGCAAGGCAGCCCAGCCTACGTAATGCTCTTCATAAGGTTTTCTTCATTCTGATGGGCTAGCTAATGTTTGTTACTTTTTGGATATTGAACGTGTGCATGTAATTTATGTAATTTGAGGGTGTGATTTAAAAAAATACAAAAGAGGCGGTAGACCATCCTAAACACGGGTAATTGTCTTAGCTAAAAAAGAGCGAATATAAATTAACAACCTCTCATAAATGAAAAAAAAACATGTGTTTAAGAATTCAATCGGCTGCATAACAGGTGTCCCCAGGAAGAGGTATTAAACAAAAATATATAAATGTAGGATTTCTAAAAATACCTGGCAAAGATCGAACATGGCATCAATCAAAAAACTAAATTCACTGTTCCAGATTGTTCTCCATAACCCACGTTAAGCGGAAATAAAAATATAACGGCTGTCGCAAACAGGCAAGTACCGGATAATTTGGTCGCCGAAATTTGGACACCGAAATTTCCGCACCGAAATATCCTGCACCGAAATGTCCTCGAGCCGTCTGGAGTTTGTCCGGTGCTCCCTGAAAAAATTCGCCTAGGAGCGTTTCTTTTGATGATCTTTATCTCCAGATAATCTGCTGCCGGTGGTGTTAATATTCTTATAATATACGTAGTTCGATGTGAGTTTTAAATGTCTCACTTAATTTCGACCCAGGGTTATCCGACACTATATTTTAATTTAAAAACCTAATTGTAACGTTAATGTAACGACACGTTCCAATTTTCCAAGTGGAACTGGAACGCGTTCTTTTCGCAATAAAGGAACTTGTAACGGGAAATCGTTTCAAAATTGGCAAGGAACGAGCTTTCGTTCCTATTTTGGAGGAACGTGTACAACACTGCCGCAATGTTATCGGGGAGGTGATTCCACAGTTTAATTGCATGGGGGAAAAAGGAGTCGTTCATCGCCGATGTCCGGCCGTTAATTCGTGCAATGGGGTTTGAATGATTAGTCCGGGAAGAAGTTCTGTTCGGCGTCTTTAAAAGTTCGTGCCTTGACAAGTTGACTGTGGGCGGAAAAAGAAACTGTGCAGGAGGCATAAACGTGAGATGATGCGACGTGAGGCGAGAGATGGCAGGTTGAGTGACTGTTTTAAGGGGGGGACGTGGCTTTCAAAATCAACTTTTTTTG
Organism: Haemaphysalis longicornis; assembly: GCA_013339765.2. Taxonomy (NCBI): domain Eukaryota; kingdom Metazoa; phylum Arthropoda; class Arachnida; order Ixodida; family Ixodidae; genus Haemaphysalis; species Haemaphysalis longicornis. The sequence goes on from CM023451.1 coordinate 73,411,560, forward strand.
TTTCTTTGTGGATTTTAATGAAAATTGGCACAGCAACTGGAAATGGTTCTGTGATAACACCATAAAAATTTCAAAGTAATATTTAATAACTTTTTCATTTATTAAATTTTCTTTCGGTTCCGCTTGTACCCAGCTTTAGCGACTTATAAAACATGATGGAAAACTTGTTCGGAGTGCTTTGCATTCGCAAATGAATGGGCGAGGTCGTGACAGTTTTAGAATTTTTTTTTACAACACAATGTTTTTTAGTTTTCATTTTTTAGAGGTTAATGTGCAAAAGGCATGTCGACTGTGAACGACTATTTAAATAAAAAAATCACAAAAAACAAATCTGGAAAACCAAGGGTGTCACGACCTGAACTGTTCAGCAAGGAATGTAATGCAAGAAACGGAATCAAAATAGACCCAGCGGTCACGAAGAAATCCCTGGAACAAGCGACACAGGTGGCAAAAAAAAAACTGTTTTGAAAAAACGGCTACCGAAGTTGCAACATAGGTTTCACTTATCAAAAGTCGTCACGGTTGTAGCCTTTCATGTCCTTCTGAACATGGGGCTTCTGGAAGGCCTTGCCTTGAAATTCGAGTGCCTTTTACAGTCTGTCGCTTTCCACAAAACATCATTTTCTGCTCCTCTGTGAAGAGTACATAGCCCAGTTTGCAGACCAAACAGAGGGGGAGATGGCTTTCAATGGGATTTTAATACAAAGTAGGTTAGCTGGTTGGCTGTATCGCACTGGACAACTTCCCTTTGCAGTGTTGTCCCCATGGCAACAACTGAATCATTTTTTACTTAAATTTGAAAATTTCTGGCTTCTTTTATGTTTTATTACTTTGCCTGGCGCAGCAACTTAGTACTCATACGTGCAGGTGTTCATTGCCAAAGTTTGCATACGACAAGGATGCAAATGAGCTACTTTAAAGCTCGGTATAATATTGTGCATAACTCCAACTTAGATGGAAGGGGTCTCTTTTTCACTACTTTTGACGTTCAAGGCATCCAATATTTCTCGCAGCACAGTCAGTATGCCCTAAGCCATCGATTATATGCATTGGTATCAGTAATTTGCCTAAAAAATCACTGTTAAATGCTGCGACGGTAAGGTAAATTTTTAACGCAGAGAACATATTTTTATTCCTATATTCCTAACTCAAATTGTTTGCATGATTATTAGAAGTGCACGGGAAACGTTGCGCAAGAAAGCGATATGGCTCGCGCGCATCGCAGCGCACGCTTACCGCGACATATCGCACTTTGATTATCCCTGATATGGCTTGTCAGGTCGCTTTGAAGATTAAACCTAACGTCGCAGGCATTAATTACAACAACTGGCGTTCAATAGTAACCGGTTGCGCAGACATGTGATGCTCCAATGCGCGTCGGCTATGCCGTGCGCGCCGCAGCGTTTGACGCGTCGACCGCTTCTTTCCCAAGGCTAGCGAGCCCACAATCAAAACACAGCAATAACTAAGCGTGTAAACATCGCAAATCCGACCAAAAGTTCACTTCACGAACCGCTATCGCAAGCGTGCACACCGCGTCACCCTCCGGGGTTTGGCGACGGTATAGTCACGCGCACCACGAAGCGTTCGATGATCTCCGCCTTTCGAGCCACACAACTTCCCGTAATCTGGTTCGTGATCTCAGGCCTTCCCATCGCGATAACGTCCGTGTTGAATACCACAGACTGAACAGAAACTCGGCCGAGCGAAGCAGCGAAAATGAAGTCAAACCGCCCACACTACGCAGCTCAGGCGGCCGCCATCTTCTTTGCGCCGCGACACCCAATCAGGAGGGTCGTTTTTCCGCGCCCCGACCGGAGGACGAATAGCGCTTCAGCATCTATTTCTAGCTTCGTTTGTGCGTCGTTTCTTTTCTGCCGCTCGTGCGTTTGTGAATGAACGAAGATAAAAGCGACGAGCGGAACCGGGAAGGCGAACGCTAGGCCGTATTAACTCGGCCGATCTAACGATATCAAAATGGTCGCGCCCGGTGGCACCGTTGCGGAGATACAGCGCTCCGAAAATTGCCGTTTTTTTCGCCCTTTTGCGCTGATAGTTGTCACCGCGCCTGGCAAAACTATTTTTTTTTTATGCCACTTTGCGACGCTTTTCAGCGGAAAAGCTTTGCAGACCTACAGAATAGGAAACATAGAAGCCGAATATGCGACTTTCAAAAAAGCGATGTTTTGGTCATTTTTCTGAAGTTGAAAGCCGCGTCACCCTTAAGGCGGTTACGCTGGTTTCTCTAGAAAACTGAGGTTATAAAGCGAGCTGCACGGTTCTGTACTGATTCTAGTTCGTTGATGAGATATGCCTGGGAAGCATTCCAAATGGACGATGCATATTCGAGTTTTGGGCGCACGCATGTTAAGTATGCTAGTTTTTTAATGTCGGGATATGCAGATTTTATATTACGACGAAGGAATCCAAGTGTGCGCAGAGCGTCTGAGCAGATGGACTGCACGTGCGGCGCGAATGACAAAGACGGGTACATGTGCACTCCGAGATACTCGTATGACGTGGCCGTGTCGAGAGGAAGCGAATTAATGAAGTAGGTGTGATGAACAGTGGAGCGTTTACGGGAAAATGACATTGATTTACATTTAGTAAGATTCAAAGGCATCAAAGATTCTTGGCACCATAGTGCATTTGTGTCGAGGTCTTGCTGTAGTTTAGTTTTGTTTTCGGTGTTTTGAATGGCGGAGTATACGACACAATAGTCTGCAAATAAGCGAAGGTTTGTTTGTATGTTAGTTGGAAGATCGTTTATGAATATTAAAAATAGAAGAGGTGATAGGCCTGCGCCCTGAGGCACGCCTTATGAGACGTTAGTTTTGGAGGAGTCATAATTATTTGCACACGTGTACTGCTTGCGGTTAGTGAAGAAGTGTTGTATCCAGGAACCAATATTCGGTGCAATACCCAGTGAAGAAAGTTTCCAAGGTAACAGGTTATGCGGTACGCGATCAAAAACTTTCTAAAAGTCCAAAAATATAGAATCTACCTGAAGGTTAGCATCCATGTGTTGTAAGAGGTCGTGGGTGAATTCGGCTAGTTGGGTCTCACACGAGAAGTGCTTTCGAAAGCCGTACTCGTGGGGATAAAAGAAATTAATTGATTCTAGGTGAGACGCAATATATGAAGATATAATGTGTTCCAGTAGTTTAGAAGGGATAGTAGTAAGTGAAATTGGGCGGTAGTTTGCTGGATTGTCGCGTTTTCCCGTTTTGAATATTGCAACTATCTGGGCTACCCTCCAGTCGTCTGGGACTTCGCCCGTTTCAATAGATTGGGTGAAGATGAGGCAAAGTATCTGACTCACCACTGTGACGGTGTTTACTAAAAATTTGGGGGTTATTCGGTCACATCCTGGCGCTGAAGATATTTTAAGAGCTTTGATTAATTTAGCGAGGGTGAATTGCTATTTCGGAGGATACAGCGGAGGGGGAATGAGTAGGCAGTAGCGTTGACTGGGTGGAGTTAGAGGTGGAGAACACAGAAGAAAAGTAGTCGTTTAAGGTGGTTGCAACGTCCTTTGTGGCTATTGGTTCCTCATTTCGGTCTGTAAGTTCTATGTTGTTACTTTCGCTTTTGCTAGAGAGCATGCGCCAAAATTTAGTCGGGTTTGAGCAAAGTATTGATAGCAGGTCGCACGAAAAATATTTATCTTTAGCATTTTGTAGTTCCTCGATGTATTTCTTTGCGCACAGGTGATACTTTCGCCACGCCACTGTGTTATTGCTTTGATTTGCGTTCCGATAAAGGTGTTTTTTCCGATTTAGAAGACTTTTCAATTGTTTGTTGAACCAATGATTGTGTGAATATGATTTTACGCGGATTATTGGGATGTACTGTTCCTCGAAGTTCAGTGTTGTGTTTTTGAATATGTGCCAGTTGGCATTTACTCTGCGGGTTTGGTAGGATTCGCGGAAGCTGTCGCGGAAATAACCGAGTTTGCTGTTAATAGCGTCGAAATTTGCTCGTTTGTAGTCAGTAATGAATTTTTCTATTGATGACCTTCTGATCAAGGGCAGCGATAAGCAAATGTGGAGCAAGTTTGTCGCTGAGGCCAGGGAGAACTGACACGCGCTTAATGTCGACTGGGCTTGATGTTAGAAGATCTAGAGTGTTATCGCCTCTCGTGGGGTACGTTATAGCTTTGTGTAGGCTAAAATCTAGGGTCAGTTCAAGGAATTGCTTGGATTCGTTGGACGGGGAGGTACTGGGGACTGAAAGTAAAGGCCAGTTTATTTGAGGAAAGTTAAAATCTCCGAAAAGAAATATAGGGGCTTCCGAGAATTTCTCTTTAATATGGGTGAGTGAATGTGAGAGGAGGTTGCAAAAGGAAGGTTCGCAGTCTGGTGGCCGGTAACACATACCAAAGATGGCTTTTCGGGCAATGTTTGAGATTCGTACCCATGTTAATTCTAATATGTCGTCATGAATGATAAGTGAAGAGGATAGTGTTTTTGATAGCAATGATAACGCCTCCACCTCGACGATACGTGCGATCATGGCGATATAAAATGAAGTTCATGTTAGACGGGAAGATTTCGTTGTCGAGTATGCCTCCATGTAACCAGGTTTCTGTTAGTACAGCGATGTCTGCTTCTGTATCTTCAATAAAACTATGTAGTTCGTCACGTTTAGGCAGCATGCTTCGTATGTTGGTGAAAGCAACATTTATATCTAGCGTTGATGGACGGTTAGGTCTTTGATAGGGGATACAATGTCTAGAGGAGCGTCATTTGGTTGTTTGGGGGTCACACATGATTCACTAACTATTGTGGGTAAAGTTGATCTTTTGTTCATTTCTACAATTTTGTCGCAGCTGTGATCGTAGATGTAGCACCTTTTATTGATGTGAAGTTTGTCGAGGCTGAGTTTAAATGCGCATTTTTGAGGGCGGATGAACTGCAACAGCTTTGACCGTGCAAGGCGGGTAGCAGCTGCGAAGTCCTCTCTTATAGCATAGTCAGTGTCCTTAAGCATACGTCCGCAGGCCAGGATTCGTTCTTTAGTTTTAAATTGGGCGAGTTTAACAATGATAGGTCTATTTTTGTTTTCAGTGAAAGTTCCGATTCGGTGCGCACGTTCCATTAGTCGCGTTTACATGAATGCGATAGCAGCGCGTCAGATTTCCTAGCGCATCACAAGAAATGCGATCCGCTAGCGTTTACATGTAGCGCATTACCCCTGGTGCGATGGTGGCGCTATACGGTGTGTCACATCGAAGGTGAAGCAGCGTTTCTGGCGCTTCCAAAGCTTCCGGAACGGCTGGTTCTGTTCTCTTTTCACGAATCGCATTTTCTGCCGCCTTACACTAGATTTAGACGTTTTTAAATGCAAAGCTGCGTTTGCAGCGCTTACTTTTCTTGTCGACATCATTTCTAATGCGATGCGCTCGCGTTTACATGCACTTCGAAAGTCGACTTACGCGTCTCAATCCACCCCGCTCTGGCGCATTTAAAAAATCTGGCGCGATCGTGGCGTGATAAAGGCGGGTGTCGGCGAGGCTGGAACGCACTCATCGCCGCGCTCTCTCGTCAGCAGTTGCCACAAGTGCAACAACATTAACGTAACGCAAACTACTTAACGTCGTGCGCCCCCGGAAATGCTCTGCATTTGATCGTGCCCCTCGCGAGGGGGATGTTTCTTCCATCAGGAAAACGGCTACCGCTGGGGGGAATCGAACCCGCCACAGCATTTCTTCCGTCACGGTGTTTTTTTAAGTGCGAATGCAATTCTTAAGCGAGCCTGAGAGAGAGAGAGAGAAAGGACTTTATTGAGGTACCGGCAGTCGGGGACGGATCAGGCCACGCAGGGCTTCACCGTCCCGTAGTCTTCACCGCTCACCGCGGCGTCGGGCCGACCCCGAGGTCTGCGTCTGGTCGGCGCGGGCTACTTGGAGTGCCGCCGCTGTCGCCCCTAGCCCTCGCTCCCGCAGGAGGAGGCCGAGGGGAGTGCGGGTTCCCCTTTCGCCTTTGCCTGTCCAGTGCAGCCTCGAGCCGCTGGATGGCCCTTAGCTGCTCTTCTCGCCCCGAAGAGCGCACTGAGTCCGCAATGTCCGGTGGGAGGATCGGCCTCCCCGCACTTGAGTCGTGGTCCGCACATCCCCAACATCAAGTGGGCCAAGTCTGCGTTCACACGCGCACACACACTGCACACCTCGTCCTCGTACATGTCCGGGCACACGTGGCGCGCGAGCGCCGGCGCAAGCACCGTCCCGGTTTGCAGTTGTCGTAGAAGCACGGCCTCTCTCCTCGCGAGCCCCGGGTGGGGCGGAGGATAGGCCTGCCTCTCTGTCCTATACCAACACAGCGTAGCACCGTATGTGGTCAGGGGCTCTGCGCCGTTGTCGTCCTCGTCGTTGCTTGGCTCCTCGTCGACGTCGGCGTCCGTCGCTGGCGCGGCCCGGCACGCGGCGAGATCACGGGCCGCAGCGTCGGCTGCCTCGTTGACGTTCCTGTAGCCGCCTCGCAGCTCCCGACCCATGTGGGCCGGAAACCAGCGCACGGTCGTCGTTGCGTTCTTGCGCGCGCCTTCCCCGATGCCGGAGAGGACTCGCATCGTTGTCTTGCAGACCGTACCCCTGGCGAGATTGGCGATGGCCGACTTCGAGTCGCTGAACACCGTTCGCGTGTCGGGGTGAAGCAGGGCCAGCGCTATGGCTGCCTCCTCCGCCTGTCTGGCGGTCTTGGCTCGCACGCTGCCCGCACTCAGTACTTCTTTCGTGGCGGCTCGTATCGCCACCACGGCGTAGGTGTCTTCCCTGTCGCGGCGTTTGGAAGCGTCCACGTACACCGCGTCGCTCCTCCCATTGTACCCCTTGGCGAGCGCGCACGCCCGCGCCATCCTCCGCTCCGAGTTTCGCCCCGGCGCCACGTTCTTGGGTAGCGGCGGGATCACCAGGCTGCTTGCGATGTCGTCGCGCAGCGGTACTAGCTCGTCCTCCTCGTCGAAGGAGCAGCTTAGTCCCACGCGCTGTAGTAACCTTCTGCCCGTGCGGGTCGACCCTAGGCGCTCCAGTTGCGACGTTCGCTGCGCCTCGCTGATCTCCGAGAGCGTGTTGTGTACTCCTAGAGACGCGAGGGCCGCGTTGCTCGTGCTGTTGAGGAGGCCCAGGGCCGCCCGGTACGACTTGCGTATCGCCGCGTCGATCTTTGCGCGCTCTTGGGTCCGCCAGTCGTGGAAGGCTCCCACGTAGGCCACCTGGCTGACCACGAACGCCTGCAGCAGGCGCAGCAGGCTCGCTTCTCGCATGCCGCGCGCCCGCGTGGCGAGGCGCTTGACGAGGCGCGTGGCGATGCCCATCTTTGTTACCAACCGTTCGACCGTGGTGTTGTTGTAGCGTCGGCTCGCGTCGATGTGCATACCCAGGACGCGGATGCTCGTCGCTTCGGGGATCGCCGTGCCGTCGCTCCCGCGCACCACGATGCTGCGCTCCGCTTCGGTCTTCTTGCGGTGACGTCCCGTCGGGGGCAGGACCAGGAGTTGCGACTTTTGCGGGGCGCATCGGAGACCCGTGCCGCGCAGGCTCTCCTCTATGCCGTCCACCGCCTCTTGTAACGCCGACTCGATGTGGCCGTCGCTGCCGCCCGGCACCCACAGCGTAATGTCGTCGGCGTAGATGGTGTAGCGGACGTCGGGTAGCTCGTCCAGGCGGCGGGCCACGCCGATCATTACGAGGTTGAATAGCAGCGGCGAGATGACAGAGCTCTGCGGCGTGCCGACACTGCCCAGTTCTCGCTCCTCGAGTTGTGTCCCGCCCACCTCCAGTCGGGCCGTGCGGCCGGTCAGGAAGGTTCGAACGTAGTTGTAAGACCGTTGTCCCAGGCCGAGCCGGGACACTTGGGCCAGGATCGCCGAGTGCTTCACCTTGTCGAAGGCGCTCTGCAGGTCCAGGCCCAGGATGGCGCGGTTGTCCGAGGTCGGTCCCGACGGCGGAGCCAGCACCTCGCGTTGCAGCAGCAGCATTGCGTCCTGTGTACCCAGCCGCGAGCGGAAGCCCAGCATCGGGTCGGGGTACAGGCCGTTGGACTCGAGATACCGTTGCCACCGGTCGTTGAGAACGTGCTCCAACACCTTCCCCACGCACGACGTGAGAGAGATGGGGCGCAGGCTCTCTATGCCCGGCGGCTTGTTGGGCTTCGGTATGAGAATTGTCTTGGCCGTCTTCCACTGCCGCGGGAGGCTGCCGGCTCGCCAGTGCTCGTTGAAGTACTTTGTGAGCGATGTTATGGCCGCGTCGCTCAAGTTACGCAGCGCCTTGTTCGTGACGCGGTCCGGGCCCGCCGCCGATCGGCAGTTCAGGGCCTGGGTGGCGCGCCGGACCTCCCACTCCTCGATGTCGCGGACGAGCGAAGGGTTGGGCGGGCCGGCGTACTCTCCTTGTTGTTCCATCGCGGTCTCGGGAAGGTAGCGCTCGTTGAGCCGCTTGTGTACCTCCCGTTCCCCGAGCTCCTTCGTCGCCGCGTACATGATTTGCGCGAGCCGGTGGCGTTGATACTCCTTGCTTTGGGTTTCGTCCATCAGGTGACGGAGGAGTTTCCACGTTCCCCCGCGATGGAGCTGGCCGTCGGCTTCGTTGCACAGCTCGAACCATTGCTGCGCGCACAGCTGGCGACTGTACTTCTCGATTTCTCGGCCGAGCGTGGCGATCCGCTTGCGGAGGGCGCGGTTGTGCCGCTGCCGCTTCCACCTTCGCTGTAGCGAGCTTCGAGGCTCCAGCATGTGCGCGAGCCGGGGGTCTATTCGCGTGGTCTCCTCGGACGTCTCCGTGACGGACGTCGCCTTCTCGACGGCTGCGACGACTTTGCGCGTCCACTGCTCTATGTCCGTGATTTCACCCAGGTCTTCGGTGTGGGCTTAAGCGAGCCTGGAGCGTCCGCCGCCGTCCGCATAGGTGGTGGTGGTGGTGGTGGCCCGAAAAATGGCGCATACCCACTTAGGGGGATTGGCCAAGAAGAGTTATGTTTTCATTAGAATAAATCAAGCGAGGCAAAATAATGGAGCAGAAGAAAGAATTTGGTCTAGGTTAATGAAAGAGAGAGAGAGGAAACACGAGAAAAAAAAACAAAGAGAGAAGAATAGGAAAACTATAGTAAAAATCAGCCTAATCGGAATGTTTTTAACACTGCAGACGAGCTGTCTCCGAAATGAAGGAGTGGATGGCGTTGCACACGTCCCTATGGCATCGGCCCAGACTAGTCCCCCCAAACGACAAAAGCACAGGTACAGTTAAAGGCAGTCCAAGACGTAGCAGGGGAATCTCCAGCAGCCTTCTCCGATGGTTGGAAAATCGGCGGCAAAAAAGAAAGAAATGCTCTTCGGATTCAATTTCTTGGCAAAAGTGGCACAAAGGGGTGGTTATCAGATTTGCCCTGAATAAATACCGATTAAGTGGTGGCACACCACAACGAAAAGAAGTTATCAATACTTCACACAAGCGAGTTTGGCATAAACTTCTCTCCCAGCGGTACCTGAGGTGTTCAAGTTCAGTAGAAGTGTTCAGACCATGGTCGGAGGCATCTTGATTGAGCAGGTATTGGCGATAGCGTGCCAACAACACGCAAGAAAACGGGGGAAGAACCTCGACGATCGGCAAAGCCAGAGCTGTTTTAGCTAATATATCAGCGGTTTCATTGAGGGTTAACCCACAATGGCCGGGCAGCCAAACGAGCCGAATCTCCCGCACATGAGTGGGGACGCAGGAATAAAAAGTTTTGGCAATAGGATGTAAAGTTTCTGAGGAGAGAGCCATGCACACGGACAAGGAGTCGGTGAGTAGCATCACGGAAGAATTCGCCGGATCAAGTTTCAGGATTGCAAGGAGTAGAGCAAGAAATTCTGCATGAAAAATGGGGATAAAATCTGGTAATCGCAATGAAAAAGACCAGTTCAACGTCGGAGAGAAAATGCCCACCCCAACCTTTTCGTCTTTTTTTGAAGCGTCAGTTGCAATGACTACGTGGGATGGGTATTCGGACTGGTGAGCCAGGAGAATGTTATTTAGTATGTTAGGCGGGAGAAGCTTAGCGTTTTTAGGGAAAATATTATCAAACGAAATCCTTACTACTGTGGATGGTATCTGCAAGGCGGGAACTGACAGGAGGGTGGTGTTTAATGGAGTAAGCAACGAATTGGCAAAAATGACCTGTGGGCGCCGGAGACGAGACCAATATATACCAAAAAAGGACCTTGCATGCTGGAGGAAAACAGCCTGTGGTCTGGCCAGCGGGGACTCAAAGAACTTTGCGAATGCATTAACGGTTAGGTATTTGAACCTGGAGTTCAGCGTTAGGACTCCGGCTTCTAAGTACAACACTCTAATCGGGACGTAAGCGGGCAGGCCTAAGCAGCAGCGCAATGCTTGACGTTCAAGCTTCACCAAAGGCAAGAGCTTATAGGCCGCAGAGCCAGAGAACAAAACGCACCCAAATTCTAAGACTGGGCGAACATACATGCGGTAGATCATCAAGAGCAACAGCTGCGGGTGCGCGCGCTCCTCGTCTTCCTTGGCAACGGGGGGAGATGGGCGCGCGCTGCCTGGCCGCTGACAGGCACATACCCACGTGGGGGATTGGCCAGGAATTTCCTCGTCTTCCTTGGCAACGGGGGGAGATGGGCGCGCGCTGCCTGGCCGCTGACATGGCACATACCCACGTGGGGGATTGGCCAGGAATCGGGCGTGAGAAGGGCTAATGCACCCGCTTAAAGGAGTACTGACACGAAATTTCAAAGCTGAGATACGCTCTAGCAATCAAGTACAACGACAACACAAATAGGTGTCTGTGAATAAATGCATCTTTCTTTCTTTGTAGTTGTGTGAGTGTGTGTGATCTCTCTTTCGCGAACATTACCGAACCGCGCAAATTCAACTCCTGCATTCGCACTTTCACATTCTTCCCCTCGGCTAAATGCGGGGAATTTTTTCGTCTGCATTAGCCTTGGCGCACAGCTGTTCATTGCGTTATCGTTCCGCCAATAGCTGCATGAGTCCCGTGAGCGCCACTATTCGGTTGCTGGGCTCGGCTTTGCATGTCACTGCTGACGGGCCCACGCCACAATACTTAATGCACTGTGCAAGCGATCACGGACCGATATGTAGTCACTATAAAACACCGGCAGCGATGCGTTTTAAACTCCTGTAGGGCGCCGAAACTCCTGTAGGGCGCCGAAAAAAAAAAGCGTTGCACGTAGTTAAACGCAGCCAACGCTCTACTACCAATTGCTCATTGCCGCTATTGTTTCCCGGCCAGGCAGTGCAGCCAGCGCTTCTCACGACGAAAGAAAGTACGGAAGTCAAGGCGACGGCGACGGGCACAGCGACAAGGGAAAGAGCCATCGCGCTGATGCGGGTCGCGCATGTTCACATTCTACCGGTCTCAAACCAGGCGTTATCACTAAGTGTCTCGCGCGCAGTCCAGAGCACGCCGCTCGCGCGTTATAGACAAGCCTTTTGCGGACTGTACGAGCTTCGAAATCGTGGTTTTTCTGTGAAGGCCGTCTTGCCAGCAGCCACTACAGTAATGTTATTTGTAAATGCTATTATCGAACATGACGCACATAAACGCCAAGGCGCTAGAATAGCCACCTCTTTCAGGTATGTTTATTAGGGCAAGTCAATATTTGCGTGAAAGTTGACCTCATAACTATCATTAAACACGTGTAAAATGACACTGAAGTGTGCTCGTTGTTCTAAATAGGTGTCATTTTGGTGGAAGAGGCTCGGAACAAATATGGCATGTTATCTCAACCTCTCATTGCAGGCAGACAAAAAAAACTGCGAAGGCAGAGAAAGATCAGCGGAGGTCGACATCATTCTTCGAGCTGCCGCAAGGGACCAAGACTCTGTAGCAGTTTTGAGGAAGAGGGTCGTGCGATTGGAGGTCGAGATGCGGGGGCTGCGATCAGTCAACATGGAGCGGCGGGCAAGTTCTTTTCACCAGTGCGTAAACTATGCTCCATCTGTGTGCATGGCTTCTTATCACTATTATGAGCTAAGCAACGTACCAGGTACTGCAGTTGCTATCATGCTTAGTTGGCTGTAATGTCAACTGTTGCAAAGAAGGTTTCACTTCATCAAACATGTGGCATTACCATCTAAGGTGCCTACACCCTGATTGAACATGGTCCTTTCTGTGGGTGATTGAAAACAAAACTGCCCTGCAGCATGACCTTGTCACGTGGCTTATATATGAGGATTTTGAGCTATTGGTTTATCTAGTTGCTAGCCATTGCCTTCTTGCAGGCACTGCATAAATTACTGCCCGTTGAAAGTGCTTTACTCTCTGTAAAGAATTTTGACAATGAGATTGTTTGGAAGAGAAGGCCTAGTAAAAAAAATTCATAAAACTGCAATTCTAGTGAAAGTGCAGGAGCACGGCAATGCTGCTTTGTTTTGTAGCAGACTTGCTAACAATGTGACTTGAGTGGGCAACACAACTTATTGCTCTATATTTTCATACAGGCCCAACCCTAAAAGTGACTTGTTAGTCTCGTAAAAGGACAATCTGCACCTATGTAGAATGACTTGTTGGCGATTTTGTGCGTGCTGAGAATGGTATTGACCAACCTTTCAATTCCTTTAAAAGCGGAGCAATTTATTAAAACTGATTGCCTGTGCTGCTTGTTGTCTTAAGAGTGCAACACTTTTTCATGTGACTCAGGCACCTCTCCAGGGAGTGAAAAGAGTGGACATGGCCTGCAGCTCCCTGCCAGCACGGGCCCTTCAGAACTACCAGCACCCGACTCCAGCTGCGCCAGCACGAGCCTGGCGGCACCACCAGCACGCGCCCTCTACGGTGCTGGCTGTGAAGGAAGTAGGTGTTTAACGCTTTCTTACTGTTAGTCCCAGAAATTGGCTTGTTTTTGCTACTGTAGAAAGTAATCGTTTTGTGAAACACGGGGTATTCTCGACAAACAGGGTCACGTAAGACAACTCTAAAGCGGCGGACTGCTGTGCAGCTACAACAAACATAGTGTGCCCAGTACCAACAGCAGTGCTCATCGGTATTTGTATGCTTATGTGTATTTTGTACTTTCATTGTTTCTCGCACCATTCGTACTGCTGTAAAATGAATATGCATTGCGTTTATGCGCAAATAGCTCATTTGGAAAGCTTGCAAGCCGTACCTAATTTGTGTTTGCTTTTGCCGGCCTCAGCCAATCACACAGCTGGGCACATAGGACACCTAGGTTCTGTTGCGGGAAATGAGCTAGTGGGTTGCATGGCCAGTCTCTTTTTTTCTATTTATATAGGTTATTTGAGCGAAATGTGCATTAAGAGTGGTGTCACTATGATTTTAACGTGGCAATCTTTCGAATGAACCAAACTTGTGTTGTGTCTGCATGGCCCCTTTAATATTTATTTCCCCCATCAGAATGTACCAAGACTGTATGCAAGCAGATAACACTCACACTACAAGATAATACTCACACTACTACAGTTTTACAAGCTGGTGTATGCTTTTGGAGGGAAGTTTTATGCGTGTAATCTTATGCTCTGCAGTAATATAACTGTGAAAAGCACCACTTTTTCAGCATGCTGCTGAAAAGCACCACTTTCAGCTGCTGACTACTGCTCCGGACGACAGGTCGTCTGCAGCTGGCGAGCCTGCTGAAGCGGCGCGGTGCAGCTTGCCGCCGCCAGCCTGGCCGAGGGAGTCGGCAGTCTCTGGCCACTTTGCGGCCACGGGCCATCACGGATGCACCGCCACCTGAGCAACGCTTGCTTGGGCTGGCTGGTGCGATTCTTCACGGATCTACCTGCCTGCAGACATCAGCGGGGGATGACCGCGCCTGCTGGAACACTACCAGCGGTGGCTTTGGACCAGCGGAAGCCGGCGTAGGCATCGCTATGCAGTGACTAACGATTTAATCGACGAACGAACTTTCCGTCGCCTCTAGTCCTGTAGTCAGCTCTCGCCGGTGTATGCAAGAAATTTATGAGGGAGGGATGTGGGGATCGCGACTTTCACGCGAACCCCCTTTCTGGCTAGCTTCCCATCGCTGCTGGCGTTGCACAATGCGATCGCTCGCGCGACGGGAACCATGCGGGAGGGCGCCAGCGACCGGAGGGTTCGTTGTCGCCAGGGTGGAGGTGTTGACTCTTTCCCCCTCTGCTTTACCCGAGAACCAGTTCTTCCTCGGCACTAGCGCCACCAAATGGCGAGGTCTGCTGGGTTGTCGCATGACGAGAGGACGCTCTCTTGTCTTGGGGATGCGGTAGCGTGCGGACGTTTCGGCGCGCCGGTCTGGACCTTGGAAACGCGCCACAATGGGACGCGTCTGGGCGAGCTGCGAGACTGCAACCGCGCTCGCACGCGCAGCGCTCCGCTGCTCCGGTATGCCATCGGTGAGTCGAACCATCTCGATCTATAGCGTTGTTTAATGCCTCGCTCCCAGTGTTACCGTTATGGCCTACGAGTAGTTTGTATGCAGTATATTTGATTTGAACTTTGCAATAAATGCTGCCTTTGGTGTTTTGCCCTCTCCGCCTCCTGCCTTTGTCTGCTTCCGCAAACAACGGATCCGTCCGCAGCCGGCGCTCGCAAGGCATGTTTGCTGAGCGCGGATGGCTGCGGAATGGGAAATAACTAGTGTGTGAAATGTAGAATTCCACAGTGTATATATGTATGTATATATATGTATGTAACAACACCACGTCCGATTCTCAAGACGCCATGTTTGTTCTCCCCCAGGACGAGATCCCCGCTTCTTCCTTCGCTTCCAGTCAGCGGCCGTTCTCCTCGGTTTGGTAGTGGATTGGCCGGTGACCTTGGTCTCAGCTTTTGCTTGATGTTTCAAGTCTCTACACTTGGCCACACTGCAAAAAGGCGCACCGCCGAGCTGTTTGCGTGGGCCCCTGGCTCTGTCTTGACAGTTGACCCACGAACGGCTGAAGAGTCTGTGGCAGGTCTCTTCCCGTTGGTTATGTCTCGTGGTTCGGTTCTCTTTCTTTCTGGCTGGTGCTAGAGAAAAGCTTGTTTCCATTGACGAGGAATTCTTCACTGCGTATTCCAGAAAGATCCTCTCCCGCGTTTCTAAGCAGCGGGTTCTGCTGTCAATGCAGTCCGTTTGTTTGAAGGTATTCCTCCCTCTCATGGTCATTTGGTTCTCGTTTTCATGTATGTGTAAGTCCGTCTTTTTTCCACGTGCTTGCTTTCAAGATTTTTGTTGTCGGTATCGGTGATTGTCGCAAAAGCATCCTTGTCTGTAGCAAGTGTATCCTTATGATCGTCATGCTTTTCATCTTTCGTTCGAGCGTTTGACGCTACCTCGCCGCTGGCTTCGGCCTCATCATATAAATAGCCGAAACGATGTCCTAATCCTCAATGGATTCTTCATAAACGGTTGCGGAGCAGTTTCCGAAGATGTTGTTCTCGGTTGTCTTTTTGCCTTCTGGTCGGCACAAGATTCTCTTCCTGGGGTAGTTCTCGTTACCCGTCGCGGTAAGCGGAATGTGGTCTTTCACCGGCACCTTGGAGTTGTTGCAGGGCTCCATCAGAATTCCAAGGCTCACGTTATCTTGGTTCAAGGATGCGGTTGTCGTGATGTCCGAAAAGTGGTAGGAACCGTCCTCACACTTCGTTGTCTGGGCGGGGTAGGTGCGAGCGCCACCACATGTGGCTGCTGCTCTGCCAGACCTCTGGATTGCAAGCGGGAGGGCGAAGAAGCGGTGCTCCTCACAGTCATGTCGAGCTGGTGAGCCGTGCTTTAATGGCTCCGGAAGGACCTCGTCACCAACGCAGCTGTTGAACGACGGGGGACGCTGGCATTCTGAACAACAACGACAACGACAACAACAACGACAACGACAACGACAACAACGACAACGACGACAACGACGACAACGACGACAACGACGACAACGACGACAACAACGACAACAACGACAACAACGACAACAACGACAACGACAACAAGGCTTGTTGAAAGACAGCAGCCGCCTTCGTGCCATCCTGCGGCTGGCACTGCGCTTTTTTTAATTTTTTCTCGACTATTGTGTTTCTGTTTGCTATCGTGTTCGTGTTCATATTCTCTCCACTGTTAAGCCAGGTTTCCCGTTGTAAATTTGATGTGCATAATAAAAAAAACTACACAGAGGGACCCGGTGAGTTGTTTCTCAATTGTTTTGCAAGTCCCGTAATTGCTTCGCAAAGTTGATGCAGTTTGTTTGTTGTGCCTCGCGGTCCGATTTCTGTTTTATAGATGCCATTTACAGGAAATTATTTAACGAGTGCGCTTTAAATAAATAAGTAACGTTAAATTAATTTATAATGGCATGTATAAAGCAGAAATCGAGCAGCGAGGCATCCCATAACATACGCATTGGACATAAAGACTGGCCACAAAGCCAAAAATGTGCATGAGAATTCACGGGGTGCACCCATAGGCATTATCATGGCAACATACTTTGCAAGCGTTGTCCAATATTGGCCTTGCAGAGGTTGGCCAATTCTTGGCTTGTCACCTTTCCCAAGCGCCAGCCAATAATGGCGGCCGAGGTATTGCCAAGCTCGGACACATTGGCCACTGATGACTTTGCTTGGGCTTGGCAATTTCTGCTGCTTGGGAACGTCTTGTACAAATTGAGGTTCATGTGTCTTCTAGTCATCTTAGTAAAGATGACTTATCAACATCTCACGGAGCTCAAGACGTCGGAGAACTTGCACAGGTTTCCTGTAGATATCTCTCTTAAGACATCTTTGAGACATAAAAAATAGACGTCTTATAGCTAACTCTCATAGCGCAAGATGTTTTAGACCTTGCAAGACCATGGTAGACATCAATAAGACGTTTTGTGTTAAGTGGGCATGTTAGTCACAGCTTCTAAATTGCGGTGGTCTATGATCAAAAGCCAATTTTTGTGATGTCTGAAATAGTCAGTGTTCGCCATGAAGAAAAAAAAAAGCAATGGATATAAGTGCACGCTTCCTGACCTTGAAGAAGTATTTCTAAACTTTTGGGCAAGCATTTTTCCACTTCATTTCTGTTCACTAATCTGAAATACCAACTCGTTCACTCGTTCACAGCATTGTCAATCGCAGCTTGAAATGCAGCGATCTACGGATAAAAGGCCAAACTGGCCAATCTCTGAAATGGTAAGTATTCGCCAATTGAGAAAAAAGCACCGCTGGTTGCTTCTTAATTGCCTTAAGGGAATATTCCTAATCTCCTTGGAAAATTGTTGTTTTTATCGCGTCATTTTTGTTTTGTAATCTGAAATACCCACTCACTTTGTGCTCATTCCTACTGGTGCACAGAGGGTAAGGTGGTAGTAGCTTTAGTGGATCATTCGACCTCCAACATATCTGCGCACGAGTGTCAGCTGCATATTTTGGGCACAATATTCTTCCAACTCATCTTCAAAGGCCAAGGGAAAGAGCAAACAGCTTTTTCAATACTCCAAAATATCCGTCGTCTTTTAACAGCAGAGCTGTTTAAGCTTGTAGCTCCACCGTCGAACGTTAGAAGAAAACTCACCTCGAGCGCACGCGAGCGTGATGCTCGAGGAGAGTCCGGCGTCGTCCAGGCTTTCCCGTCGGCTTGCGTCTCGTGGGAAGCCCCCGCCGTCGGCCATCTCGACCTTCAAGAACACTCTCCCCAAAGTTTGCGGCCTGATCTCTCGCGTGCTCTTCTCCTCGCCAGTTCACGAGCGTTTGCCGCCTGAAGTTGGGAGCACAGACGCCGAGTTAGCGAAGACGGTTGTCGCGGGTTCTAGCGCGTGCCCCACGCGGTCCACGTTGGGAGAGATGTAAAAGGCTGCGGACAAAACGATCCGTGTCAGCCAGTCATGGAGAACTTTCAGCGGCACTTTCGGAAATCCATGTGAGTTGTAACAGCAGGGTCTCCGAGGAAGGAAGAGGGGCCGCCAGCTCTGCTGTTTCTACAGCCTCGCACCACTAGAACAATTAAGCTGTTCGTTGACAGTATATAGGCAACTTAGGAGATCTATTAGTGATGTCACATGTGCGTGGGTATAATTCAAAATATCCCCCCCCCCCCCCGTCCCGCCGGTGAAACCAGTCGCGCGCTGTCTCCCTCAGCATAGCCTCAGCGATGGTCGCCTGCCGCTAAAGTAGAGTGTACTAGAAGTTGCTAAAGCGTGCCGCAAACGGCCGGTGAACGACAAGAAAGACACAGTGTTTCGGTTTCGCTTTTAAGATGCACAAAACAGAACCTTTGGACTTAATTCTGAGAATTTTAACAGCTGCTTAATGCTGGTATAATGGTTACTTTTATTAAAAACTTCATGATTAATGACGTGAGGGGGTTTTGACGTGTGGCACAAGGGTAGGGCGCGCTTTAAACCACACAGAACCCATCGTCATCGCCAACAGAAAAAAAGCATGGACGCGATGGGTAGACGCAGTTTTACTTTCGGAATCTGTACCCATGTTGTGCTTTCATTTCTCGCATACTACACGGAATGCTCCACGCACTGGGTCGTCACTGAGGATGGCAAGATACAACCGCAGGTGTGGGAAAGGTTTCCGTGCATTACACCTTAATGCTAGTTGTTCCGCCGGAAGCACGCTTTGGGGGTCACAACAGTGCATGCATGGTCCTTTTTGGAGCTGCGCTATTCATGAACCTTGTTTGTCTGACAGAGTTGTCAAAGCGGCGTAGGTGCTTCGTAGTCAGCTTGATTGATTATGCAGTGCAGCAGTGATGGCATTGAGGGAGCAATCGTATCAGTCTGAGTTGATAGACGTAGAGCGTGGGCTGTCTCTCCCACGCGTGTGTGCTAGCGGCTACTGTGTTCCTCTTTAGAGAATCAAGCGTATCTTTTTGTGAGTGAAATGTATTGACGTCATATTTCATTACAAAGTGAAAATTTGCGTTTAACATTTGCAACCGTTTTCCTCGTTTTTTCGTGCCTGGAATAAGACGCACACAGGAAGTGAAGCTAACCTCCAGTCCACGTATCAGCACAGAAGTTGATAACCCAAATGCGGCGAACTGTACACTGTTTTGATGATGTGTACACAAGGGTAGGTTTTACTCGAAAGGATTTTTAATAAATTTGGCGCCTGCTACTTTGCATTAATCGTCTGCTCGCGAAATGTACGTAGGAGCGGCGCTTCTAACTACGTTAAAGCAGGTGCGATTTGTAAAAACTAATAGATATAACAGATACTAGAGTGCGAGAAAAAATATTTGTTGAACTGATTGAAAGCACACTGAAGGGCGCTCCACCAAATTGTAACAAATTGTGTGGACTAGGAATTTTCTGAATGTGGGTTATGGCAACTTAATTGATCAGTTAAAAAGATGCATTACTTTAGGGGCAGTATAAAAGGAGTGTGGCTAAAATTTTCTGCGCCTAAATACGGTAATAGGAAAAGAAGTAACAAAACAGAAACATCTGGAACATAACTGCTTCCTCTCTGCAATATTTGACATGCCCCATTCAAGTTGTGTCTTGAGGTGCTTACCACAACGTACTTTCAGGAGCAGGCAAACTATCTGAAAATCTGGTTGGCCTGGAATTGTTTCCGAATCTAGCCCGGTCAAAAAAACTTGGCAAAAAGCAATTAAGGAAATATGAGTTGGCTGGTCACTATGCATGATTGACCCAAACTGAATACAGGAGCTTCACACCGGTGCAAGACCGAGTGCTCTGTAACAGGGTAAGTTAGTGTGAGACGATTAGTGAAGGCAGGGAAAACTGCTCTGTCGAGTGAAAAATGTGCTTCACATTGGACAGTGGAGCTCATCGTACCCCACAAGTGTAGCACGAAAGATGCACCGCTAACCTTTTTGAAATAACTTTTTCGCATGTTTAAGTGTTTTGTGAGAGTTATCACTGACTATATTATTCAGTTTTCGTCCTAGATTCAAATTATCCTTTTATCTGGTTCATGTCATACTCTGTTTCACATACTTCGCTTAGAGCCAGAGAAGCTACAGTGGTCGTCGCCCAACATGATGAGATTGGATTCAGTGAAATCAGCCAGTAAAGACAGCAAATGCGCAAATTTTTTGTCCCTAGCCTGCACATATAAGAGGGAAGCAGACGGCACACCTTGGGAGGACTGTATCCTAACAAGGGACGCTTAGTGTGAAGAAGACGTGGATGGTGGTGAGGCAAGATAGGTTCTACTACCCACCTGACTCGTCCAATAGGAGTGACAGTAGCGTCTATCCTATGGCGGCACAAGACAAGTGCTGCTATAGGATAGATGCTACTGTCACTACCACTGCATGAGGCAGGTGTGCTTGTTTTATGTTGTCATCATCCATGTCTTCTTTGCGCTAAGCCTTCCTTGTCAGGATGAACCAACTAGCCTAACAACACGTCTTACTGGAGGGCTGCATTCTTCTGCACAGTGTTATTGGCAGCACCTCTTCATACCCTACAGCCTCTACAGTGCTGCATGGAATTGCTGAAGTAGCTCATAACTCAACCTGCAACATGGTCTTGACTTGCGTGCATGTTAGCAAGCCAGCACATTTCAGCTAGCATCGCCGCTTTCCATTAAATTTATTCTCTCCTTCCCCCCCCCCCCCCCCCCCCTTCCCCCCCCCAGATCGACAGTGTGTTCTCCCTGCGGCGCCCTTATGACCTGCTCGGCCTCCTGGCACAAGAGGAGCGTGCTGTACAGGTGGAGGAGTTCAAGCAGCAGCTGCTGCAGCGCAAGCAAGAGATCGACTGGTGCGAGGACCAGGCCTCCGACGTGGAGCAGCGGCTCTACTCCACTGACAAGGACTGCCTTGTGGCGGGACAGCCCCTGACCGACTTTGACCTCTACGTCAGCACCGTGGTGCCCTTCGACCACAAGATACAGAGGTGGGGGGAATACCAGAGGGATGGCCACTGTCGCCTCTGCTTCTTATTTTTTTCCCCCCAACCTTTCCTTTGTACTTTTAAGTACGCTAATACCGAGGTGGGACACCGCAGGGTTGGCCACTGTTGCCTCTGCTGTTTCTTTTCGACCTTTCTTTTGTATTTTGAACATGGTAGCATTTGTAGGGGTAAGAGTTCTTGAGAGTTTGCGAATGTGTGGGTGTTTACGCATCCTTAAACGAGACGGCTGGTGCAGGGCGAAAGAGGTAGTATCTTTTGCCTGATACTTTTATCTGCTGCTAGTGCTTCACTATGCCTTTAAATACTGTTGCATCAAGCCGTATAACCAAGGCATGCCTGACTCATTTAAGGTGCTAGTCCTGTTGCCACATGTTTTTTCAGAGATTTTGGCCTTCTTGGATTATGCTATAATATTTAGCATGAAAATCCCGAAATCTGGCACTTTTGATTTTTTATAAGAAATGGTTTGTGATTACTGCAAGACAAGAAAAATCTGAATCTATCCAAAGGGTTCTAGAAAAAATTGTGATGATTGAGTATCAAAGTGTACACAAAAAGGGGGGAGTGGTGTTGGCACAAGTTCATCGTGATCTAAATTTTATTGAGAAGTTTTGCCCTTTCAATAGATCAATGCTGTGAAGTGTGAACGTCTTTTGCTGATGCCTCTCTAGCTCAGAACGTGAAGTTACACGCTAACAAGTGGCAAAGAAGGGACATAAGGGACATTTTCGTAACTTCATTTTCTTACTAAGAGTTAGAAACAGCCATTGTCATCTTATTGATTTGATTGATTGATTGTGGGGTTTAACGTGCTGACGCTACGCAGGCAGTGAATCGTGCCGTAGTGGGGGGCTCCGGATTAATTTTGACCACCTGGGGATCCTTAACATGCGCCGAAATCTTGAACGCACGGGCGTTTTCGCTTTTCGCCTCTGTCAGAAAAGTGGCCGCGGTGGCTGAGAGTTAAGCCCGCGTTCTTGGGCTCAGCAGCACAACGACATAGCCACTGAGCCATCGCGGCGGGTCCATTGTCATCTTGCAATGCAGTTTTTTATCTAAATGCTAGAAAACTGCATCTTAAGGAAATTGTATCCTCTTTGCCATGTGGCCAGTTGAAGTTGCATTTTATTTTTGCCTTTTTGTTTCACCCCGCAAGCCACTGGGAAAAGATAGACCAGCGAGCTGCCCGCGGAGACTTGCCGAAGCCCAATTGCTCCCGTGCCTTGGACTTGGACTTCAGCATGCACGCCTTTGAGCACCTGACGGTAAGTTGTGCACACTGCTCCATGCTCTGAACGTGCTAGTTTCCTTTCTGTGCATACATAAGGATGTCAATGTTGGCTCATTGAGGAAACTTGTCTGTCTGTCTGTAATGCCTGATGTGCTACACTCTTGCTGTGTAGAAAAATGCCATTAAAAAAAAGGCACTGGTACGTTTATACTTCGTGAAAAGGATTTGTATTGCCCCTGACTTAAAGTTTTCTTGACAATGCACTGGAGTATAATAGTGAACCTGAGATTGCAAGGTATCGTTGTGTGGCACTTTGTATGGGCCTTTGGGTTGTATGGTATTATTTCATAAAAAGCCCAGGTTCCGGGAAAATGCTTTCCCAGAAATCAATTTGTATATCACAGTGAAGCCTACTTTAATGATGCTCAGTGTAAAGCATTCCGTAAGAATACATGCGGTCTTATGGAGGTATTTAGTAGAAGTGCCTAAGGCTTTCTTCCACTAAAATTGCTTCTAAATCTGTCTTCCCCGCAACGCGTTCGCGTATAGTAGCGAAGCCGACTTTAAACACTTTGTGTGTAGTTGCACGATGTATTTGTCATGGTGTAATTGTTGTCACAATTCTGGTTCACCGACAGAATCTAAAGTGCAAAGGCACCTTATTTAAAAAGCCACATATAGTCTGCCTCGTGTTGTCAATGGGAATGACAAGTAGAGATTGGCAGCAAAAGATGAGGGGAGCAGCAGTGTATGCTCACAGCAGATCCTCTGGTGCACTTTACTTAATCTTGCCGAACACCAAAGGAATGAATTTCGTGGCTGTTTTCCGATAGGAAATAAAACAACAGAGAAGGCTGCTACATGCTCCTCAAGATTAACTGCAGTGCAGTAACTTAATTGGCTGAGGAGTATTGCTAACACACTGGGAATTCCTTTATGACAAATAAAGATTTGGAACCTGAGCGTTCCTGAGCAGTCTCTTTTTTTTTTTCACCTGTTTAAGTGTCGGATTATTCTCCACCTGGAGATGGTAATGACAGTGACGACGTCCTGTTTGCCATTGATGCTGGAAACCACATTGTCCTTTTTTTTATGGTAGTAATGAGCATGAACGTGGATTACTTACATTGGAATGTGTGATATTATGTTTTGCTTTTTCTGTTTACCAGAGATGACGACTCAGCCCCGCATTCTTTGCCGTAAGCTCTCCTTTTTTCACGCCAGTATCACTTACCATTACACTGACGCACTTCTTCATGCGATGCGAAACGTAGGCTGCTCGCTGTGAAGTGCTGCTTATAACAATTTCCTGGTGCTTGAAAGTTCAAAATAGCGTACAAAGACATGATGTGTTTCCAAGTGTGTAGTTTCTGTTGCAGGCCCACGAAGTTAAGGTCACAAGTAAGTATTGCTATGCTTTAATTACTGTGCGCAGGATGTGATATCTGGTTTGAGCATGCTGTTGAACGTGACATGGTTTTCTTTTTAAAGACGATAGTCTCTCTTGGGCTACTTAAACGCAGAAATTTTGGTCTGTCTATATGCCTGTCTGTCTGTCTATCTGTGACTCGATTCTGCCACCTGGCCAAAGCGAAACAAAAGCTGCGCAATAGTCTTATATACCCACAGCCAAATCTAAACTTCCAAGTCCGGTGTCCGTGTTCATACTTGTCAACATTGTTGAACAAAAACAAAACATTACGCAAATTTGAGGCAGAAAATCAATACATAAGTGATATTTGCAGCGTTCCTTTGTTAAAAAATTCACAGATGCTTGGTTTTTGCAATAGCAAATGAAATACTAGATCAACTGCTGAAAACCGTTGCCTGCTGTTGCCCGTGATCCTGGCGGCAGTTAAGAAATAAAACGGCAACAGCAACGAAAAATTCCACTAGATAGGTTCCACGTTCCTCTTGGAACGCTCGTGGAGTAGGGCAACATGGTTCTATAAATGTTGTAGTAGGGTGCCACGATTCACGCGCATCTCCGCTGTATGGCAGCGCTGGCATCCGAGGCACCCGACTTGGAGCACTGGAAATCGGTAAATTTAAATTGACTTGAGCAAACCTCTAGCGTGTTCTCTTGGGAGGAACGAGACAGGAAAGGAACAGCATGACAGGTGAGCGGAAAAGAGAAGGGAGGCATTTACTTGCCAGGGGCGCCAGTCGACTATCGTCTTTCGTTGCCCTTTGCAACGAAAGGAGCAGATACGCGGCCAATTTTTTTGTTACGATGTTGACTCCTTTGGGGTGTTGTGTCATGCAGGGTGTTCGAGAGCGCAAGAACCTGACCATGACACCCGAGGCCGGGCTGCACCGTGCGGTGTCGGCAATCGAAGGCACCGAACAGTTTGGATACGAGGTGTACAAGGCAATGGCAAAGGTTAGCTGCTTGGGTCTCTGGTCATCTACGTGTATTTTGAAAGGGACTAAGGATATTTAATAAGTGAATAGCACAATAAAATGATGATTCTTCAATGAAATTAAGGGGGGACACTGCTCCTAAAACAGCTTCCTTTAATTTTCAAGTAAACTCTGTGAAACTGGTGTTTTGTGCTTTTTCCTGCTGATTTAAAATATGGCATTATTTTTTGAGTCCGTCAATTAGTTACCAAAATAAGTAGAGATAATTAGTCATTTTTGGAGGAACAATAGACAAAACAGTGTTGGTCATAGAACTGTAATATTCATATTTTTTAATACCATGAACCCTGGTGAGTGCAATAAGAGAATCAGTTTTTCAATGCACCGCTTGGAACAAATTTTACAGCTCGTTAAACTTTGGTGGCACCAGTGGCAAGTGACCATTTCGAGTGGCCGTTTCAAAAATAAAAGTTCAATGATCAGTAGAATTAGTTTCAAGCAGTGACTGATTAGTGGCACGCAGTGACAAACAGTGACTGATTAGTGACAAACAGTGACTGACTCCAAAAATGACTGATTATCTCTAATTATCTTGGGAACTAATTGACTGACTCAAAAATAATGGCATATTCGAAATCAGTGGGGAAAAAAGCAGCAAGACTGACAGTTTCGCAGAGTTTACTTGAAAATTAAAAGAAGTTGTTTCAGGGAGCCATGAAGAGAAAATACAACTTCGTTTAATTTGAACGAACTAGGATTCAGTATTAAATGCAGAGCATTTCTTTAACTCACATGTAGCGTCCGCAGTCCGTCCGCAACAGCCGTTCCAGGTGTGCCCTCTCCCCCACTCCTCCTCTCCCGCATCACGCTACCCTCTTCGCTCTCAACAACAGGTCCGCACCCCTCCCCCTACACTATATAAAAAAATAATACTTATCGGCGCCTGGTTTCGATCCCACGACCCTGTGGGCGGAACGCGAGGTACATGGTGCTCTTCCCACTGCGCCACAAAAGCGACACAAAATCAAAGGGTACGAACGCGCCTTATATCCTTGACTCATTCAAACTACGTCAAGAAGCTGCTGATACACAGCAGCAGTTGCATCGATCTCGTCTTCACCAGTTGCTGCAACGCACGACCACTGCTTAAAGACCCCTTAACAGTACACTTTAGCGACCACGAAGCCGTCGTTCTCAGCGTCCAATACAACGACAACAGCAACAAATAAATAAATAACGACTTACAACAACCTACTCCTTGCCTTCACTTCTTGTGTCACAAAAAAAAAAACATCCCTCCACGAGGGGGGACTCGAGTCGCAAAATCACGAAAGTAATAATTAATATATGAAAAAAATAATAATAATTAATAGTAATAAGCAATAATAGTTAACACATTCACTACCAGCCCACCACCCCCCCCCCCAAACACTAACGTTAACGCAATACACCCACCCCCTACGCGACGCATTTACTCGAGTCCCCCCTCGTGGGGAGATGGGCCCAATTTTTTCTCACTCAGCTCCATTACAGCCACAAAAGATGTTTTTTTAACGAAAAAAAAGTAAGAAGTATTTAAAAACTTTCAAATTTTGCGCCACAGTGACGTGTTATGAGCAAGAATGACGTCATACGGTCCAACAATAAAACATAGTTTTCAGTACGTTAACTGCACGTTAGCATTCAAGTGATGCGGTCAAATGGAACTAGAGGCCCCATTACAGACGTCCAGTCATGTGTCGTCGCGACAGGTCAGTTAGGCGGCCGCCAATCGCCCAAACAAGGTTCCGTGTCGTCATAGAAAAGTTGCGGGAAATTGGCTAGGGGGTGGTGACTGCTTCACATGTTTTCTTTCATATCTCGGTTATTTGTTCAAAGATTGCGATGATATTGGTATCATTGTTATCGGGACTAAGCCCTCTTTCTAACAAACCCAACTTGTATTTTGTCTTCATGGCTCCTTTCAAGACCAGTGTCCCCCCCTAAAACAGCTTCCTTTAATTTTAAGTAAACTCTGTGAAACTTGTCAGTCTTGCTGCTTTTTTTCCGACCGGTTTCAAATATGCCATTATTTTTTTAACTGGTCAATTAGTTCCCAAGATAAGTAGAGGTAGTTAGCCATTTTTTGGTCAAACAATGGACAAACCAGTGTTGGTCACAAAACTGTAATTTTTATATTTTCCAATACTATGAACCCTGGTAAGTGCAATAATTGAAAGAGTTTTTTATACATCGCCTAGAACTAATTTTACAGCTCGTTGAACTTTGGTGGCACCAGAGGCGAGGAACCATTTTGAGTGCCCATTTCAAACATTGAAGTTTAATGAGCTGTAAAATTAGTTCCAAGCGGTGCAGCAAAAAACTGCTTGTCCCCTACGTCCCTATGTCCCCCTGTCATGTGCACCCTTAAGCAACTGCTGTTGCTGAAGCCTGTCAACTGCATAGCTTTCCAGATTCCCAGGTGAAAATATGTGTTTTTGTCTAGCTGGATTATTGAACCAGAAATTTCTTCTGGTGAGAAATATTCTAGCTAGAAATAGGCAGAATTTCTAGCTAGAAATTCAGTTTCTAGTTCATCTCTAGCTGGATTGAGATTTACTTCCAGCTAGCATTTGTCAGTCCAGCTAGAAGAAAAAAAAAAAACCGCAAGCTGGAAATAATCGTCTCTAGCTAGACAGAAAATTTTTCTAGTTAGAAGCTGTCGATTCCAGCTAGAATCTAATAATCTAGTGTGAAATGAAGCTGGAAATCATGATTTCTTGCTAGAAATGCTCGTTCCATTTTCGTGCCAGTCAAGTAGTGTGTAGGTCGCTTTCAGTGTGAAACATTTTGAGCATGTGGGTGATGTGGTGAATGGCCCCCCTTGGCAGAACAACACCTCGTGGGTGATCTTCAACCTGGCCGCCTACTACTGGAGGGAGCAGGGTGACGCTGCCAGTGCCATCGAATGCGTGCGGAGGGCACTGCACTTCTCTCCGAGGTGGGCAGAACAACTGCATTTTGGCTCCCCCAGCTGGAGCTGGCTGTTTTTGAAATCAGGCCTATTGTGATAAGCGGAGCGCAATTTTAAACGAGCTCCACGAGGGACTGTGAACAGTGTCTGCTACCCCTGTCACATGGCAAATCTAACGTCATTCAAAGTGTTAATTAGCTCTTAATGACATTCTGTATGGCCGTGCGGGTCCACACGGTGAAACAGATGCCATTTGATAGTAATAGCGGTGACAGTTAGCGGGCTCGCAAAACCGCAAAATTATATTTCAAGTGCATCTAGAATGTTTTCATGCACATATTTTTTTAAAACATAACAAAGGATTATTTTTTAAGACTAACATTGAGAAAGTCACCAGTTTAGGTGACATCAATAAGCATCACAAGCTGAGACAAGTCTGCAAAAAATCCGTATTAGGGTAGCGCGCGTATTGGGGACGATATTTCCTTTTTTTGTTAGTAGTTGTTTGTCTTTTTTTATTTAAAAATTTAAAAAACAACATGAAGGGGAAATATAAGTTTACACTAGTTTTTAGAAACAGTATTCTTTGTTCATTACTGAAGTTTTTTGTGTAGTGACGTGCCACTGCTGTCGAGGATACTCATTTGGCTCATTTGAATGAGCTCCCAAACCTCAGTTAGCCGCTAGATGTCATTTGCCTCAAACGTCATTTGGTATACTCGTGTAGCGCCGAATTAATGACATTTAGAGCGAATGACATTCATTCTAAATGTCATTAGATCTGCCGTGTGATAGGGGCGTAAGTGCCTTATTTGCAAATTTGCAATTAATTGTTGTGTTGGTGCAGTTGTACCGATTCTTACTCAGAGTAAGTACTACTTGCTTGACATTCACCGTGCAATTAGTACCAGTCTTCAGACTCGCTGCGTTTTTGCCAATCACTTTCTAGTGACACGCTCTTGTTGACAAAAATAACCCTTTCAGTCACTGTATCTCCATATGGAGACGCGATTCATCGTTTTCCTCGTGAAAACGAAAAGAGTTCATGCTGCAGAGCAGTGCGGCTGATGTTCAAAACCTACGAAAGTGAAAGGTAGCACCATGTGATGTGAAATGGCGGAACCGCACTCATAAACTTCGTTTCAAAATGGACGCCACCAAGTTTTGTGGGAGCTCCGGTGTGTTGCCGTCCTAAGTTCTCTTTTACAGCGGCGTAAATCATTTATAAAGACTAAAAACACCTCTTTCATGTGCACAAATTATTATTTCACCTCTTTGTTTGTAAACTGCCTCAGGATATTTATTATTTTTATAGGGAAAAGCAGGATTGAGTAAAGGTGCCTCCGTATGAGGACCCGACGCCATTTGCGTAATAAGTATTCTTGAGAGACTGAACTTTTTTTCTTACCTCTAGACCAGGGGTTCTCAAGCATGTTGGTCCCAGGGAACCCTGCTACGTTCTGTTAAGTGCTAAGGAACCCCCCCCCCCCCCCCCCCCCCTCCCGCCATTTTTCATTCCGTTCATGCTACATTAACGTGCAATAAATTCAAAAGCAAGCAAGGGTATCGTTTTTTTTTGCCGTCGACTTAACGTGAATGCGTACGCTAGCGGAACCTATTTCCAAACAGGAGAAATGCGCATGGGGGTAATATAAGGCCGAGATTCAAGTGCAATAGTTTAATCACGTGTCCTGTTTTTGGAGTCTGGCTGGCTACAAGCTGCTGGCAAGATTTATTGCGCAGCTCGCGCGTTTCTGTTATGCGCCGAGATGTGCTTACTGACTCTCGGGCGTGAGTAATGGAGGTTCCTTAGATTGATCGCACCTCAAGTTCACCATATAATACTTTGCGACTGCGGAACCAGGAAAAATTTATCAGTGGCTCGCGGAACCCTGAGGAGGGGCCTGCGGAACCCATTTTGAGAAACCATGCTCTAGACACTTGACACTGCTAAACCTCCAAGTATGGCATTTTTCTGCAGTGAATATAATAATTCGTGACTGAAAGGGATAACTAAACGAAGTTACCACAGTTTCAGCTGAAGTGGTTGGTTAAAGCGAGGAGGTTCAAAAGGCACAAGCTGAATTTCACCACAGTGTTTCATCAGTATGGTTTTTGTGAAGGCATGGTTTTCATGCACTGGGCCACAAAATATGCAGTGTGCATCCCGTGTCACTGTGCCTGGCTTCCTACCTGCCAGGTCGATACCCAAGGGGATATTGAACGGGCTAGGCAAAATCAGCTTCAAAAACCAGCTCAATTTAAAGGGACCCTGCAGCACTTACCACCAACTTGTCGGAATGTCTTTTGGGGTAAAGTCTATTGTGCCAGCAATCTCCTAATGCAAGAATTATGAAAATCCGTTCACCATCACCGAAACCACGCGCAATGAGAAATCGCGCATAATTGTTCCCTCTCAACTCGACCGCAGACAATGCGACGAAAGCTGCGAGCTCTCTCCTGTGGAGGTGGGGACAGCTCGAGGCGCTCTCTCCGGCAGCCTTTGATATATCACAGGCCGGGAAGTTTTCTCCTTTTCTCCACAATTGGGAGGGGTCTATTTCCAGTCTGGTGCCACGAAAAAAGCAGGCAGGGCTGCCTGCTCGCAAGTGTGAGCTCGAGTTGGTAGGGTGTTTTTGCAGTAATAAACATTTGTTGTCGAGTGGTCTCGTTGAAAGGGGAGTATTGAGTTTGTCACTCAAAGTCCACGCACACTCAAAACACAAAAGAAACGCCCAAACTGTGTGTACAGGTTCAGGCATAGAAGAGGTTGGTACACAGCCCCGACGACGGCGGTTTGCCTCAGGAAATGCGAGAAATACACCGTGAAGTTGACCAGTGACAGCCAATGGGACAGCCATGGCCGCAATGACGTCGTTTAGGCCATGCCAGGGGTGCATAATGAGGAAAACTGAAGAGAGCGCGGTTGGTTTTTCTGCGCCTTTCACGGCGATTTGCGCACTCGCCGCTTCACGTGCACGTGTAATATTTGGCTCAGGTATTCCTGGCAGTGTTGAGCAGGTTTAAACGTCGAGCAGGTTTACTTGCACTGCTCAAAGAGTGTTGCAGGGTCCCTTTAAGTCTTGACTCTCCTCTGACCTGGTGAAACAAATATATACAATGTCATGCAGTTTTGTGCAGGTTTGACACACCTTTGTCGTTTGTCGATGCCACATCAGTGAAGTGGATATCTGACAAATCATATCTCCCATGGCGTAAAGTTAAAAGTCCGTAACCTCCTTTGTAAGGGAATTTAACAGCAGCCTACTCTGGGGACATTGTCAACTGAGGAGGTCTGTCCCAAGGCACAGTTAATAGCTCTCTTTGAGACAGGGTGAGACTGGCCCTTTCTGTCCAGGGAGCACAAGGATGTGGCCCTGATCAGCCTGGGCAACGTGCTTCACCGGGCCCACCTGTCTGAGGAGGCCGCCATCGTGGTGCACGCGGCTGTGGACACCGCCCCGGACAACGCCATCTGCCACTTCACCCTGGGCAATGTCTACGCGGTGAGGAAGGGGAGCCACACATACTGCATAGCCGTGTGGTTTGAGCCACCTTCGACCGAGGGATCGTGTTGTCTGCAACACCAAAAGATGTCGTTTCTTTCCTGCTGAAGCTTCGTTTACTGCTCGGAGCATTGTGCAGCCTTGTTTCGCTAAGGGGGTGATAAGGCGGGGAATTTTCAATGCGAAACATTCTTTGCGTATTGGTCCCAGTTCCAAACTCCCAGCTTTCTGGCCTTCCTGTCACAAGTGTGCTTAAAGGTGTCATTACAGATGCTGTGGGTGTTAGAAGCACTGCTTAAAATTGCTTGGAAATAATTCCGAGTAATTTTTGCGAGTAATTCTCCTGCCAAAGCAATGCTTCAGTTTGGAAGCCGTGCATTGAAGATATACTCTGCCTGTGGAGCTTTTTGTTTGTTTGTTTGTTACTTATCCTGTGCTAACTGCAACCTATCTATGCCTGCAAACATCCTGATCTCGTGCGCCCAGCTAACTTTCTTCCACCCCCTGCCACGCTTGCCTTCTCTAGAAATTCACTCTGTTACCCTTAATGACCATCGGTTATCTTGCCTTCGCATTACATGCCCTGCCCACACCCATTCTTTTTTCTTAGTTTCTACTAATATGTTCTTAACTCACGTTTGTTCCCTGACCCACTCCGCTGTCTTCTTGTCCCTTAATGTTACACCTATCATCTTCCGCTTCATTGCTCGCTGAGTCGTCCTCAATGTAAGTTGAACCCTCTTAGTGAGCCTCCAGGTTTCTGCCCCATAGGTGAGTACCGGTAAGATGCAGCTGTCATACACTTTCCTCTTCAGGGACAATGGTAGGCAGCCATCGTATTGCTCTGCGAATGATTAAGCAGTGTGCCTTCTCCCCTCCTCTCTTCCCCGGGTCCCTGGCAACCTAATCAGGTGCTGGCGGACTACAACA
Source organism: Haemaphysalis longicornis (assembly GCA_013339765.2). NCBI lineage: Eukaryota > Metazoa > Arthropoda > Arachnida > Ixodida > Ixodidae > Haemaphysalis > Haemaphysalis longicornis. Next base: position 73,443,362 of record CM023451.1, read on the forward strand.
AGAGCGTGGTGTGCTTTGAGAACACACTGAAGGTGCAGCCCGACTTCCAGAACGCCCGGCAGCGCCTGCACGCCGTCCACTGCCACAGTAAGCTGGAGGCCGCCCTGGAGGCTCAGCACAGGCAAGCACTGACGCATGATGGGACATCCTCCCTACCCTATTTCTCTTTCAAGGCGTGATGGCAGTTTTGCTTATATCGACATTGTGCTAGGGATCACAAAGATGCACATCCTTAAAGGGGCCGTGCAGACTAAATACAAGTTTGTTTTATGCAAAAGATTTCGGGTTCTACAGTGCCCCCAGCGCTTGACCGGCAGGAAGCGATGCCGTATTCATTGAGAAATTAATCAATTTAGGCTAAAATTTTGATTCTCCGGCTAAATCGTGTGTTTGCGTGATGTCTGCCATGAAGTCGTAAGTGCGCATATTCAAGCGAACTTCCGCTGCGCCATTCGGCTCCACAGACTTGCTTGCCGTCAGTCCTCCCAGATGGTGCTACCATACTCGGCCACAGACCGTTGTCTGGCGTTGCTTTGTTTTTGACCATATTTGCACCTGGCATGTTTTTGCTACCGTAGAAAGTAATCATTTCGTAAAACATGGGCTATACTCGACAGACAGGGTCACGTGAGACAACGTTGCTTACGCCAATCGGCCAGTGTGGTGTAAAAGAACTTCAAAGCGGCGAACAGCTGCGCAGCTAAAACAGGAATAGTGCGCCCAGTATCAACAGCAGTGCGCATTGGCACTCTATGCTTCCGTGTATTTTCGCAACTTTCATTGTTTCCCAGATTACTACTGTAAAATGAATATGCATTACATTTAAGCACAAATAGCTCATTCAGTAAGCTTATAAGCCCCGCCTAATTTGCGTTTGCTTTTGCCGGCATCAGCCAGTCACACAGCTGGGCATATGACTTCATAGGTTCTGTTGCGGGAAATGTGCTAATGGGTCGCATGGCCATTCCCCTTTTTCCTAATTATATAGCTTATTTATAATTTATTATAGCTTACGTTAAAAGTGGTGTCAGTGTTATTCTAATGAGGCAATCTTTCGAATGAACGAAACTTGTGTTTTCTCTGCATGGCCCGTTTAAGTCTGTGTGATCTACCCAGGCTGCGAAAAGGATCAGTGACGGTGGACTAGTGAAGGGAGTGAAGGCTGGCATTGTGTTTGCTTATCAGTGAGCTCTGGGGCTATGTTGCACACACAACTTACACCGTGTCACCATTTGTCCGAGTGTTGGATGCAACAACGCAAGCACGAGACCTTTGAGGCAGACCTGTAGAGTGACCTGCCTGTTTGGCATGAGCCGTGATTGGCAAGGTTGCCCACGTTTATCCCTGTGAAAAGTGCACATTACCTTTTGATGTATGATTCAAGATTTTCTTTTTGTCTTCTTTCAACTAGGAGCCCATTGAGCCCCTTTGTTTTAACAGTCGTTTCCCGAACTGGCCCACTTTTCCCCCAGTGCTTCTTCTTTTTGTCTAGATACAAGGACATGACAGACTTGCGCAATTACTTCGTGTCCTCACTGACCTCACAGTTGTGATGCCGCATCTGGTTACACTGAGCTCACCAGTGTATAAAACAAACGTATACAAATGAACTTCTTGTGGGAACTCTTTCATACTTGTGACTTAACTATGGACAAGCTGAAACCAACACAGTGTTCTTGCGGGGGTTATTCCAAAGCAACAGCTTTAAGGGACCATGCAGCCAAAACACACGTTTGGTTCATTCAAAACATGGCTTTGTTAGAATCATACTGACATCACTTTGCTCAGATAAGCTGCATAATTAGGAAAAAAGGAAATGGCCATGCGACTCACTCATTTCCCACACTAGAACGTATGACATCATATGCACAGCCGTGCGATTGGCTGAGGACGGCAAAAGCAAACGCAAATAAGGCAGAGCTTATAAGCTTGCCAAACGAGCTATTTTTGCTTAAATGTAATGCATATTCATTAGACAGCAGTAAGAGGGGTCGGGTAAACAATGGAAGTTACAAAAGTACACATAAACATAAAAGCCCCAGTGCGTACTGTTGTTGGTACTGCACGCACTATGCTTGTGATAGCTGCACAGCAGTCCGGTGCTTTGGGGTTGTCTCTGACGACACTGGCCCATTGGCGTAGGCGGCATTCTCTTACGTGACCCTGTTTGTTGAGCATACCCCATGTTTCACAAAACGATTTCTTCCAACCACAACAAATACAAGCTAGGTGCAGATACAGTCAGAAACAAATTTAAGCGAGGGTGGACAGTGTTCCTGCACAGTCGGATGGTGCCATCTAGGAAGACTGATGGTAAACAAGTTATTCTGCAGTCCACTGCAAGCTGATCAGCGCACTGACGTTTGCTTGAAAACCTGTCCTGGTTACACCATCGCAAGACATCACGAAACAGGCGATTTGGCGGGAGAACAAAAATTTTAACTTAAACTCATTAATTTCTCGGTGAACAAAGCATCGCTTGCTGCTGCCGGACAAGCGCTGGGGGCGCTATAAAACACCGAATCTTTCGAATAAAACAAACTTGTATTTTGTCTGCCTGGCCCCTTTAATGAGCTCTGGGACGAAATACTGTGCGACAAACTTCACATGTTTTTGGAGGACGGACAAGCCCCTGTAGACCCCCACCCCCCCCCTCCACTGCAGCTCCCTGCAGCGCACCCTGGCCCAGCTGCGGGAGTACCAGGAGCAGCGCGAGCGGTGGCTGTACCAGAACGCCAAGCTGCTGAGCGAGCAGGCGCCCCCCGAGATGCGCCTCGAGCAGCACCTCGAGTATGAGGAGCACAAGATCCGGCACAGCCACGACGGCAAGGGTAACGCCGCCAGACACCTTGTGCAGTTGCTGCTCTTAGAGGGGGGCCATGCAAGCCAAATGCAAGCTTGGTTCGCTAAAAACACAGTGATGCCCAGTCTCTCTGGCTGGCGGCTTCTATGGCGTGACAAAATGCAAGCTACGGAGCACTTCAAGTGACGGATTTCTTTCTCTTCCCTGGACATTTCATCCCAAATGTCCAGCACCATTTTGTTGCCAAAATACTGGTACAGTTATTAGTGGGACCTTACTGATGCTTGCTTGTGTTGATTACTACTACTCTCAGGCCCATCCTTAAATTTCAGACTTCGTACATGTGAGCAGCTTTTTTTTTTTTTCTTTTCTTTTCAATTTTCACCAAGGCAAACAACATTAATATCAAGCAGTTGATTTAGGCACACATTGTTTACAAGAGAAAACAGGATGTGCAGATAACATAACTATCACGATGAAGCAGCACACATTGTTAGGGAGTCTTGCGTGATTGCATTTGTACCCTTTCCACTTATCTCTTTTTTTTTTTTTCATGAACACATACATTGGCTGAAGTGAGAATTTGTTTTCATTGTGATGTCACACACCAAACTTCAGAGAATGAGCACCTCCCCAAGGATGAGTAGTGCCACATTCAGTGCAAAAAGCCATGAACACCTTTTCTTCCCTCCTTTCTGTCATCTGGATGAATATAATTCGGACGAAGACCCATTGCAACTATTCACGGCCTTTAGTGCCAGCACTTGAGAGCAGCTACAAATGAAAACATGCATGTTCGTTTTGCAATGACTGCATGTGGGAATTCGAGATAGAGGCCCCATGATAATTTCATTGCAGTTGGTGATAGGGCAGTCTTTTGGTACAGGGCTGTTGTAAAAACTGTGCGCATACGCTCTTCGTTTAGCGATACATTAGTTGATTGACATGTACTAGCTAATTATTGCAATAGGTTGGTTCAAAACTACTACTGCCCTAAAGCATGAAAGAGTCAAGTTCTGTGGCAATTAGGAGGATGAAAGGATGAAAGTGTGCGTGATAATGATCATTTCTATGGCTAGACTGTGTTGTTGTTAGGCGATGTCAAATGGCTGCAGAGTTACCGCATTTTTATTGTTCAACATTTCATTTTCTGGGAAGATGAGTGTGTGGGGGGAGGTGCAGCAGTGGTAATTTGTATAACCAGACACCAGCTACTTAGTGGTTACTTTTTTTTTTTGTCACTGCTGGGGCTATAAGAAAAGTCACCTAGCTTTAAAGTCTGCATGCACCTAGAAGGTATTGTTTGGCAAGGGGTTTTAGCTATAGGCAGCCATCTTGAAATAAAATTTAATATCTGCCCTGAAAAGAGTGACCCTGTGGAAGCTTCAAGCAGTAAGCGGAGCTGAAATGCTTCGCAACGCTGTATGGCCAGCTATTTTGCTTGAAAGACTTCAAGCCTACACTGTGGAGTACGTAAACCCAAAGTCCCCCGTGAGAAGACAGGTAGAGACACAAGGTTGGGACCGTTCCAGCCAAGATCTCTCAAGGAGGAGGTCCCACAATCTGGGTCTCGTCTCCTTCCCGACCCGATGTGCAGGCCACGACTGCTTCCAGTTCGAGCAGAACGGGCACATGGTGCTGAGTTGCAACATGCGGCGGGACCCTTACCAGCTCAACAGCCTGCTTGACCTCAGCCTCAACGTGCAGTTCGTGCAGGCGGTCGAGTCGCGTGTCTCCCAGCTCAGCCAGAAGACGGGGGGGCGCCCCAACGCGGCCCCCTCCAAGTCCCCCTCCACTTCCCCTCCCTCTCCTGCACCTGTCGTGCCCGAAGAAGAGTGCCAGAACGTGTAGGCAGCACGGCAGCGGCCAACCAAAGATCCGGTCAGTGAGCCACTCCCCACCGGTCATCGGAATTCGTTGCCCATTCATTTTTTTTTTCCCTTTTTAGATGCGACGGCATCTCATTCACTCGCCTTGTCCCTCCATACGGCGTTGCCGTTGTCCGTCCACACCCCTCCCCCATTCTCCTCTCCGCGCGAGCTGCGCTCTCCGCCGCTCACCCCCTCTCCTCTCTGATAGCAAACACTCTCTCGCGAGGGGCATTGGATTGGATTCGATTGGATTGGCTTGGCTTGGATTAAAGTGGATTGTGTTGCGTCATAGCCGCGCCACGTTGCGTCATAGCTGCGTAAGGGGGTTCACGGCACGTTTCACGCGATGGGAGAATCAACCTAACGGAAACAACAACGGAACCCCCTATGCGTCGCATCTACACAGGGGTTCCTGCGAGGGGAGGTGGGAGTAATTTTTGCTGAATCTGTTTCAAGAGCACCAGGCCAAATTTCCCATATTTTTTGAACAAATATCCATTATTTGGACTATGTACCTCCGATTTTGCCAAATATCCCCAATTTAGTCATTCTATGCACCTGTGCAGACCCTATAACATTGCCTCACCAAGTCTGTGCCCCCTACATCCCAGGGCAGAATGACCCTTTGCCAGTTGTCTTAGCCCTACCTCCCCCTGCAGAACTATTCACCCCCTTATCATCATCATAACTTTGCTACGACTTCACCGCTCAGAAATGTGGAACCTGATGGTGTTGGTAAACATCAAGCGCAAACATTTTATTTCCAGATACAGCTCAACAGCACTGACAGCAATGATACCGATTTTATTGGGCTGTGGCTCACTGTATCCAACACAAGCTTCAGAAACGTGTGCGGAGAATAGTTGGGACAGTGAAATATTCTTAATTGCCAGTCTTTCATTCGGAAATAATATCGAATAGAGATTAGACTGTTCCGTAAATTATTTGAAGTAACATGTTCAGCTATCCCTAACAATCACAGCCAAAAACTTGCTTGCAGAATTTGTCATTTGCCCAGTAGTAGAAATTTGGCAATGGAAACGCGTTGTTGCTTGGGTTGTTGTCACACGATTTCAATGTGAAATGCTTACTGCCACCTACTTTAAAATGTGCCAAGCTGCGTGTGTAATGCAGGCTTATGGTGCCACTGAGGCGATTATCATCCAACATGTTTGGTTTTTGTCTTGTTGCAGGTAACACCAAGGTGTCTGCAAGTCAAGAACAAATATTTAACACAAGCACCTTCGATGTGTTCACCCGCACCCACCTTCGCACAAGAAGTCTAGTCCCTCTCCGAATATTGCCACTCATTGAAGACAACTCGTTTGCTTTTGCAGAGACTATTAAGTAATAGTTATTCTTTTTTAATTTATCGTGTGAAGCCTACAGTGCAAAGCTCAATTGATGACCAGGGGGAGATGGTCTGGAAGCATTACTTAAAACTTTGGCTTTCATCACACACAGCAGAAGTATACGCTCGCTTACGGCTATTTACTGTCAATGGCGTTTTTGTTTGTACATTGTGGCTTGGATGCGCACAGTGTTTCTGCCAATAAAAATACGCACAGTTTTGAGTCCCTATGGAGTCGCTAAGTGTGTGTTGCTTGCAACATTATTAACCCAGAATCTAGGTATGCCTAGTTAAAGAAATCCTGGAGAAATGCCGCTGCATCGGTGGTGGATCATCACCGACATTTTGAAAGATTCTCAAGGTCAATCATTTGTTTTTGTTGAGTTTGCCTCGTTGCCTTTAATGCTTAGGTCTTGTTCTGAGAGAATATATCCGGGTAAATGAAGTCTAGTTAGACGTGTTCTACTAACAGCTATGGAAACTCTGCTGCACTGACAGCTATGGAAACTTGTCAAGTGCTTCTAAGCCGATTCATTTATGTTGGTTCCTATCAACAGTTTCCCCACCAGCACGAATGACGCAACACCTTGACATGGTTTGTTCAAAGAGAGAGGGACGTACGCATGCGTTTGATTACCGTACTGTGTGGTCATGGAAACACTTTGGCAGTTTAAATTTTTGTTCTGTAGCAGGGAGCTTTGTGTCTTTTGTTTCCAGTAGTGACGCCATGGGAGCCTGGGAGCAGAGGCCACACCCCTGCATCTCTCCGTCACATTTTATCGAGAATGAAAGGATTTCAACATGCAAATGCACTTCTCACACTTTGTACAAGAAATGGCTGTACCGATGAACTGCCAAGTGCATGAAAAATTTAACAGCAGTGCGATAACAAACGTCAACCTGCTCTTTTTAATGCGTAAAAATCCTTTGTCGAGTACCTCAGTTCTAATCACGCACCCTTAAGCTATTGAATCGCTATAATAGCGTAAGCGTGAACGACACCGTTTCCACTTTTTCAACAACGAATGCGAGCACTGCAGCCTGCTTGAATCGGCCGTCCGTGCTGGCTTTGCAGGTTTATTTCGCCGCTCAATGATGTTCCTCAACATGCTAAACTGCACGCATACAATACTATGCCATGCAAGCTTTGCTGTGTGCATTGAATCGGTTACACAGAAAAATGGATTTGCGTTTCCAGCTTCACATTGTAGCCTGGCACACTGGGCATCGCCTGCACGCCTACTGCACTGCAGCTTGCTCACACTGAATATGCACGTAGGCTGCCCCTTTTCTCAACATTTTTTGACCTGAAAAAACCACTTGCAATTCAGGCGTTGCAAGCCATGCCGTAGAACAAGAGGCAGGGTACCGCTAGCCACCAACGGCTGCGCCGCTCCGCATTTCACTGACAAGTGTTTTGCCACACGCGGCACTGTTTATTGAAGCAATGGTGGTGCCCTACAGTGGGCACCTGGTCCTCATACATTTTGTAAACAAAATGTGTTAATCACAGAGGCACTAGCAAATTAACGCAACCAATATGATACATTTATGCTGCAAGGTCTAGCAGTTACTGATGCGGTAGAACATATACAGGGTGTTTTACCTAAATTTAGGCAGAGTTTAAAAATATGTCGATGCACTCTATGACGACACAACCAAAAGCATGGGGCTCGCTTTTGTATGTAGCTTCTCCCACTATTTTTTGTGTTTCGCTTAATATGATAATTACTCAACTCTAATTAGCCAGCTTTCGAACCAACGAAGCTAGGCAAGATATCCCAATTAAAAAGTTGCAGAGCGGTTTTCAAAACGTCTGAATAAACAGTTACTGTCTTTCTATCCATTATGTATTAGTGTTTTTCAGCTTATTGAAGATGCCCACGAAATACAAAAAAACACCACGCGGCGTGCCGGTTTGCGCGTCGTGATTGCAGTGCTCCCAAACGTTCCGCGCACAAACTGCCATTTGCGTGCTGCCGCTTAAAAAGGTGACAGGGCAGTAATGTAGGTGTTTGATGTGCCATTTACGCCAGCAATGTGCTTCTCTTGCAACAGATTGGCAATAGCATATCCATGCACATCCATTTTACAGCAGTAAGAATGGTGGGGTAAACAACAAAAGTTGCGAAAATACACGTAAACATAGAAGTACCGATGTGCACTGCTGTTGGCACTGGGCGCACTATGCTGTTTTAGCTGCACAGCAGTCCGGCACTTTGGAGTTGTCTTATACGACGCTGGCCGATTGGCGTAAGCAAGGTTGCCTTACGTGACCCTGTTTGTCGAGCACACCCCATGTTTCACGAAGCGATTACTTTCCACCGTAACAAAAACAAGCCAGGTGTAAATACGGTCAAAAACAAAGCAACGGCGGAGGGCTGGGTATGCTAGCGCCATCTGGGAGATTTGACGGCAGCAACGCTGCAGAGCCAAATGGCGCAGTGGAAGTTCGTTTGTATAAGCGCCGTTATGACTTCACTGCAGACGTCACCAAAACACACGATTTGGCGGCAGAATCAATATTTTAACCTAAATTGATTGATTTCTCAGTGAATGCGGCATCATTTGCTGTCGCTCAAGCACTGGGGACACTGTAAAACACGAAACCTTTCGATTAAAACAAACTTGCATTTTGTCTTCATGGCTCCTTTAAACAAAATACAAAAAAATAGTGGGAAACTACATACAAAAGTGAGCAAAATGCTCTTGGTTGCGTCGTCTTAGAGTGCATCGACATATTTTTAAACTCTGGCTAAAGTTAGGTGAAACACTGTGTATTGGTTCTAAATAGGCACGGAAAGTCAAAGGAAATTTGTAGGAACTATTTTGTTCTGTGTGCTGTTGCGCTGTGCTGAGAAAAGTTAAAAAGTGATTCGCTGTCTTTGGCTCCCCATTAGAGAGTACAGTTTAAAAAAAGCTGCCTCCCATGCCAAGCTATCTCTGCCTCCTGCTGTTCAAAAAATCATTTTTTTTATTTATTCCCATGCAGACACCCTCAACAATGCCACATGGTGTCACTATGCACTCAACAGCAGCAAGAATAAGAGTACAGAATAAGAAAAAACCTGTTCAATACAAATTACACTACTAATGTATATATGAGGTTAAAATCCAGGACAAAAAGACAACAGAGACATTTTGGAGCATTTGAAAAATAGTTTGCTCTTTCCCTAGGCCATTGAAGACGAGTTGGTAGAATACTGTGCCCAAAACACATAGCTGAGATTCACGAGTGGACATGTTTGTTGGTCAACTAAAGCTGCTACCACCTGTCCCTTTGTGAACTAAACCATCAACTCACAAAGAGGAACATAAAAGTAGGAATGAACAACAAGACGAGTTGGTATTTTGACAAGTGAAAAAAAAAAAATTGCACTAAAGTTTAGGAATTCCCCCTTTCAAGGTCAGGAAGCATGCCCGCATCTTCATTGTTTTTTCTTTTTGGTGAACGCTGACCATTCAAGAGACTGATCAACTTGGCCTGTGACCCGTAGGTCACTGCAATTTAGGAGCTCCGACTAAATGCTGTGGATGAGTGATGTGCACGTTTGTTCCCAGCAAAATGAAATACAAACTACACTTTGTTTCCTGTGTTCCTCGCTCAAAAGCATGAGAATGTGCAATGCAAAATTTGTTCGCACTTAAGTAGACCGTACTCCGTGCCCAAAAGGTGAAACGCTACAAAAATGAAAGTCGTGATACTTGGGGGGGATAAATGTGATAGCTGCTCAAGTGATCTGCACAGCAGTTCCACATTGCCGTCTAGAAGCCTGCACCTTCTTAAAACCAGATAGCCTGGGGAAGCTCGCAACAAAGCTCATAGTGAATGACAACAAAGCCACTGCTTTTTGAGCAGCTTTGTCAAAGGAAGGCTCAAACCTACCGTATTTGCACGAATATAACGCAAATTTTTTTCCCCGCGATTTGTGCCTCCAAAATGCCCCCCTGCGTTATATTCGGGCTTGCACGTGAGGCTGGTGGGCCTCACGACATCTTCGCATTACATCATGTTATAGTCGTAATATATATATTTTTTCATTTTTGGAAGGGCCAAAAGTGCCCCCCTCACTTTATATTCAAGGTCGTGCTATATACGTGCAAATACGGTAGTTTGCCTGTCACAAATCTTCAGCAGCCATATTCAACTTTGTCACACTGTTGCTACAAGTGCTGAGGACACGACGCCGACACAGCACATTTTGCCTGGGATGCAAAAAGAAAGGGAGTGAAGGCACGAGGCCGCTATAGGACCTCCTCCCTAATGAGTAAAGTGTCAGTGGCAACTCACAATACCGCTGTTTTCAGACTGGCATTACCAAAGCTGAACATCTGGCCAAAATGTGCTTGAAACTAAGAAGTATTTAGCCGTCACCACTGCTATGCATATAACATGGCACACACAAAGGACATATGCGCACATCTCTGTGCAGATGTCCTCTTGTGTTTCAGTAGGAAAACGGTGAAAATTCCCTAAGGATTGTTCCCTTCTATGCTTTTGCTGTGACTGACTTGAGAATTGTGAATGGAGCCACTTTCACACCGGGCATCAAGGTCTGGCACAACCGAAATGCTTGCCGACATGGATAGAATGTAAGAATGTCACACCGGTAGAACTTAGTTCCCCAGGCAAGCAGAACGCCCGGGAGACAGGTCGAGCGAGCACACTGGGGTAACCCTAGGGCTAAGCGAGGTGATTCGAGTGGTTCTGCTGGATGTGCCGGTGGAGTCCGTACTTGTTGGAAAACCTTCGCGGGCACACGGGGCACTGGACTCCGGGCTCCGCCGAGTGGCGCCGCATGTGCAGCTTGAGGTTCCCCTTCTGGCAGAATCCCCGGGAGCACACCTCGCACCGGAAGGGGCGTTCTCCCGTGTGCGTGCGCTGGTGCGCCACCAGGTTTGTACGGTGCTCAGTCCGGTACGGGCAGTACTGGCAGGCCAAGTTGCCGTGGTAGGTGCGGTACTGACGACGACGTTGATACTGGGAAGCCGGCTCCAGCTGGACGGGAAGAGGTCTGGTCGGTGGCGGCGCGGCCATGGCTGCACAAGAGGAGGACACAGGTGGTCTCTTAAATAAAGGAGCGACGATGACAATGGACAACTTTGTTCCGTTTGAAAGAACCAGCCTTCAGTGACTTGCTCAGTGCCATTCCCGTCACGAATAGTGTTTTTTAACAGAAAAAAGAAATGCAAGAAACATCAAATAACTTTCAAATTTCGTGCAACACTGACCTAATATGGGTATGCACGACATGATACAGGCCAGCACTGAATACATTTTTATGAATTGCCAAAAAACTGCTATGGGCAGGCAAGTAAGAGAGACCAAGTGTAGGGAAATTCCACCGAAAGGGAAATGGATTGACGCTTTTTGCAGAAACCGAATACATCGCGTCAAGTACCAGAGGGAAACAAGACCTTTCGACTCACATGGGACAGAAAAAAATTTCTAATTTATCCACATACCCTAGAAAATGAGAGGCAATACATAAAAGACTTGAGATAGCTAGAAACGTAGGATTATTTGAAGCCACAAATTAATCGAGGTTCGAGAAATGAGAATCGACCGACCAGAGGAAGAGACTTATTTTTACGCCATGACCATGCCTGGATATGCTTTCCTTTACTCAGATGTCCTCCAGATATTTTGAAACACTGAATGAAGCATGGAAAAGTGAGTAATAGAAGAATGGAGCAGCCTCTGTGACAGTCTTGTATAGTGCATGTGTCCACGCACATTTCTAATTTAAACTTGAGATTATTTAGTAACTATACTTATTAACTTGGGAACAGCGGTTGTAATTGCCGTTTCTACCATTTACAACAAATTTTGCAAGCCATATCTGCGCCGGTTTATACTAAACTTTGTTGGTTTTTCCATTTACGTATAAAAGTGCAATTAACCAAGACACACAAATGAACCTGGAGATAGAACGCACACACTTTAATACAAGGAATCATAGCTTACCCCCTGCGGAACGTTAACCGGGGCCCAATAGAACGTTACTATAATTTATGCTAAGGTTTTTAAAAATCCACTCAAGAAAGAACCCGCATATATTAACAACTTCTTCCTTTTTGTAAGACAGCTCTTCATTCCTAGCTGGTCATCATTGTAGAAGCTTGCTGTTTCTTTTGTGAATTCAGAAGTTATTGATCAAGCATAGCTAAGACGCAGTATTAACCAAACAATTTGTACATTTCATTTTGATCTGCTCAGCACAAGCATTCTAAGCAGATTTTCAAAAACAAATCGCTAATAACACTTTCATGTGATTACAGCAACTCCAATAACAATCAACCTTCAGCAGGTACACGCAAAGAAAGCATGCAATCCTGAGACTAGGGCACACTGATCACACCCAAATGATTCTCAATGCTAGGGTGTAGGTAGACATTACGTACAGAATGGCCATCGCACGGCTTAGCCCATGCAGCACATTTATAAGGCTGGCTTCGGTGTTCCTGACTACCTACTGTTTAACCATGAACTGTGGCTTAGCTGCGTAGTGCTGTAGGCATACACCTTATCCCTACTTTGGGTGATTATTTCTTTCAGGCAGTAGAGACAGAAAATAAAGGAGCTTTTTCCTACAAACTTGCGCATTCCAACATAACACAGACAGCCCGGGGAAACTATCTTAAAACCGTTCAAGCTCGCACAGTGCAAGTAGCATTTGAGACAGCCTGTCACGGCAAAGGCCAAACAGTAGAGTGGTACTGCAACAAAACGCGCGACTATGCTTACAGAATCCAGTTAACGCACGCAAACAAGGATAAATTCTACAAGCAGATGCTGGGGCTTTTTTTGTTGTTGTTTTCCGTCCTTGCGGGCGGTTATCCAGTTTTATTCCTTATCTGTAATCAACTCGTTCCGTTGTTGAGCGCATGCAACCAGCGACAAGCTTATGAATGATGAGGTGGAACCGAAAGTACTTCACAGGCCGCACACCACAGATACAAGAACAATTTACCGCGTGTGGCGAGAAAGCTGTCAACACCACGCACAAACCGACAGCTGACAACCGGCACAACAGCTTTTCCGTACAAATAACACAGTCCCGCAAGACGAAAGTTCGACGTCGCAGGTAAAGACACTTCTGGCGAATATTCGTGGTTCAACCTGAAAACGCAAGAAAAGGTCATAAGTGACAGACACCTGCTGCGCAGTCCAAAACAGAGAGAGGGAGTTAGGGGGGAAAAAAAGTCGTTAGATGCAAACACGGTACCACTCTAGCTACCGGTAACATTCACGGAACTGCATGACACATCACAAAACAGGGGTCAAACGGCACGACCCTTGGAGGAACGCGAGCTTGAACTAATTAAACTGTTTCAACTTCAGCACGAACGGCACAGCGGAGTTTGCATTTGGCCGAAACTGCGTTGACATGTGCACCTGTGTGCACCAGTGCACTACCGAGTGTAGGCTAGCCGGAAATTCCCGATACAAGTGACAACACAAGCTCCAAACAACATAAAAAGCTTGTTCGACATGGTGTTCGAGATTTCTTGAGCTAGTTACCGCGGTTAAAGCATCAACGCGCACAATAGTACGGAAGTTCTCGCCAGTTTCACACAATTAAAACCAACTAAAAACAGCCGTTCGCGATTGGCTCTGCCGTTCGTCAGCAGCCAATCACGGAGGACTAGTTTCAATTTACGTCAAATTACCTAACCAATGACCTAACCTTACGCTATGCAAACTAACTAGATGCTCCCAGATTGCTGTGCGCTTCAAAAATACTTAAGTACCTAGATTGTCTTCATGTCGGAAGTAACTTTCAAAAAAGGTTAAAAAGCAACTTTTAAAATTTTTAATACAGGCTTACAAAACAGCGGCATCGTCATCGCGATAATTTTATTTTCTTTTTTTAAGTTTAAAAGCCAAAGATGGCGTTTACGTGAACCTCAGAAAAAAGCGTGGAAGCTCACAGCATGCATTTCACGTGTTACCGCTGTCTGCTGGCTCTCATTTACAAAAGTGGCTTAAAGAACAGGGGCGCAAAACTCGAATGTGCTTGGTGCTTGCCTCTCGACAGTGAACCGGCTGGGAAGATGTTCAAATCCTGTTCTTCGTTTGTTATGATTTGCGCTGTTAGATGCGCACTTATTTCGTGACGTGTATCCTGGTTCTGTGGTTCAAGCGCGGCACGTTGTTTGTAAAATAATTTAGTCCCATTCAGCGACTCATTTAATTTTCTTGTTTTTCAGGTTGCACCGGGTACCACGACGAGTAGCGAGATTTGCATAGCCGCTACATCCAGCCCATGCCCTTTTCGGACTATTTTGTGTTTTTTGTGGGGAAGTTGTCGGTAACTACATTTTCAAATGAAATTGCTTCTGCTGGTTGCCAGCTGCCTGCTTGGTTGTGGACGAGTTGGTGCTCAATTGTAAAAACTGCGCTGCTGCTGGTAAAGTTTTCAAGGCAGGGACGGAAGAGTTGGTCGAAAACGCGCACCTAAGCACTTAAACCAGTCGCGGCAATGCTTATAAACGCGCTAAACTTGAATTGTAGCAGTGAAGCCCGAACAAAATTCATTTAGCCTGCGCTTAAATTGATTTGAATTACGCGGCAGGTAAATATGACTGTATGCCATTGGCAGTGGATTGAACACAACGTCTAAGTCCTTGAACATTTCAGTAGTCGCTGTAGCAAACTAAACAACTGAAGAAATTTGCAAAACGTGTGTCTGATTACGTTTTATGTTTCTCTGGCCTTGGTGTGCATATTAGACCAACTCGTAGGCGTGGCAAAACTATGAGGAAAGAAACTGACGAGCAAAGGGTGAAGGACAAGAAATGTTCTAGTTTTCTTGTTAAGCACAGTTTTTTCCCTGCAAGTTTATCGAATTGCCATAGCTGTCATACTAGTCACTTTACTGTTTTTCATGTCATCGAATTGCCATCGCTCTTATACCAGTCACTTACTCTACTGTTCCTCCAAGCCTTTGTCGCAGTGGGGATCTAATGACCATCAATTCTACCGTCGTTCAAGTCTTCAGCAGTTGCTCAGCCCTGAATAGTCTGTCAATGATCTGTTCAGTGGTCATTGAGATTGCCCATGGGTTCACGTGCCAATTTTTTTCTTGCTCATACACTCCTCCACAATGCAGACAGAGTTGCATACAAAAGCTACTTGTGAATAGCGTGAAGTGCTTCTTTTTCTCGGGCAGTTTTTTCAACTTATTGCTGTGCAGAAATGCTGTGCGCAAGTTTGTGAAAGTGACTTGCTGGAAAATGTCTGTCCCAGGGCCGTACCCAGAGGGGGGGTTTGGGGGTTCGAACCCCTCCCGAAATCTTTTCCAGGCAGCACGTAAACAATACTTACTGTTGCTTTCAGCCAAATTACCCCCTTCCCAAAATTCATAACACCCCCCGAAAAAAATTTCTGGGTACGGCCCTGGTCTGTCCCAAATCCAAATGGCTCTCCGTGTCTACGAACTGTATGGTGACCTTTGAATTTAGTGTTGTGCTACTGTTCTCTGATGTTGCATGCCTTCCGTGCATGTTCTGACGGCCTACTGTTGTTTATGAAGTACTGTAATGACGAGCAACTTTGAGATTTAGGAGGAGAGAAGGAAGCATTGAGGGTATACACGTATTGTCTTGGAGGTGATGCCGATCCGCCACGTGTAACTTTACATTAGATTGACTGCCGCACCAGCAAGGGAAAGCTGAGTTATGGGGGCAGTGCTAATGGTCAGTTGAACTAAGCTCTTTTTAATCAAGGACAATTCCTGTGATCTACTTCTGTGATTTTGCCTTCAACACTAATTTTTTTTGGACTCAATATTTGATATTTTTACGACAGCAGTGCGAAGCTTGTTCTGTCAGTGCATCCTTAGAAGGGTATGCACTTCTGAAAATATTAGTGAGATACAAGGTGGATGGAACGAGAAAACTGTCCTGCTGGCATTGCCACTCGTTAATTGTGTAATTTTACAGTTCAGATTCTCCATCAAAATAACTGTTTGTTCAGAAGTCCAGTGTACTGGGAAAACTGTCTATCAGGGCTAAGGTAAATCTTTAAAAAGGTTGAATTTTACGCAATATCCTAACTCGAGACAAACTCCCCCTCACTATTAAAAAAAAAAAAAAAGGTTGGATGCTGAAAGAAAAAGCTTACAAACTGTTTCTAAAGATTGTTTACTAGATTGGTGATTTCGGGTGTTCTAAAGTTGCCGCAGCCAAAGCCAACCAATCAAAAGAATGCAAACAGTCAGCATGGCTTTGCGGCGGAGGCCATAGGGAGGTCATCTTTTTGGGACACTTTTCTGTGCTCTGCTTGAAGTTTCAAAGCAAGCCTTACCCAATATTGGTCATGTCGCACATGAAATATACCTCAACCTCATTTCCAAGTAAATCCTCATTTATTGAACCTCGATTACTCTGTTGCTTTAGGTCATTCAATCTGTCTGTGGTTATCAGAGGTATTGTATTGTCCCATCAATCGTTTTGATGGCATAAATTTTAATTTTTTGCCTTTGAAAGAAAAGAATGTGGCTGAAGTAGTGCGGATAAAATTAACGTGCCAGTGTTTAAAGTCATAGCTTGTCTTGCAGATATATACCTGACCTCTCTTCCAAGCAGGTTAATTGATATAATGTATATTCATCCTGAAATCTTCCAGCTACCCAATGCAGTTTATATTGTATGCTTATTGGTGTAGTGGTTGAGGTGATTTCCTATGCGCAAGGCATTTGGTTCAATTCCAGTTCAGGTAGGCCATGTCATTAATGACCTATGCAAAGGAAAAAAAATGGCATACTTAAGTTCTGGTAGGTTCCAAGAGCTGTTTCCCTCTACTTCATCTTGGTATAGTGCACTTTAGGTCTGCCGGTGGCGCCTTACTTGGCGCCTTACTAAACAACTAGAAAGCAAACTTGGGTCGGCTCAATGGGCCATGGAATGAATAATGATTGGAGTAACACTTACAGACAGGAAACGAGTTCCCTGGATCAGGGAACAAACTCGAGCAGATGCTATCATAGTTCAAGTAAAGAAAAAGAAATGAACTTGGGCTGGCCATGTAGTGAGACGAACCGGCAACCAGTGGACAATTAGGGTAACAGAGTGGATACCAAGAGATGGGTCTGGAAGAAGGGGAAGGCCAATAACAGTTGGAGGGATGAAGTTGGGAAATTTGGTGGCCAACAGTGGACTCGACCAGCACAGGACAAGCACAGTTGGAAGTCTATGGGAGAGGCCTTCGCCCTGCAGTGGGCCTGAGTAGGCTGCTGTTGATGATGATGACGATCTTTTTGGGGGCCAACCATTTGAAAATGTGTCCCTATACTGTGCAGCAGTGACCGCCCCGCTGCCTGCTTCCGCTCCGGATCCCTCTGCCCCAGTGGTGCCGGTGTCTCCCCCGGTACAACTGCAGCAGCCTCGGCGGCGCCGGGAGTACCGTAACCACTACGGCCGCCTGGCCTGCCAGTACTGCCCATACCGCACCGAGCACCGATCCAACCTGGTGGCCCACCAGCGCACGCACACGGGCGAGCGCCCCTTCCGCTGCGAGGTCTGCTCCATGAGCTTCTGCCAGAAGGGGAACCTCAAGCTGCACATGCGGCGCCACACGGCGGAACCCGAAGTCCAGTGCCCTGTGTGCCCGCGGAGGTTTGCCCAGAAGTACGGACTGTACCGGCACATCCAGCAGAATCACCCTCATCACCCTCTCCGGCCTTAGGTCGACCCCAGTGTGCCCATTTCACCCGTCCCTGAGGCATTCTACTTGCCTGGGGAACTTGGTCTAAGTTCTGCCGATGTCATGTTCTTCCATTTCGTCTGCATCAGCGAATGTTTTGAGCTGCGCTTATCCTTGTAGACCCGGTGCACAAAGTGGCTGTGCTTGCTTTCCTCAGCAGTTAGAACAAGAAAGCATGGAAGGGAACAGTACAGAATGCCATTCTGGTCTTATACTGGTACTCGGGGACATGTGACACACTTGGCATGCCTGGGGAACTTCGTCAAGGCTTCACAGCTGTAACGTTCTTTCATTCTGTCGGCATTGGCTCATGCTTCGGCTGCACCAATCCTCGAAGTCCCAGTGTGAAAATGGCTTTTTTTACAATTCTCAAGCCAGTCAGAACAAAAAGCATGGAAGGGAACAATCTATAGAATTCCACCTAGTTCTCATACCGGCACTTGGGAACATGTGCATATCCAAGGGACATCAATGTCTCTGCAAGTATCCTGTTGTATGTATCACAGTCCGGTGAATCCTTGAGTGACAGTTATTTCTTAGAGGGAAAAGCATTGGGGCCACAAGTGAGCCTTGGGGAACACCACGTAAAAAACTGTGGTATTGCTCTTCACTGCTAGCGCTTTGACCATTTGCAGGAAAGACTTCTGTTACTTAAAGTCTTCTGTTACTTTTATTAACACCTTTAAGTGTCCCAAAGGGAAACTTCTTATTTTCGTAGGCATGCGAGGGATTTGTGTGTGCGTGTGCCCTGACGCCTGCAGGGACATTATGAGACATCATGAAATGGCTTCTTAAAGTACATTGCAGGTGAATGCGGTTCCAGCCTACCTTCCGCAAAGCTGGTCAGAGAGCGGTGGCTTCATTATCTTTGACAGTTTGGTCATTAGCAGGTAAGAGTTTTGTTATCAGCTTATCTGGTAGGCCACTCAAAGAGGGAATCCAGAAGTTTGAAAAGTTTGAACAAATGAATTCGTCTTTGTAGAACTGAATTGCTCCCAAGTACCTTAATTTTATCTTTTTGGCCTTTGGGTCCACAGAACTTTCTACTTAAGTATGAACAAATTTTACTATGCAACTTGCTATGACACGCAGTGTGTGGAGTAGAATGCATTGCCGCTGTAGGTGCAGCGTTTCCAGGCCCACCTCTTTCACTGTTGTTTTGTTTGACCTATATAAGCACAGCTCCCACATGCCACAGCATGTTGGTTATTTTATTATTTAGGCTGATTGTACAAGGTTAAGGTCTCGCAGCGCAGTGCCATATTGTGAATAGCAGGGCAGTAGGCAGTCTTTGTGGCATAACATGTGCTGTATCTAAGCTCTCATGTGCCACATTTGTTACAATTTTAGCTGCCTTCATATACGCTTGCTAGTTTAAAAAAAAAAACACAAAGGTTGTGCCATAGCTTTTTGCTCTCTTTTTTTTTTTTTTGTTGTTCGGCATCATGTGACTATCTGTTATGTCCGTGTAACAGTCCGTGCATGTGTACAAAGAGTCTTGGTGGTAGGGGTTACAGACCCAGTTTACCTATTAGATCGCCCCCGTTCATTTATTTTTCTGAGTGTGATTCGATTGTTGTCAAATACCCGGTGAACTTTTTGACGAGAGGCTCAGCTGTTTTGCGAGAAAAGTACTCGCACTTCTGCCAATAGCCGGAAAATGTGATTAAAGGAGCGTTTGCAAAAGGGGTAGCGGTGTCATCTGAACACAAAAATGGTGATAGTGAATGGACATTCACGGCGACCGGTGTCTCTCTGGGCGGCTAAGAAGGCCTTAATCAAATGGTTGATGTTTTTCCTGGCTGATATTGATTTTCTTGTTAAATTTTCTTCTTATTTTCTTTTTTTTTTTTTGTGCAACTAGTGGCCGAAGTTTGTAAAAGCCTATTGCACACATTGAATTTTATTGAATAATGGGAAGGCTGCAAGGCGAACTGATGGGGAAAAGTGCAGTGAACACAATTTTTTTAAGATTTCTTTTTTTCCCCTTCCCCCCCCAAGTTGTGTTTTGGGGTGGAGGAAAGGGGAGAAGTGTGTTTAGGAAGCTGTGATCAAAAACGGTCTAAATGACCTTAACCTACTTTTTTTTACCAAGCCTTTGGTAATCGATGCTCATGTTTTAGTGGGATATGTTTAGGCCAAGTGTAGCGGGCACGCTGCCCGCAAACTAGGGATGCTTTCTGTGCCATGAACAAGTCTCACTTGTTGAACTGTTTTCCGCAAACTTGTAGACAGCCGTTTACCGGCACACCTAAGAGTGGTTTAGACAAGCAACAACTGAGCTTTTTTGTTGTTTTGGTTTTGTGCATGCTGTTATGGCTCCTAGGTGGCATAGTAGGTCCACAAAAAACAAGATTTCTGCTGCGAGATTGTATAATTAAAGTAAGTGCACTCACCCATCAGGCTTTCAACAAAGATATTCTTTAGCACCGTATTCTGAATGAGAGAGGTTTTCTCCGAATGACAGAGCAAAAGAAGGGAAAATTTGGAAGGTTTTCAGCTGTTCTCCCCCAAAAAAAAAAAGTGGTCTAAAGTGGTTGGTAATAATGAGCAGTGTTTACCTGGCACAACTTTCTGGGCTGTGTAATACAACATTTACAAGTTGCACTGTTGAACCTATTTTTGTGCAATACCTGAGCACCCTTTGTTGGTTTGCACATTTTGGTGTGAGCAAATTCCTCTACTTACATCAAAGCCCTTTCTAGCCTGTACTTGTTACTTACTGGGGGTAGTGAAAAAAAAAAAAAGAAGAAAGCATTGCTTATGGGGGTGGTGCACTTATCCAAGTTATCACATGTAGTTATTGCATGTAAAGCTCACGTGAGGCTTGGTTCTACAAGACCTCTAGCTTACAATGCTCTCTGCTTGTCCTGTTTACAGTGTTGTGCTGCTGTTGTATGCAAATGTGGAACATTTCTAGGATGCCCAAGCATCCAGTGCAGCTATACTTGTAAGTGTCAGAAATATACAGTAAATGTCCTGAACGGTGGAAGTCTGTCTGCTGTGTGCTTGAAAACATATAGTTGAGCCCGAAGGCTGTTGTCGACATAACCTGGGGACTGGGGATTTGGAATTTGGGCTGGAAGCATTTTTTGATTAGTTGCTACATTCATTTTTTTTGGTGACAAGATGGGAGACATGGACCAACGAGAACAAGTGACATATTTTAATTAAATCCAGTCCAAATATGCTCTCAACCACGATTCCAAATGGTCGTAAAAATGTTCGCAGCAAGGTACTACGTATGTCGAAGAGCTGCTTGCATTGGCCGATTTGGCGAATAGGTCTATTTCACAGGAGTTATGTTTACTGTAGTACTTTCCCTAGGCTGTTCACATCTGCTGGAGTGTGCTACTTGCCTTCTGCCCTAGTTGTATGTCAGCCTATTTTTTTTGTTGCAAACACACGTGTAGCCTTACAAAGATTTTTTTCTTTTTTTAAGTTACGTTCCCATTGCCTTCAGTGAACTCGTCTTTTCTCATTTTTTCCTTTTCTCTCGGCTATTTCAGAACCTTCGCTAAAAAGTAAATAAAACTCCCGCTCAAACGGGATTTATTTTTGGAAGAGTATGGTACTAGGAGCTTCATTGAAGGCGCTAAAACTTTCAAACCACCAATAGAATTCACCGCTCTTCAACTGAGTGAAGCATGTAGAGTAACCCTTCTCTAATTTGTAATTATCTGGGACATTAAAGACTAGACGTACGAAAGCAACCAGTAACAAATTTCTTGCATTACACGGCCCCTCTGTAACTTTGTCCTTGATGTTAGTGCTGTCATAGTTTGCAAGGTTGAAAGTCGCAAAAGTGGGGACAATTAGAGGCATTCTTTTTAGCGAGGTTAATGCGTAGAACATATTTCAAGCTTTTTAAGCAAAAATCAAACATTGTGAAGGCTTAGTTCTCTTGACTGTAATAAAATATGCTTGTGCACACTGAGGGCCGCAGACAGAAAAAGCCTGGACCGCTTTGATGAGTAGGAGATGTTTTTTTTTTATCTTTCTTAATTAAATTGTTGTTGAATGTGTATGTCAACGCTTATGTGACCACCCTCTCACCTTCTGGCAGATGTGTACTTAATTATTGCTGTGGTCGGCAGCAGTAGTGGGCCTTATCTAAGAATGCAGCTAAGAGGAAAAGTAAGCTAAGCAATTGGCTTTTTTGTCTGTATTGTGTCTGTTGGGCTCGG
This sequence comes from Haemaphysalis longicornis, assembly GCA_013339765.2. Lineage (NCBI taxonomy): Eukaryota > Metazoa > Arthropoda > Arachnida > Ixodida > Ixodidae > Haemaphysalis > Haemaphysalis longicornis. Next base: position 73,465,284 of record CM023451.1, read on the forward strand.
TGAGGGACATTTTAATTTACTAGTGGTTATTTAATTGAGATTGACTCACTTTTCTCTGCAATTACTTCACAAGTAGGTCAAGTTGATAACAGCAGCTACTCTTTTTTTTTTCTCAAATTTGTAGGGTTAGTTGAGGGACATTTCAATTTGCTTTTCATTGCTTCATCCTTTAACTTTTGTCTATCATTATTTCACACAAATAAATGAAGTGTTAGCTGCAGCTACCATGTAGCTGAAAGCACCAAGCTAACACTAAACTTTTACACTTCTTGGTACAGATCTACTCCTTTGCACTGTCTTGCACCTGTGAAGTTTAGGTATGTTCGTCTTGCGCGAAATTTTGTTGCAGCGAGCATATCGTATACCATGCACATCTAAAAGTTGAGAATTTCTGCCTAGTTGATTAATTATTTATAAACTTAATTAATTTATATTAATTTATATACCTAGTTGATAATTAATTTATTTATAAACGGTCTGAGCGAACTCTGTCCACGGTATGGCCTGCTAGGCCTGTCTTTGTGTCATTTTGTTGTGCTTGTGTTTGTGCTGTCTGTGCTAAGCTGCGCACATGAACAGTTTTTCCGCAAGCAAAAATTACGCAGGCTCGTGCCAAAGGCAGGCACACCAGTTAAGTGTCTGTCTTGCCGAGAGGGCCTTACAGCATTCAAAACCCATGGCCAAAACGCGAGGCTATTTCTATGATGAAGGACTGTAGTGCCCTGCTGTGCTGCTGCTTTTTTTTTTTTTTTTTCACGTGGTTATGAGCAATTATAAGAGTTGGGTTTACGAGGTGCTTGCTGTAAAACATCACTTTTCTGACAGTAAATTTTGTTATTTGTAAACTCAAATAATGCCTGCAGGACATACCTTAAAGCTTTGTTGTAAAAATAAAAACGGCAATGTGCAATGTCTATAATGTAGTGCATATTGTTGTATAGAAGTGGACCCTTTGGGTAAATTCGGGTGCTTTTTTTTTTTTGTTTTTCAATGCGAGAAAAATATGCAGCGCTTAAAGGCACTAGGTTACGTTACCACGTAGCAGCTGGCAGTTTTTACTGGAGGAATTAGGATGACCAATACACTGCTGTGCAGTGGTGATATGTACTCTAAATGGATAGACAACCAATTTTTGTGCAGCAGCTCTCTATACCCAATGAAAAGGCATCACTTAAAGCACCTTGAACTGAAACCTTATAGGGCCCTAGAATGTTTGAAAGTGGAATTTTTAGATTTACCAGTCTTATTAAGGATGCTGCCAAAACGAATGCTGGCAACAAACAGTGAGCCGTGCAGCAACATACTTTTAACTGTATGTGAGATGAAAAGAGCTGTTTAAAAACTTGTCCCCAGCTAAAATTATAACAAAGGCCAGTCTTTCCTACTCCTTCCTGCACTACTTGAATTGCATTGAGACCGATTGAGCTGTTTCTATATGTATGGTAGTGTCATGTTTGGACACTACACGGCACCATCTTTCTGACTTAAGAAGAAAGTTTAGTGCCAAATTAAAATTATTTCCACCACTTTAATACAAACTACTTGCTTGCAGTTACCCCACTATAACGCTGGCTTTCATATCAGCTAGAGGACATGCACTTTGTAGTTATAATTCGAACGGAAGTTTTGGTATGACTTTGGGAGTTGAAGTTTCTTGTGGTTGCCTTTTCATGTCCATTCTGTGGGATAGAAAGAGCCCGTGATGAATGAGTAAAAGGTCTGAGCAATCACTGGCACTCAGTGGAAAACCCTCGTGCATATTCGCAGCTCGGCCTTCGATGGACTCCACCCGCTTGTTCCCTTGCTGCCAGTGCAGAGATGTGCACACAGGCGGTTTATCAGCAAGCAAAACATAATGTTGGCCCACTGCAGTAAACAAAAGAGAGCTGGCACGCCAGTGAAGTGCCACCTCTGCCTAGTTTGGGTCGCACATTTGAAGCATCCAACCGGGAGTCCTTTGTCATTGCTGTGAAAAGGTGCCGGGACCTTCTGCTGGGCTGCTGGTGCTTGCAAGTGACTACAAACCTGATTCTGAGGCCGTTCGCTCACTTGGAACAGATGTTGTTGCAAGGTGGAACAAAAGTTTGCAACTTCCAGCCATATTGGTTCTGAAGCTTTTATCGACAGCATGTGTGACTCCTTCCTCCCCTTTTCACCAGATACAACTCCAAGTCAGCTTAATGGATCACACCAGTTTGTAGCCTCTTTCAAGAAAATGACGTGGAGTTAAGGTGAGCCCTCGAGTGACTTGCCTATACTTGCCAAGGGTGTTACGCATATTGAGGAACATTTTAGTTTGGCATTCTTTTTTCGCATACATAGTCACAGTAGCAGATGCATCAAGGGGGCCAGGCAGACAAAACACAAGTTTGGTTAATTCGAGAGATTACCTCGTTGGAATTATACTGACACCACTTTTAACATGCACTTCACTCAAATAAGCTATATAATTAGGAAAAAAGAGAATGGCCATGTGACCCACTAGCTCATTTCCCACAACAGATCCTATGATATCATACGTGCCCAGCTGTGCGATTGGCTGAGGCCGGCAAAAGCAAACGCAAATTAGGCAGGGCTTCCAAGCTTGCCAAACAAGCCATTTGCACTTAAGTGCAGTGCATGTTCAGTTTACAGCAATAAGAATGGTGGGGTAAACAATGAAAGCTATTAAAATATACGTAAACATAGAAGTACCGATGCACACTGCTGTTAGTACTGGGATCACTATGCTTGTTGTAGCTGCACAGCATTCCGCTGCGTTAGAGTTGTCTTACACGACACTGGCCAATTGGCGTGGCGTAAGCGACGTTGTCTTACATAACCCTGTTTGTCGAGCATACCCCATGTTTCACAAAACGATTACTTTCTACAGTAGCAAAAACAGGCCAGGTGCAAATACGGTCAAAAACAAAGCAACGGGAAACAACGGTCCATGGACAAGTACGGTAGCGCCATCTGGGAGGACTGACGGCAAGCAAGGCTGCAGAGCCGAATGACGCTGTGGAAGTTTGTCTGAGTACGCGCACTTATGACTTCATTGCTGACTGTCCCGGAAACACATGATTTGGTGAGGGAATCAAAATATAACCTAAATTGATTTCTGAGTGAATACGACACCGTTTGCTGCTGGACAAGCTCTGGGGGCACTATAAAACGAAATCTTTCGAATAAAACAAACGTATTTTGTCTGCATGGCCTTTTTAAAGCCCAGCCTAATTTTGAGCTCACTTCTGCTCACTTGCGTTGGTGCCTGCCCAGTGGGTGGCGTTGTTAACACCCACAGACCTCGTGTAAAACCTCGTTGCTGTCACCTTGCACTGCTTGTGTTGATGCTGTTTTTGCTAGCAAGTATGCATTAGCAGTATGCAGGCAAGCAGAAATCACACAGGCCCGTGGAAAAGGCAGGCACCCCAGCGTCGCGCCCTGCTTGACAAGAGGGCCTTACATTGTTCAAAGCACTTGGTTGAGTTAACGGAACTTGTTGAGATAATGGTTCATTTCTGCACTGAAAAAGATAGGGTGCTAAACTGATGGAGGCAAAGGTAGACACAAACGGCACATACATACATGGCGCCTGTATATTGTGGTTGTGCCTACCTTTGTCCCCGTTCGCTTAGCGCCTTGTTGTTTTTACTTGGCCGAGCCATGAGCTCCCTGGTACATGCCAGAGGGCCCCTCCCGAAACTTTTGGTCTCAACAAGGTTGGGGATTGGGGAATAGATGGGGACATGAATTTTGTACATCGTCAAATGACGGTTACCGACTGCATTTTACTAGCGAAAAATAGACGCGGACGAAGAAGAAGTACACAGGACACTCGCTAGACTACAACTCGTAGCAACTACAACTCTAGACTACAACTCTACAGTTGTAGTCTAGCGAGTGTCCTGTGTACTTCTTCTTCGTCCGCGTCTATTTTTCGCTAGTAAAATGCAGTCAGATAACCAACTAGCCCAACTTTATGCCTTGACGGTTACCGATAGCTGTTTTTCTATCTCAAGCTATCCACAGAGGTTACGCGACTTGAGTGTGTGCTCTCGCCATGGTGATCGGTCGTTTTGTGAGTCTACGAAGAAAACTGAACAGGACAAATGGAAGTGTCCCAAGTGTTTGCAATGGCAGCCCAGTAGCCAGCGTGAGCTATGCTCACCCGTGTATTCTTAATCTCTCCTCCACTCGAGCCTCCAGTCAAGGATATCCTTTAAGGCGATGTTTACGTGTAAAAGCGTTGCGATATCCTCCACTCAGTCGAGTCTAAGAAACACATGAAGGGGAGGAAAAACTGAGAATACGGCCATCAGGAAATCCATTGTACAGCCAAGGATAAAAATCCTGTTTTTCATCTGTGTGGCCACTTGACCGAGACTCCTGCCTAGCCTGTGCTCTACAGGGTTTTGTGCCAAATTAACAGCAAACAAATGGGCACGTTTTGTGGAGCAGTGCATTCAGAAGATTCATTGCAGCGACATAGTGGTTTTGGAAGGGGGACATAAACTACCTGTGCATAAAGGGCTAGTTTTGGAACATCGATGGCGAAACTACCTTCAATTAGGACTAAACTGCATTCACTGACGCTTTCTTGAAGCTGTCCAAGAGTTAATAAATTCCTTTTGAATTGCTGGTCATGAGAAGCAATTGAATTGCCATTGATTTTGATAAGCAGTAACATAAGAAGTCAAGCTCGCTGTGTTCCACTTTTATGAAGTAAATACAAAAGGCTAACCAAAACTAGACTAAATAACAAATTTTACATTCAGTTAGGCCAGTTGTAAGTATAAATGGTTTTCAACTCTTAAACGGTGAAAATATCTGCGGGCTTGCGGGCACCTTTGGGAGATTGTGAAACTCCTGATTCTAAGATAAGGTTTCTCACACTTTGGGAGGTTTCTTTCCTTTGGACCTTGTGTTACCAAAGTGGCCCGTGATGAATTAGTAAAAGGTCTGAGCAATCAGCTGGCACTCGGTGGGAAACCCTCCAGCATATTCACAGCATGACCATTTTACAGACTCCACTCGCTTGTCGCCTTGCTGCGAGTGCAGAGATGTGCGCGGAGGCAGTTTATCAGCAAGCAAGACATAATGTTGGCCCACTGCAGTAAACAAGAAGAGTTGGCACGCCAGTGAAGTGCCACCTCTGCCTAGTTTGGGCCGCACATTTGAAGCATTCAACCGGGAGTCCTTCGTCATTGCTGTGAAAAGGTGCCGGGACCTTCTGCTGGGCTGCTGGTGCTTGCGAGTGACTACAAACCTGATTCTGAGGCCGTTCGCTCACTTGGAACACATGTTGCAAAATGGAGCAAAAGTCTGCAACTTCAAGCCATATTGGCTCTGAAGCTTTCATCTACTGCATGTGTGACTCCTTCCTTCCCCCTTTCATTAGATGCATGTGCAAATCAGCTTGATGGATCCCACCAGTTTGTAGCCTCTTTCAAGAAAATGACGTGGAGTTAAGGTGAGCCCTCGAGTGACTTGCCTATATTTGCCAAGGGTGTTACGCTTATTGAGGAACATTTTAATTTGCCATTCTTTTTTCACATACATAGTCACAGTAGCAGATGCATTAAGGGGGCCATGCAGACAAAACACAAGTTCGGTTCATTCGCTTGTTTGTCGTCTTCGTTCGTCCCTGGTCTCTTTTCGCGCTGTGTTGACAACGAAAGACAGCCTCATCAACATCACACTGACGCCACTTTTAACATGCACTTCGCTCAAATAAGCTACATATTACAAAAAAAGGGAATGGCCATGTGACCCACTAGCTCATTTCCTGCAACAGAACCTGTGATGTCATGTGCCCATCTGTGTGATTGGCTGAGACCGGCAAGAGCAAACGCAAATTAGGCACGGCTTATAAGCTTGCCGAACGAGCTATTCGCGCTTAAATGCAGTGCATATTCAGTTTACAGCAATAAGAATGGTGGGGTAAACAATGGAAGTTACGAAACTGCACGTAAACATAGAAGTAGCGATGCGCACTGCTGGTTGGTACTGGGCGCACTAAGCTTGTTTTAGCTGTACAGCACTCCGCTGCTTTGGAGTTGTCTTACACGACACTGGCAGATTGGCGTAAACGACGTTGTCTTACGTGACCCTCTTTGTCGAGCATATACCACGTTTCACGGAACGATTACTTTCTACAGTAACAAAAACAAGCCAGGTGCAAATGCAGTCAAAAACAAAGCAACGGCGCACAGCGGTTCCGTGGATGAGTTTGGTAGCACCATCTGGGAGGACTGACGACAACAATGTTGCAGAGTCGAATGATGCAGTGGAAGTTCGTTTGAGTACGCGCACATATGCCTTCATTGCTGATGTCCCGAAAACAAACGATTTGGGGGGAGAACCAAAATTTAACCTAAATAATTTCTAAGTGAAGACGGCATCATTTGCTGCTGGAAAAGCTCTGGGGGCACTACAAAACACGAGATCTTTCGAACAAAACAAACTTGTATTTTGTCTGCATGTCCCCTTTAAGCCCAGCCAAATGGTGAGCTCACTTCTGCTCATTAGCGTTGCTGTCTGCCTAATGGGTGGTGGTTGTTGACACCCACACGCCTCGTGCAAAGCTTGGTTGCTGTGGAGGTTCGTCCTGTTGCCTTGCAATGCTTGTGTTGATGCTGTTTTTGCAATAATGTATGCACTAGCAGTATGCAGGCAAGCAGAAATCACACAGGCCCCAGCCAAAGGCAGGCACACCAACGTTCGTGTCCTGCTTGACAAGAGGGCCTCACATTATTCAAAGCACTTGGCCGAGTTAACAGAACTTGTTGAGCTAAGGGTTCATTTCTGCAGTGGAAAAGATGGGGTGCTAAACAGATGGAGACAGAGGTAGACACAAACGATGCATACATACATACATGGTGTCTGTATTTGTTGGTTGTGTCTGCCTTTGTCCCTGTATGTTTTTACTTGGTCAAGCCATGAGCTCTCTGGTACATGCGAGAGGGCCCTCCCGAAACTTTTGGTTTCAACAAGGTTGGGGATTGGGGGAATGGATGGGGACATGAATGCTGTACATCATCAAATGACGGTTACCGATAGCTGCTTTTCTATCTCAAGCTATCCACAGAGGTTAGGCAACATGAGTGCGTGCTCTCGCCATGGTGATCGGCCGTTTTGCAATGTCTATGAAGGAAACTGAGCAAGACAAATGGAAGTGTCCCAAGTGTTTGCAATGGCAGCCCAGTGCCCAGTGTGGGCTATACTTACCCCTGTATTTTGAATCTCTCCTCAGTCAAGCCTCCAGTCGAGGATATCCTCGAAAGTGATTTTCACGCGTAAAGGCATTGCGGTTTTCTCCAGTTAGTCGAGTCTAAGAAACACATGGAGGGAGGAAAGACTGAGAGTACGGCCATCAGCAGGTCAGGTTGTGCTGCAAAGGATTAAAATCCTGTATTTTCATCTGCGTGGCCACTTGACCAAGACTCCTGCCTAGCCTGTGCTCTACAGGGTTTTGTGCCAAATTAACAGCAAACGAACGGGCACGTTTTGTGGAGCAGTGCATTCAGAAAATTCATTGCAGGGACATAGTGGTTTTGGAAGGGGGACTATAAACTACCTGTGCATAAAGGGCTAGTTTGGAACATCGATGGCGAAACTACCTTCAATTAGGAGTAAACTGCATTCACTGACGCTTTCTTGAGGCTGTCCAAAAGTTAATAAATTCCTTTTGAATTGCTGGTCATGAGAAGCAATTGAATTGCCATTGATTTTGATAAGCAGTAACATAAGAAGTCAAGCTCGCTGTGTTCCACTTTGATGAAGTAAGTACAAGAGGCTAACCCAAACTAAACTAAATACCAAATTTTACATTCATTAAAGCAGTTGTAAGTATAAATGGTTTTCAATTCTTAAATGGCGAAAATATCTGTGGGTTTACGGGTACCTCCAGGAGATTGTAAAACTCTCCATTCTAAGGTGGGAAGTTTCTGTCTGCAGGTTCTTGTGTTACCAAAATGGCCCAGTGATGAATGAGTAAAGGTCTGAGCACTCGCTGGCACTCGGTGGGAAACCCTCCAAGCATATTCAAGCATGACCATTTTACAGACTCCACTCGCTTGTCCCCTTGCATGGTGCAGAGATGTGCACAGGCGGTTTATCAGCAAGCAAAACATAATGTTGGCCCACTGCATGTAAACAAGAAGAGTTGGCACGCCAGGAAGTGCCACCTCTGCCCTTAGTTTGGGCCGCACATTTTGAAGCATTGAACCGGGAGTCCTTTCGTCGTTGACTGTGAAAAGGTTGCCGGGGCCTTCTGCTGGGCCTGCTTGGTGCATTTGCGAGTGTGACTACAACCGATCTGAGGGGCTCGTCGCTCCACTTGAACAGATGTTTCGAGATGGCACAAAAGTCTGCAACTTAACAGCCTATATCGGCTCTGAGGCTTTTATCGCACAGGCATCTGTATGACTCCTTTCCTTCTACCCCTCTTCACCAGATGCATACTCCAGGTCATGCCTAATTGGATCCACACCAGTTTGTAAGCCCTCTTCAAAGAAAGTGGTTGGTAGTCAAGGTGAGTTGCTTCGAGTGACTTGCCTATACTTGCCAAGGGTGATACGCATATTGAGGAACATTTTAGTTTGGCATTTTTTTTTTGCATACATAGTCACAGTAGCGGATGCATTAAAGGGCCCTGCAACACTCTTGAGCAGTGCAAGTAAACCTGCGCGACGTTTAAATTACACTGCCAGGAATACCTGAGCCAAATATTACACGTGCACGTGAAGCGGTGAGCGCGCAAATCGTTGTGAAAGACGCGGAAAAACAAACCGCTCTCTCTTCAGTTGCCTCATTATGCATGGCCTAAGGGATGTCACATAGGCCATGGCTGCCCGATCGGCTGTTACTGGTCAACTTCACGGCTAGATTCTCCCATTTCTGTCGTCGTCATCGCTGTGTATGAACCTCTTCTATGCCTGAACCTGTAGGCACAGTTTTGCTTTTCTTTTGTGTTTTGAGTGCGCGCGGAGTTTGAGTGATGAACTCAATACTTTCTTTTCAACGGGACCACTCGACTACAAACGTTTATTGCTTCAAAAACGCCCTACCAGCCCGAGCGCGCACTTGCGAGCAGGCACCCATGCCTGCTTTTTTGTGGCACCAGACCGGAAATAGGCCCCTCCGCGTTGCGGAGAAAGGAGAAAACTACCCGGCATGTGATATATTGAAGGCCGCCGAAGAGAACGCCGCGAGCCGCCCCCCTCTCCGGGAGAGAGCGCGCAGCTTTCGTCGCTTTGTCCGCGCTCGAGTTGAGAGGGAACGATTATGCGCGATTTCTCATCGCGCGTAGTTTCGTTAATTGTGAACGGATTTTCATAATTCTTGCGGGAGGAGATTTCTGGGACAATGGACTTTATCCCAAAATACAGTACTAGTAGTCGATGGCAAGTGTTGCAGGGTCCCTTTAAGGGGGCCAGGCAGTCAAAACACAAGTTTAGTTCATTCGAAGGATTGCCTCTTTCGAATCGTACTGACACCATTTTAACACACTTTGCTCAAATGGCTGTATAATTATGAAAAAAGGGAATGGCCACGCGACCCACTAGCTCATTTCCCACAACGGATCCTATGATGTCATGTGCCCAGCTGTGCGATTGGCTGAGGCCGGCAAAAGCTAACACAAATTAGGTACGGCTTATAAGCTTTCTGAACGAGCTATTTGCACTTTAACGCAATACATATTCAGTTTACAGGGGTTAGAATGGTGGGATAAACAATGAAAGTTACTAAAATACACGTAAACATAGAAGTACCGATGCACAGTGCTGTTGGTATTGGGCGCCCTAGGCTTGTTTTACCTACACAGCTGTCCGCCGCTTTGGAGTTTTGTTACAAGACACTGGCTGATTGGCGTAAGCGACGTTGTCTTACATGACCCTGTTTGTCGAGCATACCCCATGTTTCACGAAACCATTACTTTCTCCACTAGCAAAAACAGGCCAGGTGCGAATACAGTAGAAAAAAAAAAGCAATGGCCGACAACAGTCCGTGGATGAGTACGGCAGCGCCATCTGGGAGGACTGACGGCAAGCAAGGCTGCAGAGCCAAATGACTCAGTGGAAGTTTGTTTGAGTACGCGCACTTATGACTTCATTGCTGACATCCTGAAAACACATGATTTGGTGAGGGAATCAAAATTTTGACCTAAATGGATAAATTTCTCAGTGATTACGACACTGTTTGCTGCTGGACGAGCTCTGGGGGCACTACAAAACGCGAAATCTTTTGAATAAAACAAACTTGTGTTTTGTCTGCATGGCCCCTTTAAGCCCAGCCCAATTTTGAGCTCACTTCTACTCATTTGCTTGTGCGTCTGGCCAGTGGGTGGCGTTGTTGACACCCACACACCTCGTGAAAAGCTTGGTTGCTGCGGATGTTCGTCCTGTCGCCTTGCACTGCTTGTGTTGATGCTGTTTTTGCAAGCAAGTATGCATTAGCAGTATGCAGGCAAGCAGAAATCACACAGGCCCCAGCCAAAGGCAGGCACACCAACGTTCGTGTCCTGCTTGACAAGAGGGCCTCACATTATTCGTAACACTTTGCCGAGTTAACAGAACTTGTGAGCTAAGGGTTCATTTCTGCACTGAAAAAGATGGGGTGCTAAACTGAGCAATCGCTGGCACTCGGTGGGAAACCCTCCAGCATATTCACAGCATGACCATTTTACAGACTCCACTCGCTTGTCACCTTGCCACTGGTGCAGAGATGTGCGCACAGGCGGTTTATCAGCAAGCAAAACATAATGTTGGCCCACTGCAGTAAACAAGAAGAGTTGGCACGCCAGAGAAGTGCCACCTCTGCCTTGTTTGGGCCGCACATTTGAAGCATCCAACCGGGAGTCCTTTGTCACTGCTGTGAAAAGGTGCCGGGGCCTTCTGCTGGGCTGCTGGTGCTTGCGAATGACTACAAACCTGATTCTGAGGCCGTTCGCTCACTTGGAACAAATGTTGCAAAATGGAGCAAAAGTCTGCAACTTCGAGCCATATCGGCTCTGAAGCTTTTATCCACAGCATCTGTGACCCACCCTTTCCTCCCCCTTTCACCAGATGCATCTCCAAGTCTGCCTAATGGATCGCGCACGTTTGTAGCCTCTTCAAAGAAAGTGGTTGGTAGTCAAGGTGAGTTGCTTCGAGTGACTTGCCTATACTTGCCAAGGGTGATACGCATATTGAGGAACATTTTAGTTTGGCATTTTTTTTTTGCATACATAGTCACAGTAGCGGATGCATTAAAGGGACCCTGCAACACTCTTTGAGCAGTACAAGTAAACCTGCGCGCCGTTTAAATTACACTGCCAGGAATACCTGAGCCAAATATTACACGTGCACGTGAAGCGGTGAGCGCGCAAATCGTTGTGAAAGACGCGGAAAAACAAACCGCTCTCTCTTCAGTTGCCCTCATTATGCATGGCCTAAGGGATGTCACATAGGCCATGGCTGCCCGATCGGCTGTTACTGGTCAACTTCACGGCTAGATTCTCCCATTTCTGTCGTCGTCATCGCTGTGTATGAACCTCTTCTATGCCTGAACTGTAGGCACAGTTTTGCTTTTTTTTGTGTTTTGAGTGCGCGCGGAGTTTGAGTGATGAACTCAATACTTTCTTTTCAACGGGACCACTCGACTACAAACGTTTATTGCTTCAAAAACGCCCTACCAGCCCGAGCGCGCACTTGCGAGCAGGCACCCATGCCTGCTTTTTTGTGGCACCAGACCGGAAATAGGCCCCTCCGCGTTGCGGAGAAAAGGAGAAAACTACCCGGCATGTGATATATTGAAGGCCGCCGAAGAGAACGCCGCGAGCCGCCCCCCTCTCCGGGAGAGAGCGCGCAGCTTTCGTCGCTTTGTCCGCGCTCGAGTTGAGAGGGAACGATTATGCGCGATTTCTCATCGCGCGTAGTTTCGTTAATTGTGAACGGATTTTCATAATTCTTGCGGGAGGAGATTTCTGGGACAATGGACTTTATCCCAAAATACAGTACTAGTAGTCGATGGCAAGTGTTGCAGGGTCCCTTTAAGGGGGCCAGGCAGTCAAAACACAAGTTTAGTTCATTCGAAGGATTGCCTCTTTCGAATCGTACTGACACCACTTTTAACACACTTTGCTCAAATGAGCTGTATAATTATGAAAAAAGGGAATGGCCACGCGACCCACTAGCTCATTTCCCACAACGGATCCTATGATGTCATGTGCCCAGCTGTGCGATTGGCTGAGGCCGGCAAAAGCTAACACAAATTAGGTACGGCTTATAAGCTTTCTGAACGAGCTATTTGCACTTTAACGCAATACATATTCAGTTTACAGGGGTTAGAATGGTGGGATAAACAATGAAAGTTACTAAAATACACGTAAACATAGAAGTACCGATGCACAGTGCTGTTGTATTGGGCGCCCTAGGCTTGTTTTACCTACACAGCTGTCCGCCGCTTTGGAGTTTTGTTACAAGACACTGGCTGATTGGCGTAAGCGACGTTGTCTTACATGACCCTGTTTGTCGAGCATACCCCATGTTTCACGAAACCATTACTTTCTCCACTAGCAAAACAGGCCAGGTGCGAATACAGTAGAAAAAAAAAAGCAATGGCCGACAACAGTCCGTGGATGAGTACTGGCAGCGCCATCTGGGAGGACTGACGGCAAGCAAGGCTGCAGAGCCAAATGACTCAGTGGAAGTTTGTTTGAGTACGCGCACTTATGACTTCATTGCTGACATCCTGAAAACACATGATTGGTGAGGGAATCAAAATTTTGACCTAAATGGATAAATTTCTCAGTGATTAGACACTGTTTGCTGCTGGACGAGCTCTGGGGGCACTACAAAACGCGAAATCTTTTGAATAAAACAAACTGTGTTTTGTCTGCATGGCCCCTTTAAGCCCAGCCCAATTTTGAGCTCACTTCTACTCATTTGCTTGTGCGTCTGGCCAGTGGGTGGCGTTTGTTGACACCCACACACCTCGTGAAAAGCTTGGTTGCTGCGGATGTCGTCCCTGTCGCCTTGCAATGCTTGTGTTGATGCTGTTTTTGCAAGCAATGTATGCATTAGCAGTATGCAGGCAAGCAGAAATCACACAGGCCCCAGCCAAAGGCAGGCACACCAACGTTCGTGTCCTGCTTGACAAGAGGGCCTTACATTATTCGTAACACTTTGCCGAGGTTAACAGAACTTGTTGAGCTAAGGGTTCATTTCTGCACTGAAAAAGATGGGGTGCTAAACAGATGGAGACAAAGGTAGACACAAATGACACATACATGCTGTAGTTTCCGGTGTACAAGCCGCGTTCTTTTTCTGAAATTTTTATTGGTGCGTCTAATCAGTGCGACTTATGTATGGAATGAATTTGGTATGTGGCGGCCGCGCTTGGTCCGTGCTTGAAAAGGTGCCTGTGTGCTGCGCACTCATTAAGAGACACAGTTCGATGGTCTAACTGAATGAATTATTTGTTAGCGAGTCGGAGGAAGAAGGCTTCGATGGTTTTGCCTGAACGCCGTCTGTAAGTACGTGCCGTCTGTGTGTATCAGTATTTTTGAGAAGTTCTGTCTATACTTTGGACGGTAGATGCACGTGTCTAGCACTGCTTACCGGGGGATACGTCCAGAGGCGGTGGCCGCCGCAACCATGTACTCTCGCCGCACTTTCTAACGAACTGATCCTCTATGAGCTTACCTGATTAGCAAGGGCGTTTTGTACACCGGTGCAACTTGTATACGTTTTTTTTTTTTTCCCCAGAAAAACTGCAGTTTTGAGGGGAATGTGACATACAAAAGTGCGTCTTATAGACCAGAAAATACTGTGCATGGCGCCTGTGTATGTTGGTTGTGTCTTCCGTTGTCAACGTTCGTTTAGCACCCTGTTCTTTTCACTAGGCCAAGCCGTGAGCTCTGAGGTACATGCAAGAGGGCCCCTCACGAAACTTCTAGTTTTAAGAAGGTTGGGGATTAGACGGATGGATGGGGCCACGGATTCTGTGTGTCATCAAATGATGGTTACCGATAGCTATTTCTCTATCGCAAGCTATCCACAGAGGTTAGGCAACTTCAATGTCTGCTCTTGCCATGGTGATCGGCCGTTTTGCAATGTCTATGAAGCAAACTGGGCAAGACAAATGGAAGTGTCGCAAGTGTTTGCGATCGCGTCCCAATAGCCAGTGTGAGCTATACTTGCCCCTGCATTCTGAACCTCTCCCCCGCTCGAGCCTCCAGTCGAGGATATCCTTGCAATGTTTACGTGTGAAGGCATTGCGGTATCCTCCACTTAGTCGAGTCGAAGATATGGAGGGGAGGAAAGACTGAGAATACGGCCATCACCCACCATGGTGGCTCAGTGGCTAAGGCGTTGTGGTTGTGCTGCTGAGCCCAAGGTCGCGGGTTTCATTCCCGGCCGTGGTGGCCGCTTTTCTGATGGAGGTGAAAAGGGAAAACTCAGGTCTGTTCAAGATTTAGGCGCACGTTAAAGATCCCCAGGTGGTCAAAATTAATCCAGAGCCCTCCACTATGGCGTGCCTCATTGCCTGTGTAGTGTTGGTGCATTAAATCTCATAATCATCAAGAGTACGGCCATCAGGAAGTCCATTGTGCAGCTAAGGATAAAAATCCTGTTTTTAATCTGTGTGGCCACTTGACCAAGACTCCTGCCTAACGTGCACTCTACAGGGTTTTGTGCCAAATTAACGGCAAACAAACGGGCACGTTTTGTGGAACAGTGCATTCAGAAGATTCATTGCAGCAACATAGTTGTTTTGGAAGGGGGACTAAAAGCTAGCCATGCATAAAGGGCTAGTTTTGAACTTTCCTTTAAGTAGGAGTAAACTGCATTGACAGTGGCACTTTCTTGAGACTGTCCAAAAGTTTATAAATTACATAATAAATAGGTGGTCATCAGATGTAATTGCATTGTCATTGATTTTGATAAGCAATAACATAAGAAATGGAGCTCACTTGTTCGCCTTTTATAAAGTAAACACAACAAGAGGCTAACCAAAACTATGTAAAATAACAAATTTTACATTAAATTAAGGCAGTTGTAAGTATAAATGGTTTTCAACTCTTAAATGGGGAAAATATCTGCGGGCTTACGGGTACCTCTAGGAGATTGTGAAAGTCCCATTCTAAGATGAGGTTTCTCACAGTTTGGGAAGTTTCTTTCTGTAGGTCCTTGTGTTACCAAAATGGCCCATGATTAATTAGTAAAAGATCTGAGCAATCAGTGGCACTCAGTGGGAAACCCTCCAGCACATTCATAGCATGACCATTTTACCACTCCACTCGCTTGTTGCCTTGCTGCCAGTGCAGAGATGTGCACATGGTCAGTTTATCAGCAAGCAAAACATTATGTTGGACCACTGCAGTAAACAGAAGAGCTGGCATGCCAGTGAAGTGCCACCTCTGCCTAGTTTGGGCCGCACATTTGAAGCATTCAACCGGGAGTCCTTTGTCACTGCTGTGAAAAGGTGCCGGGACCTTCTGCTGGGCTGCTGGTGCTTGTGAATGACTACAAACTCGATTCTAAGGCTGTTCGCTCATTGGAACAGATGTTGCAAAATGGACCAAAGTTCGCTAATCAGAGCCATATTGGCTCTGAAGCTTTCATCCACAGCATCTGTGACCCTTTCCTCCCCCTTTCACCAGATGCATCTCCATGTCAGCCTCTTTCAAGAAAATGACTTGGAGTTATGGTGAGTTGCCCTTGAGTGACTTGCCTATACTTGCCAGGGGTGTTACTCTTATTGAGGAACACTTTAATTTGCCATTCTTTTTTTGCATACATATTCACAGTAGCAGATGCATTAAGGGGGCCATGCAGACAAAACACAAGTTTGGTTAATTCGAGAGTTTACCTCGTTAGAATCATACTGACACCACTTTTAACGTACACTTCGCTCAAATAAGCTACATAATTAGGAAAAACGGGAATGGTCATGCGACCCACCAGCTCATTTCCCACAACAGAACCTGTGATGTACTATGTGCCCAGCTGTGCGATTGGCTGAGGCCGGCAAAAGCAAACGCAAATTAGGCAGGGCTTCCAAGCTTGCCAAACAAGTCATTTGCACCTAAATGCAATGCATATTCAGTTTTACAGCAATAAGAATGGTGGGGTAAACAATGGAAATTACGTAAGTGCGCTTGCACTTAGAAGTAGCGATGCACACTGCTGTTGGTACTGGGCTCACTATGCTTGTTTTAGCTGCGCAGTAATCCGCTGCTTTGGAGTTGTCTTACACGACACTGGCCGATTGGTGTAAGCGATGTTGTCTTACGCGATCCTGTTTGTCCAGCATACCCCCATGTTTCATGAAATGATTACTTTCTACAGTAGCAAAAACAAGCCAGGTACGAATACGGTCAAAAACAAAGCAACGGCGGACAATGGGCCATGGATGAGTACGGTAGCGCCATCTGGGAGGACTGACGGCAAGCAAGGCTGCAGACCGAATGATGCAGTGGAAGTTCGTTTGTACGCGCACTTACTCCATTGCTGATGTCCCAAAAACACACGATTTGGCAGGAGAATCAAAATTTTGACCTAAATTGATTAATTTCTCAGTGAATATTACACCTTTGCTGCCAGACAAGCTATGGGAGCACTATAAAACACGAAATCTTCCGAATAAAACAAACTTGTATTTTGTCCGCATGCCCCCTTTAACCCTTTGAGGGTCGAATTTTTTCGCCAAATGCGACTCCCCAGGGTCGATTTTTGTTATTGCTGATTTAAATTCTTCGGATAATCTATTGTGAGAAAAAATTATTTGTAATTTCTTTAGGGTGACCATAAAGTGAAAAAAAAATTGTTTGTGTTGTTATATACATGTGGTTTATTCATGAGTAACACTAGAAAAATTCTAAATAAAAACGAGAGAGTAACAAGCTGGCACCTTTTGAGTGAATCGAAATCAGATAGACATCAGTTTCACGGGCGCAAAAAGCGGGAAGCGCCCGGAGAACAATACCAAAACCAGCCCCTGCGCGCGTGCCCGGCCGGATGCGCAAGTGATAGACGATGCACTGCTCGTATAAAATACAAAAAAACAGGGAAAAGAGCCTCATCAGTTTCGCAGGCGCCCTTGGTCTGTGGTAGGCGCAAGAAGCGAGAAGTAAATCATAAATGAAATTAAAAGAAGAGCCATCAGTGCAAGAAAATAATTCGACGTATTTCCGCAGTGTGGCAGCACATGCCAAGCAAGAGAAGTTGAAGAAAAAGGCGCACTTTTTGAACATACAAGTGATGACGTACGTATACCTTATTGACCATTTTGAAGGTGTTTGCAGAAGACGTATATGCACGTACGTGACCCTGAAAGGGTTAAGCCCAGCCTAATTTTGAGCTCACTTCTGCTCATTTGCTTTTGCGTCTGTCGAGTGGGTGGCGTTGTTGACGCCCACACGCCTCATGTGAAACTTGGTTGCATCGGATGCTCATCCTGTCGCGTTGAAATGCTTGTGTTGATGCTGTTTTTGCGCAGACGTATGCACTAGCAGTATGCAGGCAAGCAGAGATCACACAGGCCCCAGCCAAAGGAAGGCACACCAACGTTCGTGTCCTGCTTGACAAGAGGGCCTTACATCATCCAAAGCAGTTGGTTGAGTTAACAGAACTTGTTGAGCTAAGGGTTCATTTCTGCACTGAAAAAGATGGGGTGCTAAACAGATGGAGACAAAGGTAGGCACAAATGATACATACATACCGTATTTTCTAGTGTATAAGTCACATTTTTTTTTTTTTTTTTTTCTGAAATTTTCGTTGGTGCATCTTATCCCCCAGTACGACTTATGTATGGAATAAATTTTGTATGTTGCGGCCGTGTGTGGTCCACGCTCGAAAAGGTGGCTGTGTGCTGCGCACTCATTAAGACACACAGCTCTACGGTCTAAATGAATGAATTATTTGTTAGCAAGTCGAAGGAAGAAGGCTTCGATGGTTTTGCCTGAACGCCGTCTGTAAGTACATGCCATCTGTGTGTATCAATAAACCATTTTTTGAGAAGTTAGTTCTGTCTAGACTTTGGACGGTAGATGCGTGCACGTGTCTAGCGCTGCTTGCCGGGGGATGCGTTCAGAGGCGGCGGCTGCCGTAACCATGTACTTTCGCCGCACTTTCTAACGAACTGATCCTCTATGAGTTTATCTGATTAGCAAGTGCGTTTTGTACACCGGTGCGAAAATACTGTACATGGCACCTGTCAATGTTTGTTGTGCCGACCTTTGTCCCCATTCGTTTAGCGCCCTGTTCTTTTTGCTTGGCCAAGCAGTGAGCTCTGTGGTACATGCAAGAGGGCCCCTCCAGAAACTTCTGGTTTGAAGAAGGTTGGGGACTAGGGGAATAGATGGGGCCACGGATTCTGTGTGTCATCAAATGATGGTTACCGATAGCTATTTTTCTAATGCAAGCTGTCTATAGAGGTTACGCAAGTTCAGTGTCCGCTGTCGCCGTGGTTATTAGCCGTTTTGCAATGTCTATAAAGCAAACTGTACAAGACAAATGGAAGTGTCCCAAGTGTTTGCGATGGCGGACCAGTAGCCAGTGTGAGCTATACTTACCCCATGTATTCTGAATTTCTCCTCCGCTCGAGTCTCCAGTCGAGGATATCCTTGCGATTTTTACGTGTAAAAGCATTGCGGTATCCTCCACTCGGTGGAGTCGAAGAAACACATGAAATGGAGGAAAGAGAGTGAATACGGCCATCACCCACCACGGTGGCTCAGTGGCTAAGGCGTTGCGCTGCTGAGCCCAAGGTCGCGGGTTTGATTCTCGACCATAGTGGCCGCTTTTCTGATGGAGGTGAAAAGGGAAAACTCTGGTGTGTTCGAGATTTAGGCGCACGTTAAAGATCCCCAGGTGGTCCAAATTAATCCGGAGCCCGCAACTACGTCGTGTAGTGTTGGCGCGTTAAATCTCCTAATCATCGAGAATACGGCCATCAGGAAGTCCATTGTGCAGCAAAGGATAAAAATCCTGCTTTTCATCTCAGTGGCCACTTGACCAAGACTCCTGCCTAGCCTGTGCTCTACAGGGTTTTGTGCCAAATTAACAGCAAGCAAACGGGCACGTTTTGTGGAGCAGTGCATACTGAAAATTAATTGCAGTGACATAGTGGTTTTGGAAGGGGAACTAAAAGCTACCCATGCATAAAGGGCTAGTTTGGAACATTCCTTCAAGTAGGAGTAAACTGCATTCATAGTGGCACTTTCTTGAGACTGTCCAAAAGTTTATAAATTGCATTATAAATAGGTGGTCATCAGATGTACTAATTGCATTTTCATTGATTTTGATAAGCAGTAACATAAGAAATGCAGCTCACTTGTTCTCCTTTTATGAAGTAAACACAACAAGAGGCTAACTGAAACTAAACTAAAATGACAAATTTTACATTCATTAAAGCAGTTGTAAGTATAAATGGTTTTCAACTTTTAAATGGCGAAAATATCTGTGGGTTTACGGGTACCCCCAGGAGATTGTAAAACTCTCCATTCTAAGCTGGGAAGTTTCTTTCTGTAGGTCCTTGTGTTACCAAAGTGGCCCGTGATGAATTAGTAAAAGGTCTGAGCAATCGCTGGCACTCGGTGGGAAACCCTCCAGCATATTCGCAGCATGACCATTTTACAGACTCCACTCGCTTGTCGCCTTGCTGCCAGTGCAGAGATGTGCACGTGGGCAGTTTATCAGCAAGCAAAACATGAATGTTGGCCCACTGCAGTAAGCAAGAAGAGTTGGCACGCCAGTGAAGTGCCACCTCTGCCTAGTTTGGGTCGCACATTTGGAGCATCCAACCGGGAGTCCTTTGTCACTGCTGTGAAAAGGTGCCGGGACTTTCTGCTGGGCTGCTGGTGCTCGCGAATGACTACAAACCTGATTCTGAGGCTGGTCAGTCACCCGTAAAAAATATTGCAAAACGGAACAAAAGTTCGCTAATCAGAGCCAGTCTGATTCATCGGTCTTTTCTAATGCATGTGTGGCCCCTTACTTCCTTCCCCTTTGAACAGTCCAACAGATCCATTTCTAGGTTGTTTTAATGGATCACATCGGTTTTTCCCCGTCTTCCAAGAACATGGCTGGTACTTGAGGTAATCCCCGGAGTGATGTGCCGGTATTTCTTGCATTTGCACTTGTACTTGCACTTATACCATACTTGCACGTGTGCGTTGCAGTTGCTGAACTTTCGGCTTATGTTTCTATGACTGACAGCAGAAAAAAAAATAAATCCTAGCCTACCTTAGTGCACACCCCTGCCCATTTCCATATCCGTTGTTGATGCCTGCTCACCTCACATAGAACTCGGTTGCTATGGATCAGCTTCCTTGGTCAGCTTCCAATGCTTGTGGTCTTGCTGTTTGCACAAAGACGTGCGCATGAACAGTTCATGCACGGGCAGAAATCACGCGGTCCTGTGTCAGAGGCAGGCATGCCAGTGAAGGGTCTGCTTTACCGAGAGGGCCAAACATCGTTCCAAAACACTTGAAGACTGCTGTCGTAGGGATATCTACGGGGGGGCAAAGGGGGCTGTGGCTCCTTGCAACATTGTTGGATTGATGGAGGAGGGGGAGCGGATGACGAGGCCACATAATCTGCCCGTCGTCAAATGACAATTACCAATACAGTGCAGACCGCTTATAGTGTATTTCGCGAAAGTTCGCACTATAAGCGTACCCCACTATAAGGGGGGACGCGGCTTTCAACTTCGGAAAAATGACCAAAACATCGTTTTTTTGAAACCCGCATATTCGGCTTCTATGTTTCCTATTCTATGCGTCTGCAAAGTTTTTACGCTGAAAAGCGTCGCAAAGTGGCATAAAAAATACTTTTGTCAGGCGCGGTGACAAACTATCAGCGCAAAAGGCCGAAAAAACGGCAATTTTCGGAGCGCTCTATCTCCGCAACGGTGCCACCGGGCGCGGCCATTTTGATATGGTTAGATCGGCCGAGCGATCGTCTTTCCGGTTCCGCTTCGTCTCTTTTATCTTCGTTCATTCACAAACGCACAAACGGCAGAAAAGAAACGACGCACAAACGAAGCTAGAAATAGATGCTGAAGCGCTGTTGGTCCTCCGGTCGGGGCTCAGAACAACGACCCTCCTGATTGGATGTCACGGGCGCAAACGCAAGATGGCGGCCCGCCATGAGCTGCGTAGCGAGCGCATTGAGTTCATTTTCGCCGCTCGCTCTGCCGAGTTTCTGTTCAATCTGTGGTATTCAACACGCACGGTTATCGCGATGGGAATGCCTGAGATCGCGAGCCTAGATTACGGGAAGTTGGTGTGGCTCGAAAGGAGGAGGTCTCGAACGCTTCGTGGTGCGGCGTGATCTAACCGTCGCCAGACCCCCGGGGGTGACGCGGTGGTGCGCGCTTGCGATAGCGGTTCGTGAAGTGAACTTTAGTCGGGTTTGCAGTGTTTACACGCTTAGTTATTGCTGTGTTTTGACTGTGACTCGCTAGCCTTGAAAAAGAACCGGTCGACGCGTCAAACGCGCATGGCGCGCACGGCATAGCCGACGCGCATGGAGCAGCACATGACTGGGCAACCGGTTACGATTGAACGCCAGTAGTTGTAATTAATGCCTGCGACGTTAGATTTAATCTTAAAAGCGACCTGACCAGCCATATCAGGTATAATTAAAGTTCGATATGTCGCGGTAAGCGTGCGCTGCGATGCGCGCGAGCCATATCGCCGTATTGCGCAACGTTTCCCGTGCACTTGTAATTTTCATGCAAACAGGTTTGAGTTAGTAATATAGGAATAAAAATATGTTCTCTGCATTAAAAATGCACGTTACTGTCGCAGCATTTAACAGTGATTTTTTTAGGGAATTATTGATACCATTGCTTAGGGCATACTGGCTTTGCTGCTAGAAATATTGGATGCCTTGAATGTCAAAAGTATTAAAAAAATATGTTCTTGCATTGAAGTTGGAGTTATGCAGAATACTCTACCAAGCTTCAAAGTAGCTCATTTTCATCCTTGTGGTATGCAAACTTTTGGCAATGAACACCTCTGCACGTATGAATACTAAGTTGCTGTGCCAGGCAAGATGATAAAACAAAAAAAAGCCAAAAATGTTCAAATTTAAGTAAAAAAAATGCTCAACTTGTTGCCATGGTGACAACACTGCAAAAGGAGGCTGTTCAGTGCGATACAGCCAACCAGCTAACCTACTTTGCATTGAAAGCCCATTGAAACCCATCTCCCCCTTCGTTTGGTCTGCAAAGTGGGGTATGTACTCTTCACGGAGGAGCTGAAAATGATGTTTTCTGGAAAGAAAAAGGCTGTAAAAGGCACTCCAATTTCAAGGCAAGGCATTCCAGAAGCCCCATGTTCAAAAGGACATGAAAGGCTACAACCATGACGACTTTTGATAAGTGAAATCTATGTTGCAACTTCGGAAGCCGTTTTCTCAAAACAGTTTTTTTTTGCCACCTCCGTCGCTTGTACCAGGGATTTTTTGTGACCGCTGGGTCTATTTTGATTTCGTTTCTTGCATTACATTCCTTGGTAAACAGTTCAGGTCGTGACACTCTTGGTTTTCCAGATTTGTTTTTTGTGATTTTTTTATTCGAATAATCGTTCACAGTCAACATGCCTATTGCACATTAACCTCTAAAAAATGAAAACCAAAAAACATTGTGTTGTAAAAAAAAAATTCTAAAACTGTCACGACCTCGTCCATTCATTTGGGAATGCAAAGCACTTCGAACAAGTTTCTATCGTGTTTTATAAGCCGCTCAAGCTCGGTACAAGCGGAACAGAAGAAAATTAATACATAAAAAAGTTTTCAAATATTAGTTTGAAATTTTTGTGGTGTATCACTGGAAGCATTTCCAGTTGCTGTGCCAATTTTCATCAAAATCCACAAAGAAATAAAAAAGTTGATTTTGAAAGCCACGTCCCCCCTTAAAAACATGCGCGAATCTAGCCACATCGCTATCTAGCGCTTAAGTAATTCTTTTTTTATCACTCAAACGTGCAGCACTTAAAAAACGGGCACAATATTTTTTTCGTCTTTTTTTTTATTTTCTACATAAGCCGCTCTGCAGGGTCTTACAATCCAAACGCGTAGTCTTACAAATGGCGCACGCGGCTTATGTTCCTTTGTGTTTGTGTTTTGAGGGAGCATGGCTGCATTTCTTAGCATCTATGAACGATTGATTGACTGTGGGGTTTAATGCGCCGACGCAACGCAGGCGATGAGGCGCGCTGTAGTGGAGGGCTCCGGATTAATTTTGACCTTCTGGAGATCTTTAACGTGCACCGAAATCACATACACACGGCCGTTTTTGCTTTTCGCCTCCATCAGAAAAGCAGCCGCCGCGGCCGGGAATTGAACCCACGTCCTCGTGCTCAGCAGCACAACGCCTTAGCCACTGAGCCACCGTGGCAGGTCGCATCTGTGAACAGGTGCCACGGGATGACGTAAAAAAAATGCAAGCGTGTTTTTTTGTTTGTTTGTTTGTTTGTTTTCACCCCTCTTTGCATTCGCAATGCCGACAACGGTTGTTTGTCAGCGTAATGTACAGGTAGTGTAAACCCCCCAACGTCGCGGCTCGCTACCTCCAAATGTTTGAAGAGGGGAAGGGCAGTTGTTTATCTGCGCAGCGGTCTAATAGAAACAATTTATCGCATGCAAGGGGAGTGAAGGGGGAGTTGTCTCGCTATCTTCCGAGGTGCGTCAAGCAAAGGCAGTTGTGATTATCACATGAGTGCAAATGAAACACACAAACTGAAGGGTGCTAATTTTTCCCTTTCGTATGTCGAAGTTAGAGCAGAGCGTGAAGTGCGCGCTGTGTGAAATGGCTGCTTCCGTCTTTTTTTTTATTTCTCGGAACTCTAAACCGATGCCCCAGATGCGCCGGAAAATCAGCGGACCCTCCAAAATACCGCACTATAAACGGTATTGTGCTTCAGCCAACTGTGTATTAAGCAATATGCTTATGTGCTGAGTAGTGTGGGAGGCAAACCAGTGGTCACAAAAACCCGCGTTATATCTGATCCCGCACTATAAGCGGTTACGTTATAACTGGTCTATTTGAAGCATTTGAAGCAAACCGCACATTTGAAGCATTCAAACGGGAGTCCTTTGTCATTGCTGTGAAAAGGTGCCGGGACCTTCTGCTGGGCTGCTGGTACTCGTGAATGACTACAAACCTGATTCTGAGGCGCGCGTCACTCACTTGGAACAGATGTAGCAAAATGGAACAAAAGCCTGTAACTTTGAGCCACATTGGCTTTGAAGCTTTTGTTTACTGCATGTGTGACCCTTTCCTACCCCTTCCACCAGATGCATCTCCAAGCCAGCTTAATGGATCGCACCAGTTTGTAGCCTCTTCCAAGAAAATGACGTGGAGTTAAGGTGAGCCCTTGAGTGACTTGCCAGGGGTGTTACGCATATTGAGGAACACTTTAGTTTGGCATTCTTTTTTTGCATACATTGTCACAGTAGCAGATGCATTAAGGGGGCCATGCAGACAAAGCACAAGTTAGGTTCATTCGAAAGGTTGCCTCATTAGAATCATAGTAACACACCCGTTAACACATACTTCGCTCAGATCAGCTATATAATTAGGAAAAAAGGGGATGGCCATGCGACCCACTAGCTCATTTCCCGCAACAGAACCTGTGATGTCATACGTGGCAGCTGTGCGATTGGCTGAGGCTGGCAAAAGCAAACGCAAATTAGGCAGGGCTTGCAAGCTTGCCAAACAAGCCGTTTGCACTTAAATGCAATGCATATTCAGTTTACAGGAATAAGAATGGTGGGGGTAAACAATGACAGTTACGAAAATACACGTAAACAAATAAGTAGCGATGCGCACTGCTGTTGGAACTGGGCACACTATGCTTGTCTTAGCTTCACAGCACTCTGCCCCTTTGAAGTTGTCTTACACGTCACTGGCCAACTGGTCTGGTGTAAGCGATGTTTTCTTACTTGACCCAGTTTGTCGAGCATACCCCATGTTTCACGAAACGATTACTTTCTACATTAGCAAAAACAAGCCAGGTGAAATACGGTCAAAAACAAAGGAACGGTAGATGACAGCCCTCGGCTCAGTATCGCAGCGCCATCTGGGAGGACTAACAGCAAGCAAGGCTGCAGAGCTGAATGACGCAGTGGAAGTTTGCTTGAGTACGTGCAGATATGCAGATATGACTTCATTGCTGATGTCGCGAAAACACGCGATTTGGCGTGGGAATCAAAGTTTTGACCTAAATTGATGAGTTTCTGAGTGAATACGACACCCTTTTATAAAATATGAAATCTTTCGAATAAAATAAACTTGTACTTTGTCTGCATGGTCCCTTTAAGCCCAGCCTAAGTTTGAGCTCACTTCTGCTTATTTGCGTTGGTGCCTGCCCAGTGGGTGGCGCTGTTGACACCCACACACCTCATATGAAACTTGGTTGCATCGGATGTTCGTCCTGTCGCCTTGAAATGCTTGTGTTGATGTTTTTTTTGCGCAGACGTATGCACTAGCAGTATGCAGGCAAGCAGAAATCACACAGGCCCATGCCAAAGGCAGGCACCCCAGCGTCGCGTCCTGCTTGACAAGAGGGCCTTACATTATCCAAAGCACTCGGCCAAGTTAACAGAACTTGTTGAGCTAATGGCTCATTTCTGCACTGAAAAAGATTGGGTGCTAAACAGATGGATTGACAGAGGTAGACACAAACGACATATACATGCCGTATTTTCCGGTATATAAGTCGCGTTTTTTTAACTGAAATTTTAGTTGCTGGATTTTATCCACTGGCGAGACTTAATTCGGTGCGTGTGCGTAGCGGCCGCTCGTGGTCCGCGCTGCAAAAGGTGCCTTTCTGCTGCGTGACGTCGGTGCACGTTAAGAGACACAGCTCTATGTTCTAAATCATGGTTTCTCAAAGTGGGTTCTGCGGAATCTAGGCATTCCACAGGCCCCTCCTCTGGGTTCCGCGAGCCACTGATAAATTTTCCCTGGTTCTGCACTCGCCAAGTAACAAAAATGGCGAACCCGAGGTGTGACTGATCTAAGGAACCTCCATATATACTTACGGCCGAGTGTCAGTAAGCACATCTTGGTGCATAACAGAAAGGCGCGAGCTGCGCAATAAATCCTGCCAGCAGCTTGTAGCCAGCCAGACTCCGAAAACAGGCCGCGTGGTTAAACTATTACACTTGAATCTCGGCCTTATATTACGCCCGTGCGCATTTATCCTGTTTGGAGATAGGTGCCGCTAGCGTACGCGCTCGCGTAAAGTTAACATTCACGTGCAATAAGTTCAAAAGCAAGCAAGCTTGCTTCCTTGTGAATTTATTGCACGCAAATGTAGCGTGAACGGAATGAAAAATGGCGAGAAAGGGGGGGGGGGTTCCTTGGCACTTAATTAATGGAGCTTAGCAGGGTTCTCTGGGACACCAGCATGCTTGAGAACCCCTGGTCTGAATCAATTAATTATTTGTTAGCGAGTCGGAGGACGAAGTCTTTGATGGTTTTGCCTGAACGCCGTCTGTAAGTACATGCCATCTGTGTGTATCAATAAACCATTCTTGAGAAGTTAATTCTGTCTAGGCTTTGGACGGTAGATGCGTGCACGTGTCTAGCACTGCTTACTGGGGGTGGCGTTCAGAGGCTGTGGCCGCCGCAACTGTGTACTTTCGCTGCACTTTCTAACGAACTGATCCTCTATGAGTTCACCTGATTAGCAAGTGTGTTTTGTACACCGGTGCGTCTTATACACTGGTGCTACTGATATACTTTTTTCTTTCAGAAAAACTGCCGTTTCGAGGGGGGTTGCGACTTATACAAAAGTGCTACTTATAGACCGGAAAATACGGTACATGGCACCTGTATATGCTCGTTGTGTCTACCGTTTAGCGCCCTGTTCTTTTCACTAGGCCCAGCCGTGAGCTCTCGGGTACATGTGAGAGGGCCCCTTGCAAAACTTTTGTGTTGAAGAAGGTTGGGGAATAGGGGAATAGATGGGGCCACGGATTCTGTGTCATCAAATGACGGTTACCAATAGATATTTTTCTATCGCAAGCTATCCACAGAGGTTAGGCAACTTCAGTGTCTGCTCTCGCCATGGGGACCGGCCGTTTTGCAAGTCTATGAAGAAAATTGAACAGAACAAATGGAAGTGTCCCAAGTGGTTGCAGTGGCGGCCCAGTAGCCAGTGCGAGCTATACTTACCCCTTTATTCTCAGTCTCTTGTGAGCACGAGGTCGCGGGTTCTATTTCCGGCCGCGGTGGCCACTGTTATGATGGAGGTGAAAAGCAAAAACGCCCGTGTGTGTGAGGTTTCGGCGCACGTTAAAGATCCCCAGTTGGTTAAAATTGATCTGGAGCCCTCCACTACAGCACGCCTCGTTGCCTGCATTGCTTCGACTCGTTAAACCCTACAATCAGTCAGGTTAAGAACAGCGATTGCTCATGTAGCGTATCACTTTGCCGATGTGATGGACCTAGATGTCAACGAAACTTATATGAAAGCAATCTTGCCGACAGAGTCACGAGCTAACGCTGAGCTCTTACCATTCTGCAGTTCACTATTGATACACCTACTCGGAAAGAAAACAATCATTTATTGCGGCGGAAGAACTGCTTGAGTGTAGCCTGCTTCTTGGACCGGAACGCGTTGTTGGTGACTGCTTGCTCCACGGTATCTAAACAGTCGACAAGCACAAGACCGCTGCCCTCAATGGCTCTGCAGTATCGCCGTAGCAGGGCTACGGCAGCGACGGCTTCGCTCATGCTCGGAAGCGGTACGGAGCCCTCGGCGTCTTCGACAGAGCGGAGGCAAGCATGGATACAAGTGAATAACGGCGAACCCAGCGAACCGTGCAAGTGCGCGCAGCGAGTAGCGCGAACTTGAAGTTTGGTGACACCGCAGCCCGCAGCACCCAATGTGGCGCTTTCGGCTCCAACGGCATGCATGCGTGGAGCTGGTCCACTCTGCCACGGCCGGTTTGGACGCGCCAGAGCTCGTGCGGGAGTCGCAAGCGACACCCGCGCCACCGCTGCGCTCTGATGTATTGCGGGAAAGCCTGCCGCATGCCTAAGGAGAGCGAAAAATCCCGCGCGGGAGAGTTCGATATACACATCCATTGTGAGCAAAATCGCGTTCGATATAGTAAAAAGTTTTAAATGCATGTAATTTTTACCAGAATTATACAAGGGTTCGATGTAGGCAATCATTCGATATATCCGTGTTCGATATAAGTGGGCTTTACTCTGTTTGTCGTCTCTGCAGTAGTTTGTAAGCCGATTGGAGTCTGAAAAAAAATCGCGAGGACGACTTGTGTCACATTGCCGTGCAGAGAAACATGCGGCTGCGGTCTGTCACTGTTGCTCTTAAAGTTGTGCCCAAAATCAGTGAAGCCTCTGAACGTGTGCTCGGTTGAAGTAGGGACACAGTAAGCAATGTTTGAGTGTGGAGGTAGCCATTGAAATGCTGAAAGATTAAAAAAAAAGTGTATTGTAAAAAGAGGCGGAAAAAAAGGGACTTTTATTACCAACTGCCACGGTGGCTCAGTGGCTAAGGCAATCTTGTGCTCCCAAGAGCGCAGGTTCGAACCAGTTGTGGCGATTGTTTTTGTTTATTAGACGCGTTTACATGAATGCAACAGTAGTGTATCGCATTGGTTCGTTGAATCGGGCGAATGCAACGCGTTTGCGTTTACATGCATGCACATTGAAGACTAGCACCGCCCTGTGTCATAGCTGGCAGTTGTGGGGTCGCATTTCCGCCGTTACCAGTTTCTGCTACCGTATAAACCGGAATATAGGTCGAGTTTTTTTCCAAAAATATTCGCACAAAAGTCACCCCTCGTCTTATATAGCAGTCATTGGCAGAATGTAAATCGTTGTCTGGCAACAATGTGCAAGCGTCCGTCGCCAATCGCCATTCGTGTCGGACTGCTCTCTCGCTCTATCAGGCCTTTATTTGATTTCGCTTTTCTCTAGTTTTTCGTCTTTTACTCGTCTATTACGCGTGTGTGCGTACATTTCTGTACGTCTCTGTTCCGAGATGAGTGGCAGCAGTCGACGCCAGTTCACCGCGGCGTTTAAGCTGACGGCGATTGCGTCACCGAGCAAAATGGGAATATGTCGGCGTAACGCCAGTTAGGCGTTTCAGAGAAAAGTGTGCGGTACTGGCGGAGCCAGAAAGCTAAGCTGTGCGCGTGCAACCCCAGAAACCGATCGTTCTGTGGATGTCAAGCGGTGCACCCCGAGTTGGCTCCGGAGGCCATGCGCGGACCGGCTCCGCGAACTGTACAATGAGTGGATAGAGGGCGACAACAAAAAGATCTATACGGGCCGGTTGCGACCGTGTCAAGCTGGGTGTCCTTCTCTGGGCAGTCGCTGCCCGACGACATGGGTACACGAGCGTTCAGGAAGTGCTCCATCAGCAACGTGCCTGATGGCATGGAAGATGACAGTGCGAAGCAGTCATCTTCGGACGACTCTGAGAGCTCGGACGAGTGACTTCGGCAAGCATAGTGAGTGGCAGTGACAGACGGGCGTCGAAAATAAATATAGACATTGTGAGTGCGCTTCTGTGCCAAATTATTTTTTTTGTCAACTTTTCCCACATCAAGGTAGGGGGTCGACCTATATACCGAGTCGACCTATTATCCGGTTTATACGGTAGCTGGCAAGTTACTTGTGTTCGTTAGGCGTCTATCGCGGCTGAAGCGAAACCTGCGCCTCGTTCCCCGATCCACCCTACCAACTACAGTGATCGCTGAGCTAAATGTGTACATTCCGCGCGTCGTTCTCAAGAAATGGATACAGCAGGCAATCCTGGAGCGTTTACTTGCCCTCAAAAATTGTCCGTGCACACGCCGGTCGCGCCTGCCTGCACGGCCCACAAAGCGGCTCGAACCGGCGCAGACCACGGTAGCAACACCTTGTCGCCACTCTTCCAAATCAACCTGATCGCGAAAAAGAACTTCCACGTGCGAGAAAGTAGATGCTAGTGTGGGGAAAAATTGTGCTAGGGATTTTTATCAACGCTGATTTTAAAAGCAGCGATCAGATATCTGCCGCGTAGCCTATGCTGACTGGCCGCGGAGATTTGAGACCCAGCACCACGGCACGTGGTTCAGCGAGCGGCTGAAAGATGGCGCTACCTGCGGCGGAAGAATCAGACAGGCCCCGGCAGTTGTCTTGGTCACCGATCGCTCAAATGGCAATTATCGCGGAAAAAAAGTTCCACATACGCGAAGGGGGATGGTAGTGTAGTGAAAAGTTATCTAAGGGATGGTCATCCGCAGTTGGACAGACAGTGGCGATCAAGTATTGACCACGATGCTAAGCCTAAAGTCCCCAACACCCCGAGGCCGAGCCGAGAACCATGGTTGTGACATGCAGCTACATGCGTTCGGGAAGTCGCAATTAGCGTTCTCGATCTACTCGGGTTTTTAGCAATCGGATTCGAACGCGTACCCCAAGTGCATTGTCCCCGCTTACATGCGATGCAATGCTGTATGGTTAAGCGACAAATCCAATGCGATACGCTACTGTCGATCCATGTAAACTCGCTTATTGAGGTGAAAAGCAGAATCGCCTCTTTCACAACCCCACTGCGCATGCGCAATCCCCTAGCGGCCAAAGTCCCTAAGCAGTCCGGTAGGGGCAGCAGACGACATTCCCCACAGCTCCCCGCACAAGCGGGAAGGGGTCGTGGTTGTATTACATCGTTTTGATTTTTTGTGTAGTGCTCGTTGTGCGCGGAACAATGCCCACAACTTGTGCTGCGTTTCGCTGTAACTCGGTAGTGCCGAAACGGGAACGGTGTCGGCTCTCTATCGCTTCCCGTCGGCCGCACGCGATCGGCTACGGCGGCTTGCGTCGCTCGCGTCGGCTCGGGTGATGGGAACTTTAGCTTAGCATCCTGGCGGATATCTGATCGACGCTATCTGTGCAACTGTGAATGACAATCCGCAACACAATTTTTACTACACTATCATCCCCTTTCTCGCATGAGGAACTCTATTTAAGCTATAACTGCCGTTTGAGCGATCGGTGACCAAGACATCTGCGTAGCCTGTTTCGATGGTTCCGCGCAGGCATCGCCATCTCTGGGCTGCTCGGCGCACCGCGCGCCGCGGCGACCGGTCAGCGTAGGTTTGCATTGTGGCAGATGTCTGATCGCCGCTTTTAAAATAAGCCCTGACAACAATCCCTAGCACAATTTTTCACCGCACTAACACCTACTTTCTCGCATGTGAAACTTCTTTTTAGCAATCAGATTGATTCAGAAGAGCAGCGACAAGCGCGGTTGCTACCGTGGTCTGCGCCGGTTCGAGCCGCTGAGTGTGCCGAGCTGGCAGGCGCAGCCGGCGTGTGCGCGGACTGTTTCCGAAGGCAGAAAGCGCTTCACGATTGCTTGCTTTACCCATATCTTGCTAACAAACGCGCAGAATCTACAAATTCAGCTCAGCGATCATCGTAGTTGACCATGGAGCAAAAGCAGTGGGCGAAGCAACGCCGACGACACATCTGATGCGCGCATCGGGCCGTCTCAAATTCACGCGTACTAGTCGGGGTGACAGTCGTAACGATCAGTCGCATGCGAATCGCGTGTACCAATCGTACATGTATCCAGCGCTTAAAGGCATTTTGCGAACTGCCGGCCTTTGTTGAGCTGGCGATCGCACTTCATGCCAGACGACTCCAAGTACTGCTCGCTCTGCTACTCGGACGGCACACGGATCTGTCCGAGATTTCTCTGCCAGCCCTCATTCAGTGATAAGAAGCCGCCTGGTATTATGTGATGACCAGGGGCTGTCATCTTAAGGCGTTATAACACCAACACAGAAGAAAAACTTCGGCTGCTCCTCGCCGTAATGTGGGATTGCCGTGCATACAACGAGAACGCAGCCGGAGGAAACGCCCGCAAACCCTACCGCCTCAACTTCCGCTAGGCACGCTAGGTGGCAGCACACCGCAATGAAAAAGGCGGATTGGCCTTGTGTCAATATTTCGGAGTGTGTTCCAGAGCTCCAGGTGGCTTAAACTAATCCATAGCCCTCCACTATGGCACATCCCATACATAGCCAGGGGGTAGCTCTGACTCCTAAGACCCTAAAATAAATAAATCTTTTATTACTAGAAGCCCTCACTTATAAAAGCATGTAAAAAGGAGGAGGAAGGCATTGCAAAGTTGATTGTGATAAACTGTATTTAGAGTGTACCTAGACTTTTAGTTGCTTCTTTTTTTTTCTGTTAAAAATGGAGTAGGGAACAACATGTGCGATATTTTGCTATTTTTATTGCAGAAATACAGCACTTCAAAATTGTCCATTCTAACAAAGGTGAGGTTTTTGAAACCCTGTGATGTTTTCTTTTGTTCTTGTTTAGGTCCTTTCATTGCAAAATTAGCCCATGATGAATTAGTAAAAGGTCTGAGCAATCGCTGGCACTCAGTGGGAAACCCTCCAGCATATTCGCAGAATGACCGTTTTACAGACTCCGCGTGCTTGTTCCCTTGCTGCCAATGTAGAGATGTGCATCGGGCAGTTTTATCAGCAAGCAAACATAATGTTGCGCCACTGAAGTAAACAAAAGAGAGCCTGGCACGCCCAGTGATGAGTGCACCTCTGCCTAGTTTTGGGTCGCACATTTGAAGCATCCAACCGGGAGTCCTTTGTCACGGCTGTGAACAGGTGCCGGGACCTTCTGCTGGGCTGCTGGTGCTTGCGAATGACTACAAACCTGATTCTGAGGCCCTTCGCTCACTTGGAACAGATGTTGCAAAATGGAACAAAAGTCTCCAACTTCGAGCCACGTTGGCTCTGAAGCTTTTATCAACAGCTTGTGTGACTCCTTCCTTCCCATCTCACCAGATGCATCTACGAGTCAGCTTAATGGATCCCCACCAGTTTGTGGCCTCTTTCAAGAAAATGACTTGGAGTTAAGGTGAGCCCTCAAGTGACTTGCCTATACTTGCCAAGGTTGTTACACACATTGAGGAACGTCTAAATTTGCCATTCTTTTTTCGCATACATAGTCACAGTAGCAGATGCATTAAGGGGGCCATGCAGACAAAACATGTTTGGTTCATTAGAAAGATTGCCTCATTAGAATCATACCGACACCATTTTAACGTATACTTTGCTCAAACAAGCCATATAATTAAAAAAAAAAAGGAAATGGCCATGGGACCCACTAGCTCATTTCCCGCCACAGAACCTATGATGTCATGTGCCCAGCTGTGCGATTGGCTGAGGCCGCCAAAGCATACGCAAATTAGGCACGGCTTATAAGCCTGCCGAACGAGTTATTTGCACTTAAATGCAGTGCATATTCAGCTTACAGCAGTGAGAATAATGGGGTAAACAATGAAAGTTACAAAAATACACATAAACACTGAAGTACTGCACAGAAGTACTGATGCACACTGCTGTTGGTACTGGGCGCACTATGCTTGTTTAAGCTGCACAGCACTCCACCGCTTTAGAGTTGTCTTACACGACACTGGCCGATTCGTGTAAGCGACGTTGTCTTACGTGACCCTGTTTGTTGAGCACACCCCATGTTTCACGAAATGATTACTTTCTAAAGTAGCAAAAACAAGCCAGGTGCAAATACGGTCAAAAACAAAGGAACGGCGAACAACGGTCTGTGGATGAGTACGGTAGCGCCATCTGGGAAGACTGACGGCAAGCAAGGCTGCAGAGCTGAATGATGCAGTGGAAGTTTGTTTGAGTACGTGCACATATGATTTCATTGCTGACGTCCCGAAAACGCACGATTTGGTGGGGGTATCAATATTTTTACCTAAATTGATTAATTTCTGAGTGAATACGACATTCTTTTGCTACTGGGAAAGGTCTGGGGGCACTACAAAACACGAGATCTTTCGAATAAAACAAACCTGTATTTTGTCTGCATGTCCCCTTTAAGCCCAGCCTAAGTTTGAGCTTACTTCTGCTCATTTGCATTGGTGCCTGCCCAGTGGGTGGCGCTGTTGACACCCACACACCTCGTGTAAAGCTTGGTTGCTACGGACGTTCATCCTGTCGCCTTGCAATGCTTGTGTTGATGCTGTTTTTGCGCAGATGTACGCACTAGCAGTATGCAGGCAAGCAGAAATCACACAGGCCCCAGCCAAAGGCAGGCACACCAGCGTTCGTGTCCTGCTTGACAAGAGGGCCGTACATTACCCAAAGCACTTGGCCAAGTTAACAGAACTTGTGGAGCTAAGGGTTCATTTCTCCAGGGAAAAAGATGGGGTGCTAAACAGATGGTGACAGAGGTAGACACAAACGAAGCATACATACATACATGGCGCCTGTATATGTTTGTTGTGCCTACCTTTGTCCCCGTTCGTTTAGCGCCCTCTTCTTTTGCTAGGCCAAGCCGTGAGCTCTCTGGTACATGCAAGAGGGCCCCTCCCAAAACTTTTGGGTTGGAGAAGGTTGGGGACTAGGGGAATAGTTGGGGCCACGGATTCTGTGTGTCTCGAAATGATGGTTATCGATAGGTACTTTTTTATTGCAAGCTATCCACACAGGTTATGCAACGTCACTGTCTGCTCTCGCCATGGTGATCAGCCATTTTGCAATGTCTATGAAGAAAACTCAACAAGACTAGTGAAAGTGTCCCAAGTGGTTCCAAGTGCAGGGTTCACACAGGTCCTTGAAAACCTTGAAAAACCCTTGAATTCAGATGTGTCAATTTCAAGGCCTGGAAAGTCCTGGAATTTTTAAATGGTCCTTGAAAATCCTCGATTTTTTTGGAGAGAACCAATGGCCCTGTCTTCTCACAAGAATTTAAAGTATTTGTTGTGGATTTTAGGTGTTAACAAATGTAAAGATACACTGTAAAGAACAAGTTTCAGTGTATTGTGTGAAATTACAAGTTTGGTGAATTTTCATTATTACGAGGCAACATTGGGAGCAGTCACTTCTAAATCCAATCCATGTCAGGATGCAATCCAGTGAAAGCCGGCTTCTGTTCTCTATCTTGCATCTTCCATCTAGTCTGTGGACGCTCGCTCATTGCATGTGTGCTGTGCCTCATATGCTCCATCTGCGTTTGCTTTTACGTGCAAATGGTGGACGTGTACATAGTTCATCCTGCCTTGCAGCAATACTTACTGATTTAATTTCAACTGATACTCTTGCTGACAAAGCAGCAGATGCAGGCAACATTAACTAAGTTTTGAAATCAAACAGCCTCAGCAAACACAAAGGAAAAAGAAAAATCTCTAAATACCAACCATGAAATAAAAAATACAGCTGGGGGAGCATTCATGCACCCATTAGCGCCTATCTAAATGTGCACTAGTGTGCTTAGGTATTGCGCAATAAAAAACTTTTGCATTGTGTTGAAAAAGTTATAAATAATCCCCATTAGATGGGGACCTTGAAAATGTGTTTTCTGGTCCTTGAAAGTCCTTGAAAACCCTGGAATTTTCACTTTTGAAGCCTGTACCACGGCCTCCGCGATCGGCTGCCGGCGGCGCGCTGTTGCTCCGGCCGTCCCAATCGCCCGGAGAGAGCGTAAGTTGAAAAGGGGGCGTGGCCGCGTCTTTCGCCCGCACCGCGGCGCGCGGAGCCGATGGTTGAAATGAAAGCCGTGTGTGCTGCAGCGCTCCTCGAAATGGCGTTTCGTCAACTTTCGCTCTTCGTATCGCAATAAAAATAAAGCATGCCTAATGTCATGGATGCAAAGCGACTCATAGAACCTGATAATGCCTTCGTTTTAGCTAGGATTGCAGCTATACGACTTCTTTAATATGTGCCGCATGACGCCCTCGACACACGGAAAATATTCGCTGCTACCAATGTAAAATTTCTGGCGCGTAAATAACGTTCCGTTCGCTTTATAAACTTACTAAACGCCTTATAACGTATAACGTATTTTATACAATCTGCATGGCCACTGCAGTTCAGTAGAGCGAAAGGCGCGATCGCGTCAAACCCACGATGGATGGCTGTGCTCTTGTGTAGCCTTCGAATTATTGCCTGCTGGGTGGAAGCACCCGCCCTATTTTTAGGATTAACACGTTTAAAGGGGCACTGACACAAAAATTTTGCATCTTGTTTTTTTTGTTGCGATAAGTAGCTAGTGACCTACTTATAACCTGTAGAAACCTCATTTGCTTCAGCGTGCGACGGTTGTTTAATTAGAGGCATTTTCAATGCGGCCAGTCGCAGTTTCGGTTTCAGCGAGTGCCGCGAAACGATGGATTTTGTGGATTTTGTGTGAACAAAGCTGACCACGTGACCGTCGGAGGGATATCACAGAGCAGAGCCGCCGTAGCACTGTCGAATCCGCATCGACGGCAGTTTCTGCGAATGCCCCCCCGTACTGATCTCGTGAGGCGCCTAATTAAAAAGCGAGTGGATGTGACGCAGGCGCTGCGAGTGCAAATGCTACCGTGGCTAACGAACGACGCGCGACGCTCGAGACGGTGGGTGGCAAGACGCGCGCTGGGAGCAGCCGGCCGGTCTGCCTACAGGTCCGCCTACAGATGTGTTCGGCTTAGCACTGCGGCGGATATTCGAGTGCCGCTCTCGTAAGCGGTGCAGATGACAATTTTTAATGCAACCCGCCATCGCATCATTAAAGGGACACTGAAGTGAATTTGTCAAGCTCCCGTTTTTGCTTGCACTGCGTAGACTGGCTCAAATTAGCACACTTTTCATCGTTTATCCGGTTGACAAATCGGTAATTATTTTACAAAGCGCGAAAGAAGAAAAACTACCATGCGCGGTTTGCGGCGGCCGCACCAACTAAGGCTGTGACGTTGGGAGGAGGGGCGCCGTGATTGGACGATGCCCAAGATTAGCAATCACACAAGTTTCGGTTTCGGTTCTGTAAAACATAACCAAAGGCGTTGTTGGATGGACATTCTCAATATCTCAGTAATCATCGTATACCGCGCTTCTGCCATGTTGTCGGCTGTAAAATGCACAAGATAAGCCTCCCAGGACGTCTTGTAGTCGTAGCATTCACTAGCCGAGACCTACGCAGTGCATGAACGCCCTCCGCGTACCCGCAGACGCCCAAATGTCATGCGCTTTTCCCCCATATTTGGAGCTTGCCTCCCTCATGCCTGTATCGTAAAAAGCGTGTTCGCACCAGGCCAAGGGTCTGTTCATTCTGGCCTGTGCCCACTGCCTGCAAGCAGTCGGTGCTTATGGCAACAGCACGCCAACGAGAACTCGCTAGCGCGCCAGTGCCAGCCTGCGCGCGTTTTGTGAACTAGTTCGTGTAGCCATGAACGTTGCGGCCCAAAAAAAAGGTGAACTCAATATAGAAAACATCGGCGGAAAACAAAAAAGTTAACTTACAAAAAAAAAAGCACGTACCCGCGGGGATTCGAACTCGTGACTTGCAAAACATTTGCGGTGACATACCTAACGCCCCAGACCACTGAGCCACGGAACGGGACGCGGAGACCTTGCTAATATAGGGTATATATTGTATAACCAGTTTACACTTTTATTTAGTTTTGGCATTTCAAGCAGCTTAGGTGACTATTTGTTGTACTGCGATCGTGCAGTAAGCGTCGCCCGAGTTTCCACAGTAGCTCACGTCTAGCAATTGCATTTCGTAGACGGAAAAGCGTTCGCAGATGCGTAGTCGTGCTGCTGACCGCTGTGCTTGTTCGCCCAGCGCAAAAAAGTGCTTCCCGCGCCCTAGTTTTACGCTGTACGGTAAAAATATCAGTTGATTTTATTTCCTTAGTACCTATATTGACTTCGCTGACTCTTCTCCCGCCTTCAAGAGGCCTTATATTTTCCTACTGGCGTACCAGTCAGCGAAGCGTCGCATGTGCGCTTGTGTGAAGCGACCTTGACTTGGAGCTAGATACAGTGTACAAACAAACCAAGTAAAGAAAGGCACATTCTTCCATTCACAAACGTGTCCTGGCTTCGTTTCAACTAAGCGAACGAATTGCGACCAAGCAACTTTTTTTTAACCTCCTGGATTGCGACGACCCGCCGGCGGCCGGCGGACGAAACGCTGGGCCGACTGACTCTGTCGGCCGGGGAGCCGTGCAGTAGCGCAGCCGTGGCGCAGCCAATTGCCAGCTCATCCCCTCCTGACGTCACACGAAAACGCCACAGAAAATGGGCGAGCGTAAAGAGAGGAGGACAGCATTTTCAAATTAGTTTTTCTACTAAATAAAATCGCGTAATCGCGCCTAGAGTGGTCGAAACATGGCCTGGGGACTCCGGACTACAATTTGCGCTAGTAATCCCGCAATGTTTACATATCACTTCAGTGTCCCTTTAACTCCTTTCTCATGTAAGCCACCATGGTCGGGACTTGGGGGCAATTTCGTGCAGCGGTAACAAGCTATCACTCGAGCTACCTGCGCCGGCGTGGGCCACTTCGCGGCCGTGGCCGCCGCCTGCACAGCGACCGTGCGGCTTGCTCAGTGGGCTTTTCGTGCCTCCGGCACGTTTCCGCATCCAATGGTAATAAACAGTAATAGAAACAGAGTGCCTGGAATCACTGTAGAACTTTGGTCGCGGCCAGCTGCCCGATGAGCTGACGAAATCACGGCGCCTCCGCCGCCAACGATCGGGTTGTTCGTTCTCGAGAGCAGAAGCTCCGCCCTCCGGCCCTCCGATCGGAGCGGCGAGCCGGCAGTGCGGAAGCGGCAAACACAAACTCGTGACGTGTTTGGATGTTGTTTATTTACACTTGCGCGTGGTCCTCTGCTGGCCGCTTGGTTGCGTTTCGCACATTTCAAAATTGATTTTAAATATGTTCTAGGCTGTATTCACCGCTGATATTTTGCAGATGATGTATATGTGTTCCCACCAA
Source organism: Haemaphysalis longicornis (assembly GCA_013339765.2). NCBI lineage: Eukaryota > Metazoa > Arthropoda > Arachnida > Ixodida > Ixodidae > Haemaphysalis > Haemaphysalis longicornis. Next base: position 73,504,047 of record CM023451.1, read on the forward strand.
TCTATCTCCGAAGTTATCTCGCCATCAAAATTTTGTGTCAGTGCCCCTTTAAGGAGTATTACGCTGAGCGATAGCATCAAGGAATGCGGCAATCTGTTTTACACATGCGCGTTAAGGAAGTTACGGTTTCAATTTCAGTCGCAACAAATAAAAAAAAAAAACCTTGAAGGCAGATGCACCCCGATTCCATTGCATTCTTAACGTATTTCGGTGGCCACAGGCAAGCCCAATTTTGCCTCTTTTGGATTGAATATCCAAGACATTTAAATTTCTAATTACTGATTTCGAAGCACATCCATGTGTTAAGCAATAATGACAGCTTTCATGTTTGCTTTGTACAAACTAAAAGTTAGAAACCAAATGTCTACTGAACGCTCGTCCAAGAGCTGTCTAGTTTTTGTTGAACATTTATTTACGAACTACACTGCCCTAATTATGTCACAAATGTACGCTTTCAAGGCATCTGCATGTCTTGACAAACAGAACAGTTCACACATGAAGCACTTTGTGATGCAGGGGCTTGGAAACCAGTCTTTTTCCGGAATGCACCCTAGTCCGTGACAGTTGCACCAACATTGGCAAGCAGTGTTCTCACAAACTTAGCCATATGGACAGAGTGGTTGCAGCGTATGTTCCTCATTCCTTGCTGGGCACGTGAACAGAGGGGAACGTTTTATATGAGGCAAAATCAGTGCTTTGTACGCACAAGCAGCACGCGCTTTATCAGCATTTAGGATATATAAAAGCTGCAGCTGCTTTCAAAAAGGCCCGTTCTTCCTCTACGTCAATATTCTAGACTTGTCCGTATAAAAAGAAAGCTGGTGACAACAGTGTTTGCAAAATCTTTTGAGTTTGACAGCACAACCTACATAAAACTCCTTATAAGATTTTCTGCGTTGGGGGGGGGGGGGGGGCAATTCAGAATGCCTGAGCTGCTTTCTTTGGATAGTGACGGTGTGCGTTTTATTTAGAGAAAACTGCATAAAGAATTATGAATTATACCATCGTAAACGGCGGCTAATTGTCTTAGCTGAGTTGCATGCCGCAAAAAACGAATTTAAATTAAAATCTTGTAGTAAATTTAAAAAAAGCATGTTCGCAAGAATATAATTAGTAGGCTGCATAACAGGTGTTCCCTGAACGAGGTAGCAAACAAAAATATACAAATTTTCAATTTCTAACAATAACTGGCAGAAATCAAACACGGCGCCCATATACAAATGCAATCACTGTTCTCGATTGTTATCCATAACCCACCCTATGCGGAAATAGAAATATAACGGCTGTTCCAACAAGGAAGCACCCGATAATTCTGTCGCCGAAAAGTTTTTGCACCCAAATTTTTGCGCGCCTGAATGTCCGCACCGAAACGTCCTGCACCGAAATGTCCTGCACCGATCAAACGCAACAATCACAACGCGATTAACTTTTCACCGTACAGTGACATATCTTGGTTTCAGTGCTATACCTTGAAGCTTCTGAGACAAGCGGACTTCATGACCTGGTCGTTCGGTTGATCAGCTCAACAAAAATAAAGCTGCAACACAGTTACGCGAATTCCGGCAACGAAGACACGCAGCAACTGAGGCCCCGCAAAGCCGCCGAGAGGAGTCGGTGCGAGCTGCCAAACCATCGGCTAACACCGCCACCTCGCGGCGCGTTGCGGAGTTCGCCAAATTACAGGTTTTTGCTGGGGGATGCGCCGAATGGGACGGCCGGAGCAACGGTGCGCCGCCGGCAGCCGATCGCGGAGGCCGTGCCTGTACGAACCTGCAAGTGGTCCCAAGTGTTGCGGTAGCCAGTGTGAGCTATACTTACCCCGGTATTTTAAATCTCTCGTCCCCTCGAGCTTCCAGTCGAGGAGATTCTTGACAGCGATTTTCACATGTAAAGGCATTGCGGTATCCTCGATGCGGTATGCGGAGGCTCGATTCCTGGCCGCCACGGCCGCTTTTCTGATGGAGGCGAGAAGCAAAAACGCCCATGTGTATGCGATTTCGGCTCACGTTAGCCCCAGGTGGTCAAGATTATTTTGGAGCCCTCCACTACGGCGCACCTTATTGCCTGAGTAGCGTCGGCGCGTTAAACCCCATAATCATCAAGATCACGGCTATGAGCAGATCGATCGAGCAGTAAAGGCTAAAATCCTGTTTTTCATCTGTGTGGCCACTTGACCAAGACTCCTGCCTAACCTGCACTCTACTGGGTTTCGTGCCGAATTAACAACAAGCAAACGGGCACGTTTTGTGGAACAGTGCATTTGGAAAATAATTGAAGTGACATAGTGGTTTTGGGAGGGTGTCTGAAAGGTACCTGTGCATAAAGGGCTAGTTTTGAACATTCCTTTAAATAGGAGTAAACTGCATTCACAGTGACGTTTTCTTGGCACTGCCCAAAGGTTTATAAATTACATTATGAATTGGTGGTCATCAGATGTAATTGCATTGCCTTTCATTTTGATAAGCACTGACATGAAAAATCAAGCTCACTGTATTCCCCGTTTGTTAAAAGTAAACAGAACAATAGGCTAAACAAAACTAAGCTAAAATAAGAAATTTTGCATTCATTTAAAGCAGTTGTAGATATAAATGGTTTTCAACTCTTAGATGGCGAAAATATCTGCGAGCTTGCAGGTACCTCCAGGAAATTGCGAAAGTTCCCATTCTAAGGTTAGGTAGGTTTCTCACACTTTGGGAGTTTCTGTCTGTAGGTCCTTGTGTTATCGAAGTGGCCCGTGATGAATTAGTAAAAGGTCTGAGCAATCGCTGGCACTCAGTGGGAAACCCTCCAGCATATTCGCAGCATGACCATTTTTCAGACTCCACTCGCTTGTTCCCTTGCTGCCAGTGCAGAGATGTGCGCAGAGGCAGTTTATCAGCAAGCAAAACATGAATGTTGGCCCACTGCAGTAAGCAAGAAGAGTTGGCACGCCAGTGAAGTGCCACCTCTGTAGAGTTTGGGTTGCACATTTGAAGCATTCAACTGGGAGTCCTTTGTCAAAGCTGTGAAAAGGTGCGGGGTCTTCTGCTGGGCTGCTAGGGTTTGCGAATGACTACAAACCTTATTCTGAGGCTAGTAGCTCACCCGTAAGAAGTATCGCAGAACGGTACAAAAGTTTGCTGATCAGAGCCAACATTGTTCATCGGTCTTTTCTAATGCATGTGTGACCCCTTTGTTCTTCCCCTTTGAACAGTCCAACAGATCCATCTCTAGGAGTTTTTAATGGGTCACATCGGCTTTTCCCCGTCTTCCAAGAACATGGCTGGTACTTGAGGTAACCCCCGAAGTGATCTGCCGGTATTCCTTGCATTTGCACTTGTACTTGCACTCATACTTTACTGCACTCATACTTGCACTTGTACGTTGCACTTGCTGAATTTTTTATTTATGTTGCTGCGAATGACAGCAGAAGAAACATAAATCCCAGCCTTACCTGGAATATGGAAATGAGCACACCCCTGCTCATTTCCATATTCGTTGTTGATGCCTGCTCACCTCACATAGAACTCGGTTGCTATGGATCAGCTTCCTTGGTCAGCTTCCAATGCTTGTGTTCTTGCCGTGTGCACTAAGACGTGCGCACTAACGGTTGGTGCACGGGCAGAAATTACTCGGTCCTGTGCCAAAGGCAGCCATGCCAGTGAAGGGTCTGCTTTACCAAGAGGGCCAAACATCATTCCAAAACACTTGGCAAAGACATGCTGTCGTAGAGATATCTACGGGGGCAGGGCCGTAGCCAGAGGGGGGGGTTTGGGGGTTCGAACCCCTCCCGAAATCTTTTCCAGGCAGTGCATAAGCAATACTTACTGTTGCTTTCTGCAAAACTACCGTCTTCCCAAAACCCATAACCACCTCCGAAAAAAAATTCTGGCTACGGCCCTGTACGGGGGGTCAAAGGGGGCTGTGACTCCTTCCGACATTTTTGGGTTGGTGGAGGAGGGGGAGTGGACGACGAGGCCACATTATTTGCCCGTTGTCAAGTGACGATTACCAATTCAGTGTAGACCGCCTATAATGTATGTTGTGATAGCCGCAAAAACCTCCACGATACGCGGTACCGCACTATAAACAATAAACGAATCTAGCCACTTCGCTACCAACCTCTCAAGTAATTCTTTGTGATCAATCAAATGCGCAGCACGTAAAAGCAGGCACGATCTTTAGTTCGACTTTTTTTTTTTCACATCAGCTGCTGCTGCAGGGTCTTACAAACTGCAAGCGCAGTCTTGCAAACGGTGCATGTGGCTTCATCTTCCTTTGTTTTGTGTTTTGAGGGAGCATGGCTGCGTTTCTTAGCGTTAATGATCGGGTGCCGTCAGACAACGTCATAAGTATGCAAGTGGGAATTATCCCCGGTTAAGTATCCCCAAGTGGTCTAAACTAATCCGTAGCCCTCCACTATGGCACATCCCATACATTCCCAAGGGTAGCTGCGGTGCCTCTTAGTCATAAAACCCTAAAATAAATAAAATCGTTTATTACTAAAAAAAGGAAGAAGGCATTGCTAAATTAATTACAATTTAAAAAACTGTATATTTAGAGTGCACTTAGACTTTTAGTTATTTTAGTTGTTTTTTCTGTTAAAAATGGGGCAGGGAGCGACATGCGATATTCTGCTATTTTTGCTGCAAGGGTACAGCACTATGAAATTGTCCATTCTAATGAAGGTGGGGTTGTTCAAACTCGGAGATGTTTCTTTTTGTTGTTGTTTAGGTCCTTTTGTTGCAAAGTTGGCCCGTGATGAATTAGTAAAAGGTCTGAGCAATCGCTGGCACTCGGTGGGAAACCCTCCAGCATATTCGCAGCATGACCATTTTACAGACTCCACTCGCTTGTTGCCTTGCTGCCAGTGCAGAGATGTGCACGCGGGCAGTTTATCAGCAAGCAAAACATAATGTTGGCCCACTGCAGTAAGCAAGAAGAGTTGGCACGCCAGTGAAGTGCCACCTCTGCCGAGTTTGGGCCGCACATTTGAAGCATCCAACCAGGAGTCCTTTGTCACTGCTGTGAAAAGGTGCCGGGACCTTCTGCTGGGCTGCTGGTGCTTGCGAGTGACTACAATCTTGATTCTGAGGCTGGTCGTTCAGATGTTGCAAAATTTTTGCAAAACCAAGAAAAGACCGCAAATTAAAGCCACCTGATTCACATGTGTTTTCTGCCTTTGCTTCCCTTTTTAACAGATCCATCCCTTGGGCCGTTAGATGGATTGCACCGGATCATGTCGTCTTCCAAGAACAAGGCGAAGACTAAAGGCAAGCCCTGGGGTGACATGACTATATTTCGTGTCACCAAATGTGATACACTTGTTTGTATATCATATTTCTTCCACATACATAGCTGCAGTAGTAGAGGCATTTAGGCCTACCCTAAATTAGTGTATGCATCCTCTCCTTTGCACTGGCATGTTACCAGTGGCATTGTTGCCACCTGCCCATCTCACTTAAAACTTGATCGTTAAGGGGGCGCACTGGTTTTAGATACTTTTTTTTTTGCTTTCCAACTAATTTTAATGAAACTTCATGGGCTTGTTCAGTTAGTTTAGCTGAGCTCAAATATCTAATTCGTTTTTATGTGAAGTTGTTAGTTTCCAAGATAATTAAAAATCTCTCTTGATTGTTCTTGAGAACAATAGGGTAAAATCTATTCAGCGAAAAATTACCAGCAAGGCATGAATAGATACCCGAAGTTGTGGAGAATGAAATGTGGGACGCAGTTTTTATGTTTTTCAATCACGTACAAGTTTACATCAATTCTAGCTTCTAGGCTTGAACTACACCTGCTTACCAATTAAAAATAATGCTAATTGAACAACTATTGAAATGCAAAATCTCCTTCCCTTATTGCATGGTTTAAACATTCAGCTTCACAGTGCAAAAGAAATGATCTTCCTAGCTGCACTACCAGCTGGGATGTACCTCTCATACATTTCCTGTCATTGTAATACTAGTACCACTTGTGGCGAAGAAGTGGAAAATTATGGGTTTTTTTTTTTTTTTTTTTTTTTTGAAATTGGGTCTTTGTAGCTTTTATGAGTACCTGGTACTGTCCCAAGTACAAAACTTTCGGAGGAAGAACTGCGCAAATCAAGAGAAAAGTGATTCCAACAAAAATGCTTTTTTGGGCAATTTTTCGGTCCCAAAGACCGGTGTGCCCCCCCTAACGGGCATAGCCTTGGTCAGCTTCCAATGCTTGTGTTAATGCTGTCTGCACAAAGAGGTATGCACGAACAGTTTGCGCGCAAGCAGAAATCACTCAGGCTCGTGCCAAAGGCAGGCATGCCAGTTAAATGTCTGTCTTGCCGAGAGGGCCTTACAGAGCACTTGGACAAGGCACAAGGTTTCTGCTGGGACAAAGGGCTGTAAGGTCTTGCTGTGCTGTTGGTTTTTGCGTGGGACTACGAGTGCCATTCAGAGGCCAGATCGTATTGAAGGAGTGGAGAAGGCATTGGGTGGATGGGTGCTTTCTGAAAAGCACTCACTGTTTGGTGCCTTGCATTGCAACTTGGAGCAGTGTCAGTATGAGGTTTGTGTGGACAGGCTTTGATACTAATGAAGATACAACTGATGCACCATTTTACCTTTGATGGCATTAAATTTGTACTGAAGAACTGAGCACTGAAGTCTTGCCACACGGTCCAGGGACGCGGGTTCTAATTTTGACGACGGCGGCCGCTTTTCAGATAAAGGCGAAAAGCGAAAACGCCAGTGTGTTCGAGATTTCGGTGCACGTTAAAGATCCCCAGGTGGTCAAAATTAATCCGAAGCTCTCCACTACGACATGCCTCATCGGCACGTTAAACCCCACAATCAATCAATCAAATCTTGTCGCACCTCCCCACCTCCCCTACCCTGCTGATGTAAGGTGTGTTGGTAGCTGATTGTCAATAAATTTGGGGACTTCATTCAAAGCTTCCACACTGGTCTCAAACGTCACGTGTGATTGATTGTGATTCTATTGGGTTGTGTTGAGCTGATTGTCAATAAATTTGGGGACTTCATTCAAAGCTTCCACACTGGTCTCAAACGTCACGTGTGATTGATTGTGATTCTATTGGGTTGTGTTGAGTTGTTTGTCATAGTGGCTATTCCTGAACCCTCTGGAGAATGAAACAGAATGTGGTTGATGAAGATGGTAGCCAGTCTTTTTTAGGCGCAGTCTGGAAATCTTGATTGACATTCTTTCTATCTCCGAGCTTTAGCATTGTAAAGTTACATTTTAGGATTTTCAAAATTGTGCTGTTGCTGCAGTTTATTATCATATGGAAACAGCCCACAATGAAAAAGTAAAAGGTCTGCAAATTATCTCTGGTACAGAGTGGTACATGTGTGATGCCCCGTCCATACAGAAAAGTGCGCGCTGATGGTTCGCTGGTGAGCAAATGCAATGTTGGCCCACAGTTGGAGGTGGCATACTGGACAAGTGCCATCTTCTCCATGATGTATTACATTTGTAGCACTTGGTGTGGAATCCAGGACAGTTGCTGCACGGCAAAGATCCCAGGCTGTGATCACCCCCCCCCCCACTTTTTTTTTTTTTTTTCCTATTCTGAAGTTGAATCTTCTGGCAAGGAGCGATTTTGTGAGCAAAGCCCTGGAATAATGGCTTGTATTTTGCTCAGTATGCGAGCGCAGGTTCTCGTGTGACTTGTTGACTCTCTTCGTCAGGCATGTTTTACCACGCTTATTTAAGAGGGAAATTCAAAAGCACATTTTCACACAGGCGCACACTGCTCCATCTCTTGTCACCTTTATGCAAAAGGGGAAGTGCAGAAGGACTGTGCAAAAAAGGAAGTGCAGAGCGGGTAGTAAGTGGGTACGGCTAAGTTGGCCCAAGGGAGAGAAGCTGGGGAGGAGGGGAAAGCGCTGTGTGGTGTGAGGGCACATTCTTCACTGAGTGCCTCAAAAGACGCGTGCTCGACCAACCTTCCACCTGTTACAGTAGAACCTCATTAGAAGAAACACTCAAGGGACCCGGAGAAACACACCTCTTGTAACAAAGTTCTCCCATATGCAATGTTGGTAACATGGTGAACATTGGAAAACCAACCAAACTGCCGTCATTCAAATGTCTCCTCTTATAACCAAGTGTCTCTTTGGAACAGTGTCTCTTGTAACGAGGTTTTACTGTAGTGCATGTCTCCGCTAGATGAGCAGCTGTCTTGGAGGAAATCCTGCGTCAGTGCACTCGCTGTTTTTGCACTGTGGCATCAGAAGAGCAAGCTTTGTGCCACCAAGCACATTTTACAGCTTTTTCTAGCGTGAGCAGAGTTACTTGATATATACCAGTTGCGAAACTCCCCACAGACCCTGTGTATCAGAAGCTGGGCTTCTGTTGGCCCCCCTGCGCCGAGGTAGACAGGAACAGGCACTGGACAAATTAAATAGCCTGTCATCTGTTGGTGGAAAGTTGCAGTAGTACTGAAGATCTTGCAGCTATTGCCGTAAGTCGTGAAAAAAAAAAAAAAAAACGTGGAAACATAAGTTATTATTACTTAGTTTATGTTTTCTAATTTTAAAAGCAAACTTTATTTCATCAAGTTTATTAACTTTATTTTATTAAGCAGGTTGGCCTGCGCTACTTGGATTCTGGAGCGTAGTTTCACAACTGGTGTATATTGAAGAACTGTGAGGATGAGTGTGGGAGCCTTGAGTGCCAGGGCTTCTATAAGTGTTGTGTCCACATTTGTCGTGCTAGGATGCAGACAAAGCTCTCTTGCGAAAGTCCTAAACTGGGTAGGTATCTTGCATTGGAGAGAGCTGGTTCTGAAGACCGAAACTTTGTGGTCATTCACTCATTACTGAATCATCACTCATGACTGAAGCTCGAATCCTTGAAGAAGCATTGCTTTTTGAGGGGAGCATAGTTATGGAGTAGAACAGTCAGGTTCTACCCAACAGGTTGCACTGCTGTTGTAGTATAAATGAATGACTTTGGGGCTTTGCTGACTACTATGAGAAATAGCCAGATGTTTGACGTGCCGACTACTGAAAAGCAAAGTTTGAACTGGGATTTAAGGCTGTTATATCGTAAACTTAGTCTCCTATTCAATACTTAAAACGAATCTGCGATGCTGCATCTCCGCATGCTCGCTAGTGGTTTCCACTTATAGCGGAATTTCCTTGGGGAAAGAATGTTCTAAAAGCATTCTGTCAAAAAAATGTGTCTGCTTCGTGTTTCACTCCTTTTGCTATTTGATTTTGATTTCTTTCAGATTAGCTGGTAAAATGTGCAAGGCGTGCTTGGTGGAACATGAGGTCAACCTCGACGAGGCTTGTTTGCGTGAGTCTCTGAATCCATCTGAGCCGTCTGGCAGCCGGCTGATTGCTGGCCACTTCTGCAAGTGAAGCTCACGAGGTTCGACAGAAGCTATCCTAATGCAGTCAGTCCATTGGGACAACGAAGGTAAACTTCAATCACATTTTTTTTACTGGGCACCTCGTGGGCAGCGGCTTGATAAAAAGCTGTGGATATTGTGTGATCAAAGGGATTTCTCGAATTTGAACTTTCCTGCTCAGTGGTTTTTGCTGGCTTGGCTGACAGCATTTCTGCACGTTTGGTCCCCCGTTCAGTGCTTCCTCATTTGTTTTTTTGGAAGGTTGTAATTTTGCTGCCGTGTATATTTTTGGCTGTCATGTAACAGCCGAGTGATTCAGATGACTGATATAAACGTTAAGTTGGACGTTTTTGTGGCTTGTGGCTCTTCAAGTATGACATCGAAATTAAGCAATCAATGTGCTACGAAAATAAAGTGTGGGAAGGAACCTGTAGCCAAGACTTATATAAACAGTGCGATGCTATTTGCTTTTGGGTCTAAATCTTCCAAGCATTATCGGCAAGTTTGAAAGCCGCTTTGGAGCATCATGTGGAAAGGCATTTCAAAAATTTTTAGGGCCAAGCCAGGGCCGCTTTTTTAGTAAAAAAATGCTCCTTAATATGGAGAGAAAGCTCCAAGGTGCTGATAGCTCCATTCTGCCAGCACTAGACGGGGTCTTCGAAACATTTGGGCTAAGAGTATGCCAACTTTGGTTACTGACATAGAAGGATTTTTGCGTAATGTAGCGTGTCAGGAGATTGTAGGTATTGTTGCAAAAAAAAAAAAAGGTTAAGAAGCGTTTTTCGGGCTGCCATGAGGCTGATAACAACTTGCTGTCTTCTCCAGACAAGATGAACATGAACGAAGTCGCAGCGCTCGTAGACAACCTCTTTGTGAGTAACGTTTTCTGGGAGGAGCTTGGAGCAGCTGTGCTCAACTTACACCCCACAAGAATTATAGAAATTCGAAGAGGACTTCAGATGCGCTGTGTTAGAGTTAGCTGCCAAAAGAAAAAATGGCACTCATGAACTTGCCGCTGAGAAACTTGTCAAATTTGAGGCAGATGGCTGTGGGTTAAAAGCAGAAGTACATCACGGACCACTTTGTCTTTTGTACTTACGGACAAAGCACAATCTCCTCAAAGTCACTAGTCATCATCACCATCTGGCTGTTTTTAAAAAATTACTTTAATATCAGTGATTCGTTCCAAACCTCAGTTGATGACAATAGTCCTGTCACGGAAAGAGGTAGCATGTGAGTGGATAACCACGATGGAAACACTTGCATCTGCCTGGACCTACTGTTCTTCTTAGCTGTTTGATGCTTTCAGGCTGCAAAAAGTGCGTAGCGCTGACGGAGAGCTAGGACTGTATCAATGATAAAAATTGCATGAAGAACATTCTACTGTTCTCTAGAGATCCCAGCTGTGTGTAACACCAGGTGTACCACACACGCAAATTAGAATTGGGAATTGGGTGATAGGTGGATTGCTTGTTGAAGGTGGGAATCCTGAGAGCAGGGAGAGTGTGCAGGATCTAGGTGTGACAAGCTCGCAATTGAACAGCATCGTAGCAGCATTAAACGGCTGAGAAGTGAAGTTTAACGTCTGGACAGAACAAAAAAAAAAAAATCATTTTCACGAGGCAATTGTCAGACATTGCTTGGGCTGTTACCCGATTGGCTAAGCTTGATTCAGGGACAGAAGCCATGACTCCGCTTCTGTGGAAGCCTTTGCATGAAATTAGGAGGCATTGTGAAAATGACAGTGGTGATAAGTGTGTGCAGACAAAAACATCTCAGTTTTTAGACACTTTTGTAAAATTAGAATCGTAGGGAGGCAAAGGTTATGAACTTGATCACCTAGCTCCGTACATTCACGTTCTTCACCGTACAGTCATTTACAAATGAAACACGAACGCGAGAATGTAAGCCAGCAGTCAAATAGCGCGTGGCTTAATTACAGAAGCAAACTTGGGAAATGTGGCTTTCCAAAATGTGCCAATAACGAGCCATTATTCAATTCCCATGAACGGTATTTTTCGATTTTGCGTGTATTGGTTCATATTTTTTGTGTTTGCATTTAGTTTCTCCATGGCTGTATGTACATTCGCCACGCTTCAAGTAAGCATGAAGCATTCAGTTGCCTCGGTTCATTTTCAAGTCTGGGCATAGAGAAGAAAAATGATGCCTCGATACAGTAGCATTATTCCCGCTCGAACAGATGAAACTCTGCTACCTATGCACTCAAACTAGTTAAACGGTTGGAGGCAAATGGGCATGATGGAAACAGCCACGTATACACAAAGCACGACGTCAACTATTGGTCTGGAGAAGGTACACAAGAAAACCGATCAAAGATTCCAGTAGGCAGATCCCGATTTTGGTAGGCAGAGCAAAGCTTGCGAAAGCCAAACCCGCCACCGAGTGTGGATGGAATGAGCGCTGGTCAACTGCGCACGAAACTGAGGGCAATGGGAATATCAACTGCAGTAAAAGCAGTAGAGAAACTTTAGGGCATGCTTAAAAGGGAATAGAAATGGGTGTTTTTACAATTCCAGCTTGCACTAAATCGGCAGTCTCGACGACTGCTCTCCAAGTGTTCCGGCTGTGTTTGCTGCTGGCTGTCAGTGTTGTTTCAATAACTTGTCCCCACACTGTGTGGCAACTTTAACTTTTTTTGATAAGATGGTGCTTCTTTTCCTGTACTTTCTTCTGTTTATGGTACCCAGCAGAGTCTTGCTGCCTTTTTTTAATTAAGTGGTTTGTGAACTTCCTTGGTTCTTGTGTGCATCATATAAGCTGTCATGGTTTGTACCAAACCTTTTTTGTCATTTGTATGGTGTTTATTTTGCATTGTATTTTGTATTGTATTGTACTGTACTGTATTTTGTGGTGTTTGTTAAATGCTGTGGGGAGGCAACTAACACGTGTCAGTTGTGCAACTTAAATAAATTTGTAGCATTCACATCTGGCTTCTGGAGTGTAATTTAACTTCGTCAGTTTTTTTTTTCATAATAAATGCACGGAAGTCGATTCATTTGCAGAGAAGCTACTTCAGGAAATTTTCTTACTTTAGTAAATAACTGTATGTTGTTGTATGTGTTAAATCACAGATCATTGTGGAGGTGATGAAAACAAAATGGGCAGTTTTTTTTTTCCTTTTTAAACAAGCTGTTGAATCTTCAAAGGGAATGTTAGGCTGCAAAGGTTTTTCCCCCTTTTGAAATTTACCATGGAGTGAAAACCTCCAGAAAGGGCCTTCTAAAAAATTGGCAGCATACCTGCTTACTTTGCTGCAAATGTCGTCCAACGACCATAGTTTTCTGCCGTCAATGCATGTAAATGCCTCTCCTTCTTTCCCGCCCAGCATCTCGCTCTTCACCTCTTGTTTCGCTCCTCCAATGATGAGCACCAGAAGATTTGCTAAAGCCAATTCAATTTTTGCATGAACTTGGAACGCCGCCACATGGTCTACGCTCGTCACGTGCTCTGTTTGTATATTTGGCTCAGAACATTTTTTATTTCTGTTGCAAATATCAAGCAAACATTTTCTTTTTCAATGAAAGAACACTGCCAGTTCAAGTTGTGTGTCGGTGTTTTGTCTCAAATTTTCTTAATGTTTTCTTTTTGCTGAATATGTTGGCAAGTATGACGTGTGCTTCCAGATTTCGTAGTTTGGGAAAGTTTTGCCTATGTATAAACCTCCCATCCAAGTATTCGTTTAACTTATGGCCAGAGGGCTGAATCAAGGGACTGACAGACATACAGACCAAACTTTTCGGGTGTAAGTAGCCCAAGAAATACTATCCTCTTTAAAACGACAGCTTTGATGGCTTTCTGAACAATCTTTTATTTCGGTCGCCTTTGAAAAGAAGTTCGAAGCACGCAACGTGATCACTGTGTGCCTGCTTGTTGTACACCGTGGCAGACACCCGCAAGGGTTTCGAAATTCCCACCACACTCTGGGCTGGTCCTCAGACGGCCGTGATCTTGGGCCGTGGCCTGCCCGCCAGCCTCAGTATGTAGATGGCGCTGGCTATGCTAAACAGCTGCGAAGAGGGGAAGGGGGATGTCAGCTCAGAGTTTGATGGCATTTCTGGTCAAAAAGGGACTCGATAGTTGAGGGTGGAAGTTCAACGCACCTGAATGAGAAGTAGGAAGAGGCAGACGAGGCCAACAGCAAGGCTCTTGCCCATCAGGAACCTCCTCATCGCTCGACCGCAGCCCTGCGTTGAGTACACGGCAGTTGTGCTGCTAGCTTGTTGGGCAGTGCATGAAAAACTGCAAGGTTATCACTACATCGTGTTAGTAACATTTTATTTTTTAATTGCGCAGCATTCTCTGCCAAGCACTCGCCTAGCCAGGACCATGCAATGCCCTGCATTTCCACAAAAATGCAGATTTCGCGTAAGTTCCAAATGTAATCGTTAGAATAACGTAAATGGAGATAATTGGTCGGACAAAATTTTTAAAAAGTTAAAAATAAAAAAATATCTAAAAATTATGGGAAATGGCAAAGTGTATAACGCCCTGGCATTCCACGATGATGCAGATTTCACGAAAGTTCCATTTTGAATCGTTATAATAGTGTAAATGGAGATAATTGGTCGGACATGATTTAAAAAAAACAAGAATTTGACTAAAAATTCACACTGAAGACAAGCGGCATAAGAATGCTATGCATAAGTAAAATTCTCTGAATTTCGGCAGAACTTTTTCTGTTCTTTTGGTTTCGTTTTAAACAGTGTGAATGCATTATCAAGTGAGAACTAGAACTTCCATTTGTCCTCTTCTATAACAACACCGACTGCTTGCCATTGAGGTTTTCTCAATGTGCTGTGAACACTCTGTGAGTGGTGTGTGTGTAGTACAAACTGCTGCTTAAATGACAGCAAGCTGGTATTTTCTCAAAAGGGCTTAATTTCATATCGTAAATTTATTCTGCAAAATAGACAAAAAAAGCCTTAAATATGATTTCTCCTCCTTTTAAAATTACGGTTGAAACACGTCACACGAGAAAGGCAGGCCGTGCTTAATCCTCTATTAAGTGGCTTTTGTAAATGCTATAAACTATCTTTTTGCTATTTGTTTGTTGTGCGGACACGTCTTCCGATTGCCGAGTTGGCTTACAAATATGCCAAAGCTCAATATCTCCACCAAGTCTGACTGTGGGACACCACTTGTATTGCGCATGCAACCTTCAAGTTTAACGTTAGTTGCCACTCTGTTTTTGCGTGCTTGAATGTTTTTTGTTCCTCCGTCGCGCCGCACAATAACGATGTTATGAGAATAGCAACAGATCTGCCTAACATTATCACAACAAATCCCCGTACTGACCTCCTGGTACACTGATACAGTGTCCTTCACGTCGTCGTAGTAGATGCAGCTCCCCATGTAGTCCATCTCCAACGTCTCGTAGTCCTTGGGCCCCACACCACCGCAACACTGGAGCTGCACACAGTAGTTAAGACGAAGGTTGCTGCTTGTGGGAGTGCAAATGCTTTCCACACCACCTGGACTCCGCCTGCTCACCTTGAACTGAATGTTGTCCAGGAAAGATTCAACATCGACGAAAGCGCTTTTTGACTTTGTGACGAGCCTTCTGAAAGCACCTGACAGGTAGTTGTCTACCTGTAAAAGGAGAATGAATCGACGCCAAAGTGAAAGCTGCTGGGGAGACCTTTTCGTGTTGACAATTGCAGAGTTACAGTCGATCCCGGATATATCGAACCCAGATATATCAAATTATTGCATATATCGAACAGTTTAAACATCGCCTTGAAAATCCTATGCAAAAAAATTTTATATATCAAATTATTGATATATCGAACTATTTTGTGATCCCCTTGGAGTTCGATATATCTCTGGGATCGACTGTACAAGTCAGAATTTCAGGTAACTGTTTGTATGCATTTCTTGGCAACACTGATTTTAAAAAAGAGGGCACTGGATGAATTCCTGTCAAAGGGAATCGTTTATTTAAATTTAAGTAACCATGCAAATACCAATTATAGTTAATAATTAGCGCTATTTTCGAGCACTGCATGTTGGCTTGAAAACGAAAACACCTGTAAGACGCACCTCCTTCAGAAACTACTCTGTTCTGCGTGGTGGCTCCCAAACAGGCTAACAAAAGTAACAAGCTTGTAATTGTATTTGCGTGGTTGAATGCAGCTTGGAGCTGGCAGGGTTTTAGGTAGGAGGGTCGATGGCAATTACCAACCTACATATATGCCCCGAATATATTCTACATGTGACCCCGGATCCCAATCATGAGACAGATTATTAGAAAAATAAGAATGGGGTGGAGTGCATTCAGCAGGCATTCTCAGATAATGAATGGCAGCCTACCATTGTCCCTGAAGAAGAAAGTGTATGACAGCTGCATCTTACCGGTACTCACTACGGGGCAGAAACTTGGAGGCTCACTAAGAGGGTTCAACTTAAATTGAGACGACTCAGCGGGCAATGGAGCGGAAGATGATAGGTGTAACATTAAGGGCAAGAGAGCGGAGTGGGTCAGGGAACAAACGTGTTAAGGACATATTATGAAATTAAGAAGAAATGGCGTGGCAGGGCATGTAATGCGAAGGCAAGATAGCCGTTGGTCATTAAGGGCAACAGAGTGGATTCCTAGAGAAGGCAAGCGTGGCAGGGGGCGGCAGAAAGTTAGATGGGCAGATGAGATCAAGAAGTTTGCGGGGATAAATTGGTCGCAGTTAGCACAGGACCGGGATAATTGGAGATCTATGGGAGAGGCCTTTGCCCTGCAGTGGGCGTAGATAGGCTGCTGCTGCTGATGATGATATATGCTTGAAATGGCTGGTGTAATCGCCAAACGTACCGCTTCCTGTTTGGCGTGCCTCCACACCAGGCCCATAATAGCCAGCTCGAGAAGGATGAAGAACAGCATGAAGGCTGTGTACTGGTGGAAAAGAAACAAAGAACATGAGTTAGAATTCGGGTGGTTGGTGAAAAGAGAGCAGGTCAAGCACGTTATCTTGCAGAAACTATACTGTTAGATTTTTGTTGGTAAAAGGCCAAGCAAGAAGCATTGTGTTAAGGGTGCAAGTGTTAGATAGTGATTCTTGAAAATTTATGGAGCACTGCTCTGAGATCTCCTTCAAAAAATGACCTTAAAAATTTTAAATGTCCAGAAATGTATAATTTATTGGTAGTTTTATTTACTAAAAATGGCCCTACTTATAAAATGAAGCTGCCCCGAATGCAGACTGAATTTTGAAGTCGTGCATGCCGAAGCTTGAACCCGTGTCGACAGGGATTTATACCCCCCCCCCCCCCCAACACCCCTTCCAGAAGGATATCAACACCCCCCAAAAAGGATTCTACAACCACGAGCACCCAAGGAATTTATACACCCTCCCCCCCCTCCCCCCCCCCCCTAAAAAAAACTTAAATTCTGGATAAACCCCTGCATGTCGAAATTATGAGTAGGGCAAGTATTTTCGTTGCCGCAAATTGCGTCTATTAGTTCAACCTGTAATTTGTGTGGCCATAATATGCATGTGCGTAAATATCCCACAAGTGCTTTTACATACTTGCACTGCTGGGTCACTGCTCATTTGACATGAATGAACCTTTCAATAAAATTGAGAGATGTGCTATATGCATGAAATTTGGGTAGGATGGTATCCGTGATAGAGTTCCTCTACATTGCTGACGTAGGGAACACCTTAGGGAGCTATGTAGAGAAACTCTGTAGCCATAGAGGAACATTATGCATGTAGGGGTTCTCTGATTTAACTCTCTAATTTTGGTTATGTTCAGAACAAAGAGGCCATTTAGTGTGGGAAAAGGGATAGGAAGACTTCCCCCTTCCCACTCCCCATTCTTTGCATCTGCCACTAGTTCAGAGCAAATCAGTAAATTACACCTGGTGAGCGTGGTGCCAGTCAGTGGCCAAAAAATATTCACCCACCACAATAACTTGAAATTATTGTTGAAATTGATGGCCTCATTAAGTTTGTTAGCTTATTTAACTGATGTGATTTGTCATTTCATGATACCTTTTGGAAGAAATTCCAGCTTTACCTATGCACGTATGTCTGCTGGGACGTTGAGGCCACAGTGGTATTACAGCTGATATGCTGTAAAATAAAGAGCCAGTATTTTTTCTACTTCATGTTTTGTACACCACTAGCAAATCTCCTTTAGCTAGGTGTCCTAATTCGCAGCTCTCCACTGCGGCGCGCCAAACCTCGATACCCCTGTCCTTCGTTTATACCAGAGTAAGTCTTATCGCGTTCAAAAAATAACTGCACTTTATGCACCAAAATAAGGGTAGGAGGCTGCCTTTCCTGCACTCCTTTGCAAACGCTCTCTCAAGCTTGTGTTTCTCAAATTAATATTCCATCCTTGTGCATGTTGAAAAGGCCGTCGACGGGTCGGGGCGTTCTTCCTTCCTGCTACTTTTTCCGCTTGTCACAAGCGCACACACGCGTGGCGTATAATACCGACCGCAAGGAGGAGCCGCTTGTTGACGAGGAAGGCGCCGCCGCAGCCGAGGAAGCCGACCAGGAGCAGGCAAGCCCCGACGAACAGCGTCGTCACGCTGGCCGTCCAGTAGTTGTCGAACACGGAGAAGTACTCGGCGATGCGCCGCACCTCCACGTCCGTCCGCAGCAGGCCGCCCAGCGACAGCAGCGCGATGCCGAACACCTGGGAAGAACGTCATTAGGCTTAGCGACAGCGCGGGAGCCGCATTTTCTGTAGACGCTACTAACGGACGCCGAAAAATAACCGCCGAGTGGTAGCTATCCATGAACATGGAAAACGCTTGGGAAGACGAAGATCTATGTTTTGCAATCAATAAAGTTTTCCTTCCTTCCTCCTCCTCCTCCTCCTCCCCAACGCTAATACGAGCGACTCGGCGCCCCGAGGTTTGGGCCGCGGACATCCTGGAGCTCAAGTGTCCTTGAAAATGGCAAGACCCTTGAATGTGGAAAATGGTTGTCCTTCACTGGAAAAACGAGGTTCACGCTAATCCGAGTGCCTCCTCGCCTCAGGATTCACGCCTGGCACTTGGAACATTACCTGCATATAAGGTTTATCTGCTCAGTGTGCATTGGCAGGTTCTGGGGCGCACTCAGCACAGCATGGCCATTCTTTTCAAAAGCTTCCCAACTTCCCATCTCCGTCTCAACAGAAAAAGCACTGAAACGTCCATTTTCTGAACCGCTGGCGGGTGAATCGCGAACAGTACGCGATGCCCATATTTTCGCTCACAAGTAGTTGCCTACTTGGGTGCCAGAGAGTTACAAGATGCTGCTTTAATTTCTTGATGCATTCTCATCGAGATTGCGTGATGCCATTTAAGAGAACTATAATTTATAAAATGATTCAGGCGGGGCCCGATAGACTCAGACGCCATTTCGTTATGGGCACTCCGTTAAGGTTTCGAAAATCACCTATTTACAAAAAAACGGAAAGTATGTCCGAAAAAATCACGTGACGATCACTATACCTATTGCGGAATTTGGACGCAGGGCGACCTGTACGCAGCTCGGTCACGGCTCATATCTGCTGCGTCTCAGGAAGTGATCGCATGATCAGCGAACGCACGGCGGCGGGCGCTACTCTGCCGTTATCTCGCAGTGCTACGCTGCCGCCGAGCACGTTGTTGCAAATCGTGTTTGAACCTCCCGTTCATGTGTCACGTGTCGAACGAGCCACGCACAAAGGAGGAGCCTCTGGTGAAAGTATAAGGGGGAGGGCGCACTTCAGAGGCTACGCATGACGAAAGTGTGAGGGGGAGGCAGCGACATACTGAGCCGTGGCGACGCGCTGGGAGATGACGCCTTAGCAGTGCGTGCCGCCCTCCCCCTCACACTTTCGTCGTTTTCTTTCTGCTGGCGTGGCTCGTTCGCTCGCTTGATTGCGCGGACGCCTTCGCCGCAGCGAAACCCCTGCACCGGGCGCCAAAGTACTGCACACTGAAATAAACTGAGAGGGTAAGCAGGAGAAAGTTGGTTTCTTTTCGAACCGCTGCAGTTAAAATAAGGTCTCAAGCCAATCAGTAACTGGTTTTTGGAGGCGAAAACCGAAAATGGCCGTGCGTCGAGGTTTTGGCGCACGTTAAAATATCCCAAGGTGGTCGAAATTTATCCGGAGCCCTCTACTACGGCGTGCCTCATAGCCCAAGTGTATCTTCGGCGCGTTAAACCAACACCACCTAGATAAGTGACCTAGGTGGTGTTGGTTAAACCCCATAATCGGTCAGTCAGTCAATCCCCATGAGCTATCGCGTGAGCTGAATTAAGCGAATCGATATTAATTTTGGTTTATACGATACTCCAGCAGATACTCCTCTGTGTAGTCGGAGGCAGTGGCGCAGTTCTAGACAGCCATAACAGGAGGAGCTGAATGCGGGATGGGGACTTCATTACCAAGAGAGGGAACGTTGTCCAAAGCGCAAAGCATACCTCTCCGGCCTCGGCTTTCCCTTCCCCGTCCCACAGGTATCCACCACTGCCTGGTGGGGCACCAGGCACACGCATTAGCACGTTGTTAAAACTCGTATAACGATACATGCGTGCACATCGCGACCAACTGATATCTCACAGCGTATGAAAATAAGCAGCAAAAGTACATTTGGAGAACGAGTTCATTGCCTTTATTCCTGTACTTTAACGTTATCTTATCGTCATATCATACAACAGTTTTATCTAATTGGCGCATATGTTTTTTTTTTTTTTTTGCGTAAGATCTGGGCAACGAAGGCTGTGGGTGCGATTGGGCGGAGTCAATGGGAAACGCTTTCGTCGTGTGGTAGACATCAGGCTGGCCATGATGATGATGATGATGAACATCAGCAGCCTGTCGATTATGAAGATGAATGTGCCTGGCTCAGCTTTCTGCATAGCCGCGTCACCCGCAGATGCCCAAGGGTGATATCCCTATTTTGCGTCGAAGGGCCGCCAAACACACCTGAGACCAGCAGCGCTTCCCCAGTGGCTGAAGACTTTCCTTCATCCAAGCAAGGCTGCTTTCCTCAGAGCCGAATACTTCGATCTCCGATCTATGCGGAATCGTTGAAACCGAAAGATGGCGATGATTGCGGCCGGGCCTCCTTTCGGTGCTTCTGCGTCCATGGCTTCGTTCGCGAGAATCTGGCAACGGGGAAAGGTAGCGAGAGGCTTTCCGGCATTGCACATTTCACGGGGGAAATTTCCTTTTTCTTGTCCGTACATTGCGTTTCTTGTGGAGAAGGAACGCTACCAGGGGCTCGACGCGCAGACTGCGGAGTTTCGTCAGGACGAAGCCGCGGTACCTCGCAAGCGACGTCGAACGCTGAACGGGTGGTGGTGTTCCTTCCCTCGGTACCAGGGTGCGCGATCCTGAACCTTCTTCGTACGAACTCCGCCCGGGTGATGACATGGCACGAAGGCAGCGTCTTGTTGACATAAGTGTCCCGTGCGAGGCTTGTTGTTTCCGCGGTGCGCCATGTAGCGGCAGAGCGGTCGCCTGCGTGGCGCCAGTATGTTCCAGGCAAAGACTCCAGTTGGAATTCAGACGACGGCAGTGGGCCTGGACTCGAGTGTGGCAGCTCGACCGACTCGGGTTCGAATGTCCTTCGAGAAGGTAATTCTTGGAGGCTTCCATCTGCTATGTCCCTGCTGAAAAAAAGGAACTTGAGAGGACGGTGTTCACGTACGACGTGCCGTGGTGGAACGGTTGCATCAGCCGGAGCCGTCATTGGCGATGTCGCATCTTACACGTGGGGCCACCAACAACGCATTTAAAGACAATAGTCTTTCTTGGGCTGCTTAAACCCAGAAATTGTGGTCTGTGTGTATGTCTGTCTGTGACTCGATTCAGCCACCCGGCCAAAGTAAAACAAGGCCTGCGCAATAGTCTTATATAGTCACAGCTAAATATACCCGTCTAAGTCCGGTCTAATGTTCATACTGAAGAAGAACAATACGTTAAAGCAAATATAAGACAACAAATTAAGACAGAAGTGATATTTGCAGTGTTCCTTTAAGAATCATACATGCTTGATTTTTGCGAAATTAAATACTTCAACTGCAGAAAAAAATTCACCCCGCCGTCGCCTGCTGTCGCCCGCGCCACTATACAGGGTGTCCCAGCTGTCATGCACCAAGATTTAAAAAAAGAGTAAAGGCGTAACTCGAAAGAAACCAGGTGCATAATGTTTGCAGTACTGTGAAGAAGCGCACAGTATTTTTTTTGTTTAATGAAACCTAATTAACTAATTGTAATTAATTATCTAACTCGAGAAATACTGTCCTAATTACTAAAGTGTCAATGAGGCACTTGTAGGTAACCACGAGGGGCATCTAACTGCGGTATTTTCAGCGATGAACTAATTGCGTACACATTTATTTTGACTGATAAAGGAAACCCGCGAAATATGAAAAATACCACGTGACGGCGCCTCCGCGCGCACCATAAAGCAACGCCCTCAAACAGGCGGCCTCTGAGTTAGCCAGAAAAATAGACAAAGAAGAAAGAAGAAATCGCGACCGAGTTTATTCCTTATCTGCACACGCGCCCGCGAATCTTGCTGCTGCTGCTCCTTCCATGCATGCTTTTATCAAGGTGATGCGCTGTCTCTTCGGGCGGGTAACACGCGAAGCAGTTGCTTTCAATCAGCTTTGTTTGGGGACGCTGCTTTACAATGCGCGCATAAGCGTAGTCACGTGGTATTTTTCATATTTCGCGGGTTTCCTTTATCAGTCAGAATAAATGAGTACGCAATTAGTCGTCGCTGAAAATACGCAGTTAGATGCCCTCGTGGTACCTACAAATGCCTCATTGACACTTAGTGATTAGGACAGTATTTCTCGAGTTAGAATTAATTACAATTAATAATTAGGTCTCATTACGAAAAAATTACTCTCCGCTTCTTCACAGTACTGCAAACATTATGCACTAGGTTTTCTTCGAGTTACGCAATTTCTCTTTTTTTAAATCTTGGTGCATGATAGCTGGGACACCCTGTATATCTTCTGGCGCTATTTTAAGAAATCAACCGGCAACAGTTACGAAAGGTTCCACTAGATAGGTTCCACATTCTGCTTGGAACGCACGTGGAGTAGGGCAACGTGGTTCTATCAACGTTGAAGTAGGCACCACGATTCGCGCGCGTCTGCGCCGTACGGCAGCGTGGGCATCGCGACACCGTGTCTGGAGCAGTGGAACGCGGTAAATTTAACCTTTGGCGTCTTTACCTTGGGAGGAGCGCGACGCAAGAGGACCAACATGAGAGGTGAGCGGGAAAGTGAAGGGTGGCATTTACTTGGCAGAAGTCGATAAAGTCTATCGTCTTTTGTCGACATTTGCAACGAAAGGAGCAGATACGCGGCCATTTTTTCCCCGTATTTCCGCGCCTGAAGTCGGCTGAACGGCTGCACCGACTCCCAGGTCTGTCTTGATGCTTGGGTGGCACTTCGGCCTCTTAACTCTGTACGACCGTGTCGCGCTGCTTGTGCGAGACTGGGGGACGTGTGAAGTGTGCGACCGACTGAAATGACAGGTCCTTCCAAAATGGCGCACCGTGCTTGCTCGTGGAGCATGCGGGGCTGGTCGTTTGCCGCAACGTACCCATTTTGGGCAAGGCAACTAAAACTTAGTCCGGAGTGACATTTTGCTTTATTAAAAAAAAAAGCTTGTACCAGGTTATAAGTTTGCATTTCGGACTTTGGCTCAAGTTGCATGGGAGAGGAGGAGGAATAAACTTTTATTAAACAGCAAGGTGCTGGTGTCAGGGGCACCCGCCCGGTGAGAGGAGTCCTCAGTCCAGGACCCCTTGGAGTCAACCGGCCTTCTTCGCTCTTTCGACCAACGTTTGCTGGTCGGAGAGGTCAGAACTGGTCAGCATCTCCACCCACTGCTGAAAGGAGGGATTGGGGTTTGGTGTGAGAAAGCTTCGCGTTTTAACCTCCTTTCTCTGAAGAAACGGGCTTTGATTTGTGGTCCATTCTATTCAATTCAAGGCTTCGCTCCTACGAGGAAGATCCACCGAGAAGCCGCATCGCGCCATCGCACCGAGCTTTTGATTTGCGAGAAGCCATTGACGTGCGGGTGCATGAACTGGGGAAGACATAGAGCTTCTCACTATAGCTATGGGACGGTACTATGGGTCCGGGTGCACGGGGACAGCGTTGGCACCGATTATGATGATAATGACCTTCACAAAATGGCGGACGACACCCACGCGTTCACTCATTCATCGTTTTATTTGTTTTATATAGCGGGGAGTTTTTAGGGACTGCAAGACAATTGCTAATCCCGGTGGGCGGAGCTTCGCTTTCTAAAATGGTGAACTGCATGTGCAGGTCTGACCTCTCGCCAGGACTTGCCGGCTGGCCGCCTTCCTCGCGAATCACGTGGTTTGGACTATTGCACTGTTGCTAGTCGTTCCATCTATTGCTTTTCAAATAAACATTAAATTTTTTTTTCCGTCCCGACTTTATTGCGTTCTCCCGTAATAGAAAAATTGGTTAACCCAAGCCTGCGTTATTGGGAGCTTGTTCTACAATTCCTTCCAAAGGTGCGAGCAGTTTTCAACGTACTGGCATTAAAGGACGCCAGCGATAAGCGTCCACTTTCGTTACACCAGGGGGAGCGTCCTGTACGGAGTCGAAACAAAGAGGCGCTCCCGACAGCATCAGCGCTGCCAACGTGGACGACGAAATTAATTCGCCTGAAAACGAGCTTCTGCTCCGCCACCGAAACATCCGGATCCAGGCGGGTTCCGCGCCGCCGGAACAAGAAGACAGTGGCCATCGTGGTCGTCGCTCCTTTCGGTGCTGCTGCGGCTGGCTTCGCCTGCATGAAGCTCGCTACCGAGGGAGCTGACGAGAAGCTTTGCTGCATTGCACATTTCGCGGGTGTTTCTGAGTGCTGTTCCGCTTTTCTTGTTCGCAGATAGCGTTCCTTGTGCGGCACGAGTGGTACCAGGATCTCGAAAATCAGGCTGCGGAGTTTCGGCAGGATGCTTCAGCGGCTGCTGGAACTCCGAAGCGTCGTCGGGCACTGCAGGGGTGGTATTTGTTCCATCGGCGTCCGCTCGTTCCGTCGTCTTCATGAGACTGGCCGTTCCCTGGCGCCAGACTTGCCCGGGTGTTGGTGACGTGGCCGACGCCGGCATTCCTCGTGGTGGTGACGTGAAACGAGATGCTCTGTCGACATCAGCGGGTCGTGTGAGCGCGTTGTTGCAGCCTTCACGCGGTACCAGGCGCGGAAGGTCCGATACTTGTGCAGTACCGGTTTCATCTAGGCAAGGACTCGCGTAGGAAGCTTCTCTTTTGTCCTCTCCGGCCTGTGTCCGCGGCACTGGTGCTAAACTTGAAGACGGCAGCTTGGCCGACTCGAGTCCGGAATGCTCCTCGATGAGAACTGTCTCCGTCGAGGAGAGGTGATTCTCCAGAACGGGCGAATCGGACGCCACTCGCTGGATTAAACCCATCAGCTCGGAATTCGCCGCTTGCACTATGGTGTCGCTGACGACGAATAGGTAGGGCCGGGTCTGGTTCCCTTTGGGCAGCGTTGCGTCCTCGAAGTGTGTGTGCAACCACTTGTCGCTGCTTCGCGTGCTAGGGTCCAGGCGGGTGGCAGGAGTGTGGAAGGCGTGCGTCCGACGCAGTTGGCAGACTGTTCCAAAATGGCGCACCCTGCTTGCTCGCGGAGCGCGTGCAGATCGTGCACTGGCCCGTTCTTCATTATCCTCTGCTTCCGAGTCTGAAGACACGTTGAACGACAGCTCAGCGCTTCCCTGGGTGAAGACACTGCAGAACGCCCGCCTTCCGACCTGAATGCCATGCAGTCGCTGACTTCAGTTTCAGCCAGCTTCTTTGAGTCAATTTGTCCCGTGCTTGCCTAGCGTCACTAAATAGAGGCTTTTTATTTAGTGACGGTATGCTTGCCCATGTTTGCTCGGTGCATGGGGGGGGTGGGGGGGGGGGTGGCAACTGCGGACCGGCTTTTGTTAAATGGGGCCTACGGGGAGTTTCGCAACTGGTGCATAAACTCTGCGTGTGGACTAGGTCTAGAAACACGGGGGCAGCGTTGGCACCGATGATGATTATAGTAATCTCACACAACACGTACGGCGGAAGCCGTTCACGCGTTCATTCATTCGACTTTTCTTTCTTTTTTTCAGTCTGCAGAGCGGCGCAATTGTTTCGGAATCGGGAAGATGTAATTTCAAATCGCGTGGGCCCGAATTTCCCTTTATAGAATGGTGTACTGCATGCGTTGGTTTAACCTCTCGTTAAGGCATGAAATGGGTCTTGAGCTAAGGTTGAGGACGTCGCCGACAAGCACCGGGCTTTGCGAAGCACGAGGTTTAGACACCTGAACTGCCGCATTAAGTTCTCGTGTATTGCTTCGTAAATGAACAGACACATTTTTCCCTCCCTACTTTCCTTTATTGCGTCTTTTTCGAGTCATTTAAGCGACAGATGACCCAATCCGTAAGAAATCTCTAACTCTTTTTTCTAAATACCGAACAAAAATGTGAGCCATTCTTCACAACGTATTGACATCACAGGACGCCAGCGATAAACGTCCACTTCCATTTCGCGGGGAAGAGCGTGCCTTTGGGCGTCGAAGGAAGCAGGCGTCCTCCGCAGCAGCAGCGCTACCAAAGCGCAGGGCGGAGTTCCTTCGATCAAACAGCAGCTCCTACCGCACAGCCACAGCCTTTGGAACCCGACAAGTTGGACGCAAGCGAAGCAAGAAAACGGTGGCCATCGTCGCCGCGGCTATTTTTTCTGCTGCTGCGACTGACTTCGCCTGCGTGAAGCTTGCAACCGGGGGATGTGGCGGGAAGCTTTGCTGCATTGAGCACTGCGCGGGTCTTCTGCGATGTTTCTCTCTTTTTGTACGCTTCTGGCGTTCCGTGTGGGGCACGTACGTTGCCAGGGGCTCGACGCGCAGTCTGCAGAGTTCCGACAGGACGCTTGGGCAGCTTCTGGAATCCTGAAGGGACGCTGAACGCTGAAGGGGCGTTGTTTCTTCCCTCGCTGCCCTCCGCTCCTACTGACGTCGGCACGAGCCTGGCCGTTCCCTGGCGCCAGCCCCGTGGTGACGTGACCGACGCGGGCATTGCTCGTGGCGGAGACCCGGGAGACGAGAAGGGCGATATCTTGTTGAGCTCAGAGGGCATCGCGAGCGCGGTGTTGCTGCCTCTGCGCGGTACTACCAGACGTGCAATGGCTGAGATCTGTGCAGTGCCGGTGCGTTCCAGGCAAGGGTTAGCTTCGGGAGCTACACTGCGTCTGTCCCCATCGGGCTGTGTCCGCGGCAGTGGGCCTGGACTTGAAGGCGGCAGCTCGTCTGACTCGAGTCTCGAATGTTCCTGAATGAGGGTGTTTTTCAAGATTTCCATCTTCCCCGTCGCGAAGAGATTCTCGAGTACCGGTGAATCGGACGCCTCTCGGTGAAAGCGGCCCATTGGCTCGGACGTCGCCTGCCGGGTCTGTCTCGCTGCCCGGGTAGCACTGCGTCCTCGTAAGTGTCGGCCCGACCCTGTGTGGCTTCCTTTCTTGCCGGAGTAAGAACGGGTGGCAAGGGTGCGTTCGACGCGGTTGACAGCTTGCTCCAAAATGGCGCACTCTGATCGCTCGTGGAGCGTGTGAAGATCGATGATGATGATGTACTCAAATATTTTGGCACGTACCCACAAGGGGAGCAATTCAAACGACCTGAGGCAGAAAGAAAATTTCAATGCAATTAGCGTGCACACGGACCCGCGCTTCGTTTGCCTCTGCTCTGGGGCTCGACCATGTGTTCCAACGCTTGATATGAAGGCACTGCTGTACAGAAAAAGCGTGGTAGTGCGGACTCCTTTCTTTTCTGTATTTTTTCTTCGAGGGTATATTCCGCCAGGAGGAAATAAACCTTGTTGTTGCTAGTCAGCGCTCTGTCTTGTCAATCTCTTGTCCCGTTTAAGCGCGGTTCAATTGTACACCGCTGTACACCGGCCCTCGACATGGACGTTAAGCGGACGTGGACGTGGGCTTTCAATTTCAATCGGCTTCATTTCGTGAATTCCAATTAAGAACTTTAGCCAATCAATTTCTTTAGCGATATTTCAGTGATGATAATGATAGTAGCATCATTTGCTCAAAAACTTGTGAAAAGGAGGGAGGGGAAATGGCAGCCTTCCAAGGGCTCCTTCCACCTGAGGTGGCGGTTGACTGCGGTAATCCCGGATGAGCCCTGGAACAACAGGCGATGGTGAGGAGCTTATCGAGGAGGATGTTTTGTATTGAGGCCGAATTTTCGGATTCGCAGTTCGTACAGATACTGTAGCATATACATGGCTAAAAGTACGTCATATGTCCACATTATGGTTCAACTATTAAAGACGATAGTCTTTCTTGGGCTACTTAAACCTAGAAATTTTGATCTGTCTGTCTGTCTGCCTGTGACTCGATTCAGCCACCCGGCCAAAGTAAAACAATGCCTGCGCAATAGTCTTATATAGTCACAGCTAAATCTACCCGTCTAAGTCCGGTGTAATGTTCATACTTGCCAACAATGTTGAAGAACAAGACATTACGCAAATATAAAACAACAAATTAACACAGAAGTGATATTTGCAGTGTTCCTTTATAAAAAGTCATGCATGCTTGATTTCGGGGAAATTAAATGCTTCATCAACTGCAGAAAAAAAAAATTCACTCCGCCGTCGCCTGCTGTCGCCCGCGCCACTATAGCTTTCTGGCGCCATTTTACGCACGTGGAGCAGGGAAACGCGGTTCTATAAACGTTGAAGTATGGCGCCTCGATTCACGCACGTCTTCGCCGTACGGCAGCGTTGGCACCGAGACACCCGGCCTGGAGCAGTTGAACGCGGTAAATTTAAAATGATTTAAGCAAACCTTTGGCGTCTTTACCTTGGGAGGAGCACGACGCAAGAGGAACAACATGAGAGGAGAGCGGGAAAGCGAAGGGGGTATTTACTTGGCAAAAGTCGGTAAAGAATCGTCTTTTGTCGACATTTGCAACGAAAGGAGCAGATACGCGGCCAATTTTTTACTTCCAGAATTCCCATCGAGCTTCCCAAAACGTTTTAACAGCGGAGCTTTGTACAAGCCGCAAGTTCGCCATTGCAGGAAAAAATACCAAGAAAATGCCGAGTGCTCGTGACCACGTATCTCATGGTTACCGCCGAGACCCCGGCTCGCGTGGTGGCTTTAGCGAAAAATAAAACTCCTGCGCTGTAGTTAAACGCTACCGCTCATGAAAAAAAAAAAAAAAACACCAGCGCGCTCATGCTAAAGTTGAAAAGACCCCCTGCTTGGAAAGGTCACCGCGGCGGCTGCATTCTCTGGAAGCCATTATGGATACTTGGAGACATGGCTACGAGTGTGTCGATCCTTCCCAAGACAACTTACAGATCCAGCCACCGTTCCCTTGAGTCGATGACGAAGAGCTGATGGAAGTCTACAATGTTAAAGATGACTTTGTGTCCACCACTCGCCGTGAAGAAGGCGACGGCCTCTTCGATGTACATGACGACGATTACTAGCACCGCAAGTATGCAAATAAACAATGACACTGAAACTTAACTATGTGTCCGGGGCAATGCTCACCTACAACAGCCTCGCTTTTCAATTCTTGCGCATGAGTGAAAGCTTCCAAGATTTTTTTTTTTACTTCACAACACCTTCAGTAAGTGGTTTGTTAATCGAAGTTGCGCAATGTCATTTGCATGAGCTAGAATTTGTAACGTGAGTACACGCATCGCTTTACACACGGGTGCCGATAAAGATCCATTCTCTCTACGCACTCAAAAATGGTTCCCGAAAAACACCGCTTGTGTACCAGAAATACAACACCGCAATACAATCCCGTGCCATACTGAAGGGGAATGAACAGAAGAGAATCACACTTCGATTGACTCGCCTCATGTTCTCGCATGAGCTGAACGAGGCGAATCGATATTTAAGGCATCTTGTTTTGTTCCCTATATCCGTGCAGCTAGACCACTTTGTAGTTCGAGGCAGTGGCGCAGTTCTCGACTGGCACAAAAAAGGGGGAGGAGCAGAAAACGGGAGGAACATTCATTACCGGAGGGGCCCATTGCAAGCTCAGCAGCAGCATTCTTGTCTATTTGTGAGGTCCAGTACCAGGCGTACGCTTTCCCCTGACGCCGGGATGCGCCCATTTTTATAGGTGCATTACACGCACTCGCACGAATTCGTATAACAGCACGTTTATTTGCGCGAATGTATATATTCTCACCAGGCGGTAATGTCAGGAAACAAAACAGGCCGTGAAATTGCACTCGCGGAATGAGTTCAGATGTTCTATTGTGTTTATTTCTCTACTTTGGCGATCAGCAATCGTCATCATACAACGGTGTCGTTTCATTTTAGCATACCGCAACAATTTGCGCGTATTTGTTTCTTCTTGTGGCACATACGGGCGGGAGCCGAGGGGAAACGCTTTTGCCCTGTAGTGGGGACCAGAAAGCTGGTGATGGTGATGGCAAACACCAGGAGCTAGCCTGCCCGTGATGATTATGGAGGTTATGTGCTCTTGAGCATCCGACGCTGCCGGCTCACACCCAGTCGCACGAGGCAGAGCAGGCTGTTGGGCATCCAAGCAAAGAGGCGCTCCCGCGGCAGCAGCAGCGCTACCAACGTAGACGACGAAATTCCTTTGCATGAAAATCAGCTCCTGCTCCACAGCCGGAGCGTCCGGTCCGTGGAGTGTTGCGCGCCGCCGAAGCAAGAAGACGGTAGTCATAGGGGTTGTGGCTCCTTTCTGTGCTTGCAACCGGGGAAGCCGATGCGCAGCTTTCCTCCACTGCACATTGCGCCGGTCCTTTGTAATGTTTCCTCTTTCTTGCCCGGGTCTTGCGTTCCTTATGTGGAAGTAACGTTACAGGGGCTCGACGCGCAGGCTGTGGAATTTCGGCAGGACGCTTCGGCGGCTCCTGGAGCTCTGAGGCGGCGTCGGACGCTGGACGGGCAGCGTTTCGTCCCTTGGTGTCCACTCCTACCGACTTCAGCACCAGCATGGCTGTTCCCTCGCTCCAGCCCAGCGCGTTTGGTTGTGACTTGGCCGACGCTGATATGTTGCTCGTGGTGACGACCCGAGTGACGAGGAACACAACGTCATGGTGGTCTCACCACGGTGTGCGATCGCGTTGTTGCTGCCTCCGCGCGGTACCAGGTGCGGAAGGGCTGAGACCTGCGCAGTGCCTGGTGTTCAAGGCAAGTACTCGCGTCCCTACCGGCTGGTGTCCGAGGCAGTGGGCCTGGGCCGTGGGGCGGCAGCGTGACTGACTCGGGTCCGGAATACTCCTCGAGGAGGGGACTGCTTGGCGGGGTACAAGATGAGTGCCAGGAGTGTGGAATGTGTTGTTGATGATGATGATGTCCTCGAAAGTTTTGGCAGGAGCTGTGCGTCTGACGCAGCTGACAGCTCGTTCCAAATTGTTGTTGTTGTTCCACGTCTTATGGCGCATACCCACGCGGGGGATTGGTTAGGAATCGGGTATGAATTGGGCTAATGCGCCTGCTCACAACTTAAGAGTAGATACCTATCCATTTGCATCCAGTAACAGCGCGTGATTAAAAGAAAGAATTGGTTAAAAATTGAAAGTTGCGGTTGAATTTGAGGAAACGTACCCGTAAAATCAAAGCTAACAGGCCAGACGCATGGTCTCGGACACATATGCATTAATGGGCTGCAGCCACCCCTCTGTGACAATATCTTAGAGATGTGGACCTTAGTGACAGTGGTGCGGGCATGGAGATAGGAAGTCTAATTCGTTGTAATGGCCTGGCAAGGTGACGTTGTCTGATCATTGGAAAACCACGGCAATGTAATAGGAAGCGCTCTAGTGTCTCATGTTAACCGCAAATAGCACATAGGGCGGAGAAGGCGAGAGCAGACCTGTTCAGCTGGGGAACCCTACATCTGAAGTTGGTTAATGTGATCTCGCGTTGCAAAATGGCGCACCGCGTGCTTGCTCGTGCAGGATGCAAAGAGCCTGCGCACCAGTTCGCGCTTCGTCTACCTCTGTTTTTATGGCTGAAACCACATGCTTAAACGACTCCCCCCGCTCCCCCACAGCTCCTCGCTTCCCCACGTGAAGCAACTGCAGAACACCTGCCCTCGACATGAACGTTATGCCATCGTGGACATTATAGTTCCAATCAGTTTACAATTTGAACCGGTTTCACAGAGAAAAAACGATATTGGAGAATTTGAGGCAATCTCTTCAGCGATATTTCAGTGATGGTGATAATATCATTACTTAGTTCAAAAGGGGGAAGGAATATGTGGGAATTTTCCGGTATTCTCCCCCTCGTATTTCAATTAAGCATTTCAGACAATGTCTTCAGCGATGTGCTCCTGCTAATGGCTACCAAGCTGAACGAGCTTCTAATGATGATGTACAGAACGTGCGCGGGCCGCAAAATTCAACAGAAACCAGAACACCAACAACAGAAGGTCCAACTAGGGTTTCCGCCTTTTACTCTACGAACTTCTATGTGGATCCACTCATTTTTCTGTTTAAAGTGTTCTGTAAGCTGATAGCATACATTTGCACTCTTGCAACAACTTAAATATGTTAGCTTATCACTCACGTTCGTGCAGACACGGGCATTACATTTCTCACATTGCGTCGGCAGATTTTGGCTAGGGTACTCGCTGAAGAATGCTTACGCATAAAAAGGTGCTCGCATGAACCGGCACGTGTTTCATTATGCTATACTTCTGGGTCATGTCACACGGTCGATCTGGACGCGTTGGAGCGCAGAGCTCGCGAGGAAAGTCCAGACAGGGCCGTGGTCTTGCAGACTAGGCTGAACGACGGCTGGACAGGTGGCGCTGCAGAACACCCCGCTCGAACATCTCAACTGCCAGGAACAACTGCAAATAACTTTAGAGTTTGAACCACTTTTCAATCAGTTAGCATTTCAGTCAGTTTATTCCGTAATATTTTAGTCCATTACCGCATACGCACATTTGCAGTCACGGGCAACACGAAAAATATTAACCACAGCATGCAAAATTGAAAAAAAATAATATTTCGTGTAGGCAAAATAAGCAGCCTGTCTCGCCCACTGTGCTAAGCAATCCCCAATTATTCCGGTCCTGTATTACACATGCAGCAGCAGCATACCCTTCTCTGATACTGCTGTTCCCAAATTAAGTTCACAGCGCTAGTGTCTGGGCCTTCTTCTCTCGCTGTTCCTCGTGTTAAAGCGCTGTTTCACAGTTTAACTATGAAACCACTAGCCCAAACCCCAAACTTCAGTTAAACTTTTCGCCTCTAATGGCAGATGCCGCATGGTCATCATCATCATCAGCCAATCTACAGCCACTGCCAGGCAAGGCCTCTCCATAAATCTCCAATTATGCGGTCCTGTGCTAAGTGCGACCATTTATCCCCGCAAACTTCTTGATCTCATCTGCCCATCGAACCTTCTGCCCCGCCCCCTGCCACGCTTGCCTTCTCTAGGGGTCCACTCTGTTGTCCCTTAATGACTGGCGGTTATCTTGCCTTCGCATTGCATGCCCGGCCTTCGCCCATTTCTGTGGGACAATCTGCTACACCCGCACGTGTAGCGTAGTGAAGAGAATAAAGCTCTCCCGCCCCGCGCCTCGCGCCATGCCTTGATGTCATGCGCGTGGTGCCGGGCAAGGATTCTTAGCCCGCTCTTCTTGTACAACAGACGAAATAAGAGCCTATTGCAAAATCCCGCATAGCCTTTTCTTGCAAATTCCTGCATAGTGCACACTTTTATTCTACAAATTCCTGTATTTGTTGTGCAATTATTCTGATCAACAATTTTTTTTTCTCCAAAATTTAGTCTCCTCAAATCGGGCACATTAGCCCCAATATATCTCCCGATCGCTGGCCAATCCCCCAAGTGGGTATGCGCCACAAAAAAAAGGAACAACAACAACACACAACTTCCAACATGCACCATCCGCGTGGCAGCCCTGCTGACAGGCGCCCGCGGCACCCTCGCGGGGAGACGAGCGAGCCGTGGTACAACAATTTCGCCAACAACAGGGGTGAATCGCTGCTCGATCTTCGGTCTCCTGGCTGCCTCACGGCGAGTTCTTTCGAATCACCAGCGCGCTGGAGCGGCACCCGCGGCGGATACGGAGGACGATGCTAGCAAATAGTGAAAAGGCCCGTGCCGCCGTGCGAGGGGCATCCATAGCGCAGCAGCACATACCATCAGAGCAGCAGCACAGACCATCGCGTATGAGGCAGTTTTCAGACTACACCCCGAGCAACGAGTTGCTGTCCGCATCGACAGCAACTCGTTCTGCACGGCGAAGAAGCAGAAGCGAGGGGACGCTCGCAGAAAAAGCAACGACGACACGAGCGGAGGCGACAGCTTTCACCAGGGCGACACTGGACGAGAAGCGGCACGACACCAAGTCCATACCATCGCTTCGCCTGAGCCGGCCAACCTGGAACCCGTGCCGCGGTGAGCCGGTCCAGAGAGCGGCTCCGATCGGAGTCCAAGCAGTAACCTTCCTTGAAAGGGGAGGATGTGGGACAATCTGCTACACCCGCATCGTGTAGCCTAGTGAAGAGAATGTTGTTGTTGTTGTTGTTGTTGTTGTTGTTGTCGTCGTCCTTTATTGATTGAGGGAAGGCCATGCGGCCAAAGTAGGGGTAGGGGAAGAAGGGGAAAGGGAGGAGTAGCCCAGTTAAAGAGATTCGTCCATGAAGACCGCACAGGGTTTCCCTTCAGACCGCGGAGGCCAAGCTAAGGTTAAGATCTACCAATATGGGATTTTTCACGACCGGAGTAGGCCCCGGTCTCCACTAATCGTGACAGACCATTCTCTACTCCCGCCCGAACAGCCCAAGGGCTTGATAAAATTGGGTTCTTCAAATGGAGGGTCATCTATCTGAGGGCATTGGGAGGCATAGCATTGGTGAGGATAGGTCAGTGAAAACGCAGAGCAGCGCCAGATTAAGTGGTCAAGGGTGGCGAATACGGTCATCTGGCAGTGGGGACAGTAAAGAGGTGGAGTCCCCGTTGGGTAAATCCATTTTCTAGTGATCTGATGTGTGAGAGCTGCGTTGGCCCTAGCTTTGTTGACGAATACTTCCGCAGAGCGAGGCATCGGGGGAGCCGGAGCCAGGTAGCCAGGAGGGGTAACGGAAGAAATACGGCACTTCCGTGCCTGGCGTGCGTGATCAAGTTGAAGGCGAGGGCAGGGGGAGGAAGGCGACGCGTTGTCAACCAGGGGAGGTGTACTATCAAGACGCTCCCGTGCTGCATCATGTGCAGCCTGGTTGCCCCCATCCGCATCCGTGTGACCCGGCACCCATGCCAAACAGGTAGTGATCCCATTACGCGCCAGAATGGCGGTCATATGTTGGATTCGGTGCACTGTTGGATGATCGGTGAAGGGCTTGCGCAGCTCTTGGAGGGCTTGGTGAGAGTCTGTGAGAATGCGGATGCGTGGAGGTGGCGGATTTGCAATAGTGAAGGCCAAATGATCCAGTGCACTAAGGATGCTCTGGAGTTCCGCTTCCAGGGAGGACGAGCTAAAAGCGTCACGTGTGAGGGAGCCGTCCAGGTCCGGTCGAGCTGGGCAGCGTCAGGCCAGACCCATATGGGAAGGGGAGAGGATAGCATCCGTAAAAATATCGACCTCGTCCGGCAATTTCGCTGCGAGGACGCGCTGAAGGGCCTTTTCACGAGCAGTACGACGGGAACGCGGAGTTCGTTGGTGAGCAACTGTAACAGGCGGGCTTAACCAAGGGGGAGGGGGTGGCGAGGCCGATGGAAGGTACACGTCAGTCCCACGCACAGAGTGCAGTCCCCGGTGTTAGAGTTCGCCAAAGCCGGTGTTGTTGTACGGCTTCCGCAAGGAGTTCTTTCATCGGGGGGACCGGGGCAGCCCGTTCAAGAGCGTCAATGAGAGTATGCCTCGGAATTCCGGTGATCGTACGAAGCATGACCCGGTAAAGCACCGCTAAGTGCTTCTTGTGAACCCAAGAGAGGTCATAAGCCGGGGCGCCATAAGTCAGACGACCGACGGCTACTGCCCTTGAGAGTGTGAGACACGCCGATTGGTTAGCGCCGCCAAATAGAGAATAAAGCTGTCCCGCCCCCGCCTCGCGCCATGCCCTTGACGTCATGCGCGTGGTGCCGGGCAAGGATTCCTTCCAACAATTTCTTCTTCGTAATTTCTACTAATATGGCCTTAACACGCGTTTGTCCTCTGACCCACTCCGCTCTCTTCTTGTCCCTTAATGTTACGCCTATCATCTTCCGCTCTTCCGCTACATTGCTCGTTTAAGTTGAACCCTCTTAGTGAGCCTCCAAGTTTCTGCCCCGTAGGTCAGTACCGGTAAGATGCAGCTGTCATACACTTTCTTCTTCAGGGACAATGGTAGCCTGCCATCCATTATCTGGGAATGTCTGCCGAGTGCACTCCACCCCATTCTTATCCTTCTAATTATCTCTGCCTCGTGGTTGGGACCCGGGGTCAAAACTTAAGTAGATATATTCGCTTACCACTTCTACTGGCGGGCCACCTATCTCAAACCGCTGTGCTCTCCCGAGGCTATTGATCCTCAGGAGAGCACAGCGTCATTATTTCGCGTAGGCGAAATAATGGCGCGCTATTGGAAAATTTGGAAAGCCGAATTTCACAACATTGTTACTGTAATTAAAACACGCGTCAGTTTGACCTGCCATGGAAAGAAATCACGCTATTTCGTGTGGCTGGTTCATATTTTTGTGATTCGCGTTTCATTTGTCCGTGACTCTACATAGATTGCCCCCACAGGCTCATCGGAAAGTACATACACTAGCTTTCCCGCAAAAAAAAAAATCGTTTCAGCCTCGCTCGAGACGTAAACTTGTACATACATGTCTTGCGGCCTCTCGGCCTTAGCAACGGAGTATTGACGCAGCGTACCTTTACCTCATATTCGCACAGTATAACGCTTGCGTTATAACGCTATACTATACAGGCGAACATAGTCTCGCCTCACCATCTTCAAGCGCTGCAGCTAAGGCTTCGCTGGTGTGCGGAAGATCCATGGAAAAGCCACTGCGCGCCGATAGGGGTAGAAATAAGGAGGGAAAAAAAGGTCTTCAACTCCTGGACGCCACGTGGTGTTATTTTTTCGAAGCTTTCGGGATGTCCCCCAAAGTTCCCACGTATTGCTTTTTAAGATCACTCGACGGAGGAGCCGAGGTTAGGGGCTTTTTAAATGAACAGGCTCACATTTTTTCCCTCCCAACTTTCTTTAATTGCGAGTCTTCCCGTCATCTTAAAAGCGGGTAATACACTGCGCATATTATTTCGAGCTCCTGCTCCGATCCCCTCCAAAAGTATCTGCCATGTTTTGCAACATATTGATATAAAACGACCCAAGTGACGAACGTCCACTTTGGATGCACGGCGGAGAGTGTCCTCTTGGGCGTTCAAGCAGGCAGGCGCCCTCCACACAGCAGCGCTACGAACGCGGACGACAAAGTTCCTTCGCCCGAAATCCAGCTCCTGCTCCGAGCACCCGGTCTTACACTAATTCCACGCCGACGTAGGAACAAGAAGACGGTCGTTACAGTGGCCATTTTTTTGCTCTGCTGCGGCTGACTTCGCCTGCGTGAAGCTTGTAACCAGGAGAGGTGTGGCGGGAAGCTTTTCTGCATTGCACATAGCACGGTCCCTGCTCTCGCCCGGATCTTGCGTCTGTTCTGTGGCAGGAACGATAGCAGGGGCTCGACGCGCAGGCTGCGAACTTTTGGCAAGACACTTCCGCAGCTTCTCGAACTCTGCAGGGACGCTGAACGCTGAAGGGGCGCTGTTTCTTCTGTCGTTGCCCTCCGCTCCTGCTGTCGTCGGCACGGGTCTGGCCGTTCCCTGACGCCAACCACTCACGCGTGGTGACGTGGCCGACGCCGGCATTCCTCGTTGCGGAGACCCGGGGGACGAGGAAGGCGACGTCGTGTTGAGCACAGCTGCCTGTTCGGGCTTGTTGTTGCTGCCTCCGCGTGGTACCAGGAGCGGGAAGGCTGAGACTTGTGCCGCTTCGGTGCGTTCCAGGAAAATACTTGCGTTGGAAGCAGCGCCGCCCTTGTCCTCACCGGCTATTGTCCGTGGGAGTGTTCCTCCACTTGAGGACGCAAGCTTGGCCGACTCGGGTCGGGAATGCTCCTCCACGGTGGGCATCTTAGTGAATCCCATCTTTCTCCCCGTCGAAAAAGGCTGGCTCTCCAGAATGGGCGAATCCAACACCTCTCGCTGGAACCTGCCCACCTGCTTGGGGAAGTCGCCTCTTGCACGGTGGGGCCGCAGTCTCTGTTGACGAATCGGGGGCGCGGGTAGTTCGCAGCTCGAGTTGAACTGCGTCGCTTGCGAGGTTCCAGACGGGTGGCAATAGTGTAGAAGGCGCGCGTCCGAAGCGGTTGACAGCTTGCTTCCAAAATGGCGCACCGTGCTTGCTCGTGCAGGGTAGCGTGCGCGCATACCCGCGCTTCGTTTTCCTCTGCTCCTGTGTCCTCACGAATTCCAACAAATGATTTAGCCCTGCCCAATCCCCCCGTATCGGTACGATCCAAACATTGAGGGCGTCATCATCATCATTAACAACAACAACTCGCCTCTTTCCTACTTGAGGGCACCAAAGCACGTTCCGTTTTCGACCTGATGCGGTGGCGGACAGTTTCGATCAGCCTTCAATTTCAACGGGCTTCGGTTAATAAATTTTAATAAAACGTTTCAGCTAATCTCTTCAGCAACAATTCAGGGATGAGAATGATACCTTTATTTCGTTAAAAACTGGAAGTACGGAGAAATGGGAGAGATAGAGAGAAAAAAAAACATTTTGAGTATTCTTCTTCCTCGGCCTGGGGCCTGCAGCCCAAACAACATAACGCGGTTGATTGCGCTATTTCCGAAAGATCTCTGGGTCAGTAGAGGTATTGGTGAGCAGCTTCTTGAGGAAGATGTCAGGCGTTAGAACTACATTTCTACCCGCAGTTGGTCGTGATCCTGTAGCAGATAAATCGCTCACAGTACGCGGTGTACACATTTTAGTGTCATTATTACTTGTTTGGTGCCCAGAGCAGTAGCGCACCTACGGAAGAGGGTGGTTGTAACCTCCTCCCCCCTACCAGAGGTCCGTCGACCCACCTCTCCTACCCCTGTTCCACCGAGCCAACAACCCAAGTTGACCGAACGATTTTGTAGTCGCGGAAGCTTCTATTGTTGGGCATTCTTAGTTAAATCTCAAAAAAAGAATATTATTTTGCTGGTATAAAAAACAACAAAAAAACAGGAGCACGAGCTTTTAACACTATGTGCTCACTATGTCCTTCTAAGACTGTGCGGGCCAACTTGCGTATAACTTGAAGTAGTTTAAGAAAAATAACGAAAAAATTTCTTAGTGACAGAAAAAGCGTTCGTAGGTTGAAAATTTCTTAATCCATAAGAATCCCTGGGGGGTTTAACACAATCCGTACTGCCCCCCCCCCCTCTACCCCTATATACGGCGCGCCTCAAACCCACGTTTAACCGCAATTAGTTTTTGTAGGGCCACATTGCACCACTCTCTGAACTTTGTGCGTTGCAACGGCAGTCACCATATTTGAATCAATCGCCGACTTCTGATCAAAAGGACGCTGAAAAATCCTATAGATTGGGACTCACTATTGTCAAGCTTGCCTTCTGACTTCAAAGCAAATCTAACAAGATCACATCGAATTTACTTTATTTTATTTGAAAGCTAGAACCATTTTTTTCTCCTATACTAAGACCCCCCTCTCCCGTTAAATAAAAACGGTTCGGTTTGCCTTGACATATATACACGCACGCACACACACACACACGCACACACACATATACATACATATATTTATTTATTTATTTATTTATTTATTTATTTATTTATTTATTCAGGATACCTTACAGGCCCATGG
The DNA here is from genome assembly GCA_013339765.2 of Haemaphysalis longicornis. Taxonomy (NCBI): domain Eukaryota; kingdom Metazoa; phylum Arthropoda; class Arachnida; order Ixodida; family Ixodidae; genus Haemaphysalis; species Haemaphysalis longicornis. Next base: position 73,543,290 of record CM023451.1, read on the forward strand.
AAGGGCATAGCGTAAGGAGGAGCACATAATTTGTAAAGGGGAACTACCGACAGAGAAACAAAAAAATGCCACAAGGCAAGAAAATAAACACAAGTAAGAAGTCAAAACACAGCAAATACAATGTTTGAAGAAGGAAAAACACAAGTCAAGAATGTGAACTGAAGTTAACAAAAATGGTATTATAGCTACTGCACGTAGGTATGTATACATTCAAAGGTACAGGAATTCATGAAAGACACAGCCAACATGCGCATTTCGGAGATAATGAATATCGCTAAAAGCCAGAAACATATAAAATAAAAGGTATACAAAAATTGTACAGTGAAAACATTACGGTGCGTAATGATCAGATAAATGGCGTCGAAAGGTTTCGTGGCATGAAACAGATGCGATAACGTCGGGGAGATTGTTCCAAAGGCGTATTGCACGTGGGAGGGCAGATGAAAATTTAAAAGGCATGCGTGGAACCATAAATGCGTGAGAAGCTGAACTGGTTGTGCAGTCTACGTGACATGGTAAATGGGTGGTGAAGATTAAACTCAGATGATCTCGAGGAATAAATATATTTATGAAATAGGCATAAAAGTGCTAAGGAGCGACGTGTGTGTAACAGTTGAAGGGAGCATTCATGTTTAATCTGGGTGATGCTAGCGTATCGGTCGTAATTAGATGATATGAAACGAGTAGCTCGATTCTGAATAGACTCAATCATGTCAATTAGATAATTTGATGAGGAGACCAAATAGAAGAAGCAAATTCTAGCTGTGGAAGGACGAATGTTAGAAAAGCAAGTTTACGAACACTAGACGGGGAATTGCGTAAGTTGCGTCGTAGGTAACCAAGTGATCGAGAAGCTTTTGCGCATATGCTAGAGATGTGGTCCGACCAAGACAAATTGGGAGTGAGAATGATGCCAAGATATTTGTACGACGACGTCCGCGTTAGCAAGTTATTGTTTATGGTATACGGAAAATCAGAGTTAATACGTTTACGGCTAAAAGTCATTACATTACATTTATTTAAATTTAGTGACATCAGCCAGGTGTCACACCAGCTTGAAATCCGATTAAGGTCATTTTGAAGGGCTAGATGATCATCAGAATTATTTATTTTACGGTATATAATGCAATCATCAGCAAAGAGCCGAAAGCATGATGTTTAAATTTGTACCCAAGTCGTTGATGTAAATTAAAAAGAGTTAAAGGGCCTAAAAACGCTGCCCTGCGGTACACCCAGTTACGTCCGAAGAGAGTGGAAGAAAAAGTGTTGACTACAGTGACTGCTGACGGAATGTAATAAAGTTGCGAAGCCATGACAATGTTAGTGAATCTAGCCGAAGAGCTGATAATTTTGCTATGAGACGACAATGGGCTACACGGTCGAATGCTTTCGAGAAGTCCAGAAAGACACAATCAGTTTGTAAGCCACTGTCCATGTTAAGATGCAGATCGGTAGTGAATTCGAATAGCTGGGTGTCACACGACAAACCTTTTCGGAAGCCATGCTGATTTCCTACGAAAAACTGATTAGATTCAAGATGGCTGAAAATGTGTGACGCAATGATGTGTTCGAGCATTTTGCAGCACACGCACGTTAAGGAAATGGGGCGATAGTTGTTGGTTGAGCCTTTGTCGCCAGTTTTATGAACTGGTACAATCTTACCTATTTTCCAATCAGATGGTAACTGACCCGATGCTAATGACTGGCGGAAGATGTGGTATAAGAATTTGCTCGAACTAGTAACGGTGCCTTTAGTATTTTTGAGTTGATATTATCAATACCTGCGGAAGTTGAAATTTTAAGGTTGTCTATAAGGCGTTGAATGCCAGCGATAGTTATTTCAATGGTTTCCATATATGCCCAATTGTGCTCACGAACATCTGGGATGCTACCAGGGCTTTCCAGGGTGAATACGGAGGTGAAAAATCGGTTAAATACAGTGGGGCACTCTGAATCGGGAACCGAAGCTAGGTCGTTATTTTTCAGCAAGATCTTGTTCGTATCGCGTGACGGGGATATTTCTTTCCAGAATTTTTTTGGGTTTGACTTTAGTAAAGAACGAAGGTCATGCGAGTAGTATTTACTTTTAGCGGCATCTATTGCTGCGCAGTATGTATCCAGGAAACATTTGTATTTCTGCCACGCCTCGCCAGTACCAATACGCTTCGCTCGCTTGTAAAGGCGTTTTTTCTTGCTGCGTTGCTGCCGAATGGACTTCGTGAACCAAGGGTTTGATTTGTCATTTTTAATCGTAATTAATGGAATATGCTCGCCTACTAAATCCGTTATTTCATTTTTGAAGATTAGCCAGTTTTCCTCAATATTTCGAGAATCAAAAGATGGTAGAAATGTTTGATCGAAGAATAATTCGAGTTCTGCATTGATGAGGTCGAAATTCGCTCTATTGTAATCCCGAATTTGTTTGGTGGAAAGACCAGTAAACGGTGACGTCATTTTTAATTCAAATTGGAGTATGTTGTGGTCAGAGAGACCTTCTAGGTTAGATATTGGGTTAATGGTTTCCGGGGCCGACGTAAAAACTAAATCTAAAATGTTTGGTCCACGGGTAGGTTCGCTGACTATTTGTGAGAAGTTGAAATCTAAAGAAAGGTTAATGAATTCGACGGAGGTTTGGCAGGAGGACGAGAGCGTAGCCCAATCAATGTTCGGAAAATTGAAATCGCCAAGAATGTAAATGTAATCAGAAGGACACAGCATGACGGCTTCAGAAATGCTATCTCTCAAGTTCTCTACGAATGAATTTTTACAATCAGGCGGACGGTAGCAAACTCCAATCAGTATGTTACCAGAACGTGTACGACACGTGGCCCAAAGGATTTCAATTGATGATTCAACTCGGATGGCCTTAGACGAAAGGCTGTTCTTAATTGCCAGCAACACACCCCCTCCTTTACGGTTGATTCGATCTTTGCGATAAATGGTATACGTATTGTTATCTATTTGAATTTCAGCGTCAAGAACATCCGGGCAAAGCCAAGTTTCTGTGAGTGCGAGAATGTCAGTATTACTATCTTCTAAAAAAGAGCTAACATGGCTGCGTTTTGCTAGTAGGCTACGAATATTAGTGTAAGCTAGCGAGATAAAAGGTGAGGTGCGACAATGCGGATCAGTGTGCTGCGGATGCCATGACGCGGCACTATTTAGCTATACATGTGGTGAGGTGATGGATGACGTAGCAGGAGGAACGACAGAAGGGCCCGTGGATGTGACAGACGGAATAACAGGGGAAGCAACTAAAGCAACAACCGAATCTGTGGCTTTGTCGTAAACGTATGTATCGTTATCGTTATATATATATATATATATATATATATATATATATATATATATATATATATATATTTTATATATATATTATATATTATATATATCCAGTGAACACGGACAACAATGATGTCGTGCTGAATGGGCTTCCAGAAATGCGAGCAAATTTTTCTACTCGGCTGCCAAGGTATACAGCAGATTTCGTTCACTTGCAGGTAGATCGAAATTTGAGTAAACTTTCGCGTTCAGAAGTAGTTCAAGTTTCGGCTCTATCTTTGTTCCTTGAAACTGGCTTCCCACGTGCCAACCATGTATTACTGTTGGTAGACAGGTGAACAGCCTTTTTTTCTTTTAGGGGCGAAGCACCTTAGGACCTCGCTTTGTCCGTGGCTTGTCCCTTGGCGTCCGTGTACACAGTGTTGCGCATGCGCGAGGAGCATGTGATTGGATTTGGATTGGATTGGATTTGGATTAGATTGGATTGGATTAACTTGAATTGTATCGGATTGAATTGGGTTGCAATTGTATGTACTTTACAAACGCGTTGTCATTTACATGCGCGAGTGGGCAATTCCACGGGTGATTTACGGTAAGAACGATCCCCGGTGCTTCGCCCACTCGTCTTATTCACTTTGTGGAGATGCGTAAATTATGTTAATGGTATAGCAGCGAATAATAATCAACTGTATTGCAATTTTTTTTTCTCTGTGCATTTTTGCAGAAATAAGGGTCACGAGGACACTGCACTTGCTTTACGCTTTTTTTTTTTACTTTGTCAGAATAGGAGGTTTTCGGGAATGCTTTAGTTGTAGGTCCTGCCCGTCCTTATCTCCCATCATTCCTTCCATCCCATTCTACTCCCAAACTCGGGACCGAGGCTTCGGGCAATGGCAAAAAGGCTTCCTGTGTCTTTCTTTTTGTTTAGTGAAGGTGCGTCTATTATTGTATTCGTCCTGCAGGAGAATTTTATGTTATGGCGGCTGTTTTGACGCTGAAATTTTTCGTACGAAAAAAAAAAAAAACTCGACAACTACTCTTTTACATTCTTTATGTAATTTTAGTCACATTTTTAAACATTGTTTGTATACTTATTTACATTTATACTAATACGTGTTCCTTGATATTTTATTTATATATTATTATATTGTATATTTGTTGTAAAAATTTGACCCCCCCCTCTTCCAGACAAAAATCCCGGGGGCGCTAATAGTCCAGAGCGTTATGTAATGCCCCTTGGGAGAGAGCAGCTTACGCTTGAGGAGCGGCGTCATTGTCATATGTATATGTATTGCGCCTGCTGTAAAGTTGACGTACAGAGATGAGCAGCTGGAAGGGATATGCTTAAGCACTATCTGGCGTCACTATGGCGTCATAAGCACTAACACTTTTGAAATGAAAGTGCATATCCAGCTTGACAAAATGGTGGTCACGTTTGAGGCTGGTGGAACGACATTTAGATAATACAGAAGGTACGTGGTGACGGGCTCACAATGGCCGCTTGCTTTGCATGACTCAGGACGTGAATTGTGCCGATATGGCAGCTCCTGCTCAAGAATTGAACTCCGGCTCTTTGAAGAAATGCTGATATGTTGGAAGAAAATTTGACGGGTTCATCAGGGGTACATAAGACCGTCCATGGATATAGAAATAGCTTGTCATGATGGACACGCACACACACACACATACATACATACATACATACATACACACATGCATACATACATACATACATACATACATACATACATACATACATACATACATACATACATACATACATACAACAACACGCACGCACGCACACACACACACACGCACGCACAAACACGCACGCGCACACACATGCACAAACACAAACACACACACACATACACGCACAAACACACACGCACGTGTGAAAGAGGTGTCATGCACACCAAGTAAGCCTACTAGCGGAGCACATTTTTCGTTTTAGCATTATTCTTTTTTTTATTCAGGGTAAAATCACCAATATTCATCATTAAAGATTACCAGCCGACACAGGCCTGCGGTAATTGTTTATAATAAATTAATAATTATTGGCTAAGCCGGTTGGTTTTTTCGGCGTCTTAGATTTGAAAACATGCCAACACCCGCACCTCACCAGGCGGCGTTTTGGGTTCCACATGGACGTATGCCGGCCATTCGGTGGTAGTGCTACCAGCATGGCCCCCGAGGTGTCTAACAACACTTCGTCCGAGGCAGAGCCGTCGTCTCAGAGCGAAAGCCTACTCTCGCTGATGAAGAATGGCCGCAAGCGAAAACGCCCGTGATCGTGGGATACACCGGTTTTGGCGGTGCGGCAATCCTCATCTCCGGGAAGGCGGCTGCCGGGAATAGCGACGAATCGGACCCTGCAACTCCACACGGTATTCTGGAACGGTTGGCGTTCCCGCGTCTCTAGCTGTTTGGGGCACCAAAGGTTCTCGCTGTAGTCACTGCACGGATTCGGACCTTTCGGCAATAGGCGCAGTGTTTCAGAACGGGTTACATGGTATTGGTCCATGCCGGCCTTTTCAAGCACTTCGGCGGCTGGAGCTCCGATGCGACGTCGGAGCTTAACGGGTGGTGTTTCCAGGCTTGCCCTCAGTGTCCGCTCCTTCAGCCGGTGGGCGGAACCTGCTCTTCCCATTGTACCAGCGCTGACTGCAAGGCGCCCCAGGCGGTACCACACTGGGAACGGGCGGTCGTCGGTGCAGCGACTTGAACTTTGAGGAATGAGACGCCGTCTTAGTTCTCCCCAGAGACCTGTCCGAGCATGCTGCTGCTGCCTTCGCTAAGTACCAGGGGAGAAAGCGGCGGACCGTCCACGGCGTTTGTTTTTCCCACGCAGAAGCTCATATTGGGAAAACTTTGCGCTTGTCGCCATAAGGTCGGGACCACGGTGCTGAGCGTGGGCTTGTGGGAGGTAGCTGGTCAAAGTTAGGCTTCGGAATAGTCGTTGAGGTTGTCCCTCTTGGCGAGTTTCAGGTTTTTCTTTGCAGACTGTAGCGCTCCACGGATGCCTTCCCTGTCCGAATCCTACGAAGGAGAACTGAGTAGGAGGCATTCCACGCAGGTGTGGTGTAGGACCTTCGTCACTGGGTAACGGGAAGCGTCCATTCTGGCCTTCGAAGACATCTGATCGTACGCCTGCGCCAGTGACGACGCTCTTTTCCTGACTGCTTGGGTAGCGCCGGGGAGGCGTAGGTGTCCAAGGCGACCGTATCGTGGAAGCCTTCTCGGTCTGCATATGTTGCAGACGGGAAAACTGTAGTGGAAAGCAGAAAGTGGGCCATACCAAGACCTCGAAACAAACACACGCTTGCAGACAATCACTTCAGAGTGACGCGGCTCGTAACGGAAGCTGTAGCCACCCACGTCTTCCACTAGAATCAGCTTCAGGGTAGAGTTCTTCTAGTTCACTCTGTTCAGGGTTTCAGCTTCTGACCGGAATACGTGTCCTACCCACGCACGCGGATGAATGAATGAATAAAGGTTTATTGAATAAACTGCCAGCCAGGCTATAGGCAGAATCAGTTCAGGGCACCTCTAACAATATTCGTGACGAAATCTGCCAGGCGGCGTTGGTCGTCAAGGGCGGGTAATCCCTTTTGGAAATAGGTTGTATCCAAGCACGAGGTGGTCCTTGCAGAGGGCCCTAGAGCGGGAAGCGCAAGGAAGCTTGCGCCGGCTATAGCTGTTTCTGCAACCCGGAATTAGGGCCATGATACGCGCGCCGCAGATGCGGGGTGCGGCGCGCAGCTGCAGGAGCGAACTCTAGGTAGTCGTCTGTGACCTCGTTTTCTTGCAGCGGATATCGCTTTTGACCCGAGAAGCGCTATCAACCAAGGCTTACTGCGTCAGGGTAAAATAAACGGGGGGATGGGGAAGGGGTCACAACAAACCGGCATAAACAAAGCATACGACCACTTTTACAGCGAAGCCGTCTTGAGTTATAAGTGCTGACGAAAATTGCGTGCGTCTATGCATAGACGCACGCAATTTTCGTCGCATCGACAGGGAATAATGCGTTCTCGCTAGAGAGCTAGTGTAAATGCTCTGTAGCTCTCCATGTAATATAGATATTCTTAAGTTCCGGCCCCTCACTTATTAAATAAAACCGCCCAGTAACTAGGTATCTATCGCGGGGGTTAGCTTGTTTACCTGAATGTTGTTTGTTTCCCCGCCTGCCGAGCTGAGTAAGGGCGCGAGGAGCGTAAGGAGAAACCACGGAGGCTTCTTTGTTATTCGCCGCGCTTTTGTGTCCACCCGACCAGCGGGCCCGGAGACGACGCATACAAACGCGCCGGCCACTCCATAATGACTGGAAAAGGTGTCAGCTTTAGAAGGAGGATTTCCTTGCGTTCGTTTGGGAAGTCGGCGGAGGGGGACCGCTGACATTTTAACGACCGAGATTACCGCCACGAGAATCCCCGAAGCGGACGGGAGCTGAAGGTCTGTCCAGGGGTCAAACCTTCGGTCAAACATATACAGGGCACCGGACGTTTTGTCTGTGACAGTTGCAATGCTCAAAGTCACTGGGCGAACTTTCCGTTCGTCGGGCGTCTGAACATGGCGACTCGGCGGCTGGGATGCATCAGTGGGTAGGCGACCAGGCTTTGTTAGGCGCTCCTCGTGTTAACGAAGGAAAGGAATCTTGGCGGCGTGGGGCACAATGATAGGCGGCATGGTATGGATAGGACAAGCCCCCCGACAACTGATGACCGGCGAAAGGTTTGCTTTTAGTTGGTTGATTTTTGTGTGTTATATTCGTGTGTTGCTGAGCACCTCCAGGTTTCTGTATGAGTGAGAGAGGTGGACCACGTGACTATTTTGAACCCACCTAGCTTTGTTTGTCACGGTGGCCAATCAGTGGCCTAGTGCGGGCTAATGAATGAGTCATTCTCACTCTCAGTTGTGACGTCCCTGTTGTTGGAGGGGTTTTAGTGGTAAAACCGAGGAGTTTGATGTTTGAGGAGATTGAGAGGAGGGGGAGCGCGGCGAGCCCCGCTCGACGCGGGCCTTGCCCGACCTCTTGTATGCCATCATGAGCCTTGAAAGTTGAAATACGTAGTGTAAATAAAGTGTACATATTTTACATTTTTGAGTTTGCTTGGAGTAGACGTCGTCGGTTATGTGCCGTCGGCCAACCAGCCAGCGAGTCATCGTTTCAGCGACCATCTCATCGGATCATCGCTTCGATCATCGACATCGGCCGACCGATCCTCCTTGAATTTAACTGATATATTGTAAGAAAAAAAGACACTGAAATTGTCCGCGAAGAGGGATTTATCATTATGCCTAGTTTCATTTGCTCGTCATAATTAGCTCACAGGGAAGTTGTAAACTTTACAGAATTCCCGTCTGCTGTCAATATACACATGACCGTCTAGGGAATGATCATTACAAGAACGGCTGAAACGCTGCTTGTTTTATTGGAACTAACCAGAGAAAAATTGTATGAGAATAAAGAATTCTGAAGAAGTTACGTCTATGTATCTCATTCGATCAACATAGTAAGTCACCGTGCGTAATATAGTTAACCACCGATACCGCTTCCCTGACCATCCATCTTCACGGTAGCGGAAGCGCTGTACATGTCTTCCTAGCGTCGCGCTTAGGCTCACGTTCGATTCCGAAATAATGCAACCGGTGCAGCCGGTAGTACGATCCTACACCCTCACGCGCAGAAAGAGAACATTTTAGCCATCCTATTAAACAATATCTCCGTTACGCCCAGAGTACACGTGCAGGCATTACCTTCTAACGGCCTAACGGCTATATAGCGTGGCGCGCTTCAAATTTAATCAAGTCTGTGTGCCTGAATATTATCCCAGAGAAGGCCGGGGTCAAAAAAAGCCGTCAATCGTTTGGAAGAAATGGTTTAACGAGCAAAAAAAAAAAAAAAAAAAAGAACGGTCTCCGCAAGCACCGTTTTGGTATTGCATAGCTGCCGTAATTAATGCGTTGATTCGAATGCATACTTTACGCTTAACTGCAGTGCTTGTGCAAGGGTTTATGATGTAGAACAAATTGCTATAGTGGCAGCTCAATGCTCGTATTGCCTAGCGGTTCAGGGAGTCAGGCCGCGGCGCGGAGGTGACGCTGGCACCAAAGCTGTCTCCAGCTGATTTCGGGCATCTCTCAATGGGTGCTTGTCCTCGTTCACCATTCAAAAAATGCTTTTAAAGACGATAGTCTTTCTTGGGCTACTTAAACGTACCCAGAAATTTTGGTCTGTCTGTATGTCTGTCCGTCTGTATGTCTGTGACTCGATTCAGCCACCCGGCCAAAGCAAAAGAACGCCTGCGCAATAGTGTTAAATAGTCACAGCTAAATGTGCCCGTCTAAGTCCGGTGTAATGTTCATACTTGTCAATATTGTTGAAGAACAACAAGACATTACGCATATATAAGACAACAAATTAATACAGAAGTGATATTTGCGGCGTTCCTTTATAAAAAATCGCACATGTTTGATTTTGGCGAGAATAAATATTTCATCAACTGAAGACAAAAATATCACTCCGCCGTCGTCAGCTGTCGCCCGCGCCATATCGCTTCTGGCGGCGTTTGAAGAAATCAAGTGGCAAGAGTTACGAAAGGTTCCACTAGATAGGTTCCACGTTCTGCTTAGAACGCACGTGGATTAGGGAAACGCGGTTCTATAAACGTTGAAGTAGGGCGCCTCGATTTACACGCGTCTTCGCCGTACGGCAGCGTTGGCATCGAGACACCCGGTTTGGAGCAGTGGAACGCGGGAAATTTAAAATGATTTAAGCAAACCTTTGGCGTCTTTACCTTGGGAGGAGCGCGACGCAACAGGAACAACATGAGAGGTGAGCGGGAAAGCGAAAGGAGGCATTTACTTGGCAAAAGTCGATAAAGACTATCGTTTTTTAACGACGTTTGCAACGAAAGGAGCAGATACGCGACCAATTTTTATCCTAGCATGCGCATTTATCTTTTTTTTTTTTTTTCTCGCAGTGCATCCTCCACGGCAGACGCCCTTTTATAAAACAGCACAACGCGTATTTTCGCCTTCGTTTGTACTGGTCCTTTTTCTTTTTGAGGTCATTCATGACGTCACTGCTATTTTTGTTCGTTTCTACGATATCCGTCTGTGTTGAACACTCCAGATGAAATTTCCGCACACACAGTCACTTGCAATATTTTATCGGCAGAAAACGATCTTTCCTCCCCACTCATTCAACTACACGACGATGCAGCTTACCCATCAAAACTGTCGTGCTGCTCTGCACGACGTGAAATGTTTGAAAGCTTTTGTTGTTCGTCGTTTCTATTTATTTTCCCAGACAAGTCAAATTGCTCAATGTTTTACTGTGCTGTTCTTTTTTTTTCTCTTTTCGCGGAAATTTGATGAAATGTGTACGTTCCGCGTGACAGAATCATGCGACATTTTAGGCAAACTTTGGTTCGAAAGGGGATTCCCCTTGACCCGATCTGTCTTCGTACCCAGCAGCAGTGACACCTATGAATACAGAAGGCTAGCACATTTAGCTGCAAGGGCATCGGTCAACGCCGGCGATAAAGCACTCGTGAAGCCGTTTACAAAGAAGCTTTGTGCTTCCAGGCTCGCTGTCGGCGACGACGGCCTATACACACTTTTATGCCGTCAATCAACTCGTTTCTGGCCAGCTGCATTACAAAAGACATTGTGTGGTGCGGCATTTAGCTCGTCTGTCTATCGGAAGAGAACAAAGTAACCCCCCCCCTTCCTTTCTTTACAGGTTAGCAGCACTGGAAACAAAGAGAGAGAGAGAAAAAAAAGACGACCGAGGGTCGTTCTTTTTGTTACAGACAAATATAGTTCGAATTGGACAGCATTCAGGGGCATAGTTATGCTTGCACAGTTGTGTTTCTATAAGCTCGACGAGATGTTAAACAAGCAATTCGACCAGGGAAAGCACCTCCTGACTCTTTTCAGCAAGCACCGAGGGGGTACACGTGGCGCCATCTAGTGGGAACCGCTGCTAATACAGCGAACCCCGTTATAGCGACGTCCACGGGACAAAAAATAAACTTGCTGCGTAAAAGCGCTACTTGATAAATGCGGATATTATTTGCTATCATTGCGCTGTAGCAACTTCGAATTAAGTGATATTTCCAATGGAGCGATTTCGCTATTCTGACGGCTTACTGTAGGTGCAGTACTTATCTTAACGGATAACAGCACGCGTACAAAGAATAACAGGAAAGGGGTGAGAAGTGTGGCAAATCATCTGTACAGCTGCACAGGCAGTCACAATTTGTAGTGTTGCCTCCCACGCAGTCCTGGGCAGTAACTAGTTACAGCAGCGCGTTACCAGTAACTGGTTATTTTAGTAACTTGTAACTGTAACTAGGTCGTTTTAAGTTGAAAGAACTCGTAAGTGCAACACTGTTACTTTTTACACAGTGGAGGTACCGTTACAGTTACTTCTTTTTTATAGAAAAATTATCCAACAGCAACACTCGTTAGTCAAGACCGACGAACAGATCGCGCTTTCACGTTTTAGGACTTTCTCTTTGCTATATTCTCTCTACGTTTCCCCTTTCAATAACACGGCTCCCCTCGCAGTTTAGGAGACGAGGTCGCTAGAGGATTATCTTCCGTACAGACCACCGAGGTTGGAGGTAGGTCTTTATAATGGCCCTTGTAGAGAAAGACCACCCGCAGAGGGGCCCACCGAGAACAGCCCAAGCAACCACCGGACGTCCGTCGGCCGTCCAACGTACGTCCATTCCGGCTCTAGCGGATGTACGCAGGACGTCCGTTTCCGAGCCGGCGGACGTACCATGTGCGTCCGTGGGACATCCGGAATTAACACTTCCTTACGTCCGAAATTAGATGTATTTTAGATGTTCAGTAAAAATTAGAATCACAAATGTTCCATTAAGGAGAAGCATGTGTTCCTACAACGAATACTAACACCTGCACAAAAGCAACGGTTCTCAATTCTTATATACCCTTCCCCGAAGAGATTATCGTTGGAGTCAGTGAGGTGCTTCAAAAAAGTTTTAAAAAGTGAGGCCTAATTTTAGTGATATACAGATGAAGCTTTCAATATACAAGTCAGAGTGTTGATGTACAAAATCTTTTTAATTGATAAGCAGAGTAGCCTTCTTGTTTTGCTTTATTATATTTAATTTATACCATTTTTTGATGCTTCATGGTAACTTTCTACGTCCACGGGCGGATGTCCTTCGTACATACGGAAATGTATATCCTTTGTACATACGCTGCTGGATGTCGACTGTACGTCCGCAAGTGTACATCCAGTCATGGACGTACAGTCGATGTACAGTGGCCGTCCAAACTTGGCATAGGATGTTCGGCTGTTTTTCCGACGTCCCACGGACGTCCGTGGTTGCCTTGAAGGGGCAACAAAATGTTGAGGCAACAAAATGAGGTGTGCACAACGATTGTTGACGTTGGGTTTGAGCGCGCCCCCTTTCAGGTTCCCTTCGTCCATGGTTTTACCACGTGCAATTTTGACCGCCGGCATACCTTCGTATATTTCTATTAAATAGGCTCTTCCACGTGGTTTGCGATCTGTTAGCTTTGTACCGTAACGGAAAAGTAACGACGTTACTTTTTTCACAGTAGCTGCAACAAGCTACTTTCAGAAACTCTGTAACAATTACTTTTTCGGCTTTGGTAACTGCAACTGAAACACTTAGTTTTTAGCGCGTCGTCTGTCTGCGTCGTCATGACTGCTTTCCACTGTAACATGCGTGTAGTCATCTTTAATGTCGTCTGTCGAGTAGTCTGTTCTACTTGAGCTGACGAAGACTTCTATAAGAAACTGCAATCTCTTTTTCCACAGCATGAAGGCATCCTAAAACCACCTAAAACGGCTTCGCCTCCACAAGACGTTTATGGTACTGTTGATAGACCTGACTACAACAAATAGGGCAGGAGATCTTAAAACCACAGTCTTTAAAAGGCCGTGTTTTTTCTTTGTTCTACGCAGGCTGTATTCAAAATATCCTGCGCATGATGTCTGGAAGATGCGGAAGACAGATCTCTATAGAGTGTATTTGTTAGACGCTTTGTTTGTTGCACGCGTTATCATCTCGACAAGACGGTTATATACGACAGCCTATAAAACCCGCTGTATACATCTTTGTCACACGTCCTAGAGAAAATCTTTCTATGCGTTTGTGTACTGGTCGCCTAAATGTCCAACATCTTGGCCAGGGAAAACTAGAAAACGCCATGTTTAGCTAAGCAGCGGATCTATTTTGAGCATTTTCTGGAAGTCAGAAGACGACCTCGACAAGTGTAAATTTTAAGCTTGTTTTTACAACGAGAACTCGAAAGCATTAAAATACGCGCCTTAAAGCTTTTACATTTCCCTGTGTAACACTTAAAAAACTGTTTTATGCTTTGGCACAAGACGTTTACCAAGGACGGCCGGAACACAAAAGTATAGGAAGAGCGGATCTATTACTTTTCTTTTTGTCAGAGAGACGCCTCACAAGAAGCTTACACTGACCCTTACAATGCCAACTATAAAGCACTCTAATGTCGCGTCTGAAAGCTACGTTTAAATTTCCATGTGCTTCTACTAAAAGGTCTTGTATGAAACTTTGGACAAGACGTTTACAAGACGCGGTACACAAAATTATAGACGATGTATCTCTTACTTTATCTGCGTCCGTGGGATGTATCATCAAGAAGCTTACACTGCCCCTAACCAAATATACAAAATCAAAACTGAGTCTGAAAACGTTTTTTCCACTGCATATTCTTCAAAAAGGTGTCTTCGTGAGTCTTACGAAAACTAAAGGACGTGTAGCTAGATTTGTAAGAAACTTATCGGTTAACCATTTTATCTCTCACCAGTGGGACGTCTTGACAAGACGTTTACACGACAGTTTAAAAAGTCAACTATATGAAGTCTTTCACTGCTTGATCTTATATGGCTCTGAACGATACAAAAGAGTACCCTGTTTACTTCAAGACACTTCATCTGCATGATTAAACCTAACGGCACCGAATACACTGGGTAATCGAGCGGTGCCTGAGTGCACTAATCTGACTTGTTTAGTTGATTGCGATCGGCAGTGCCCTTATTTTCGTTGTGATTAGAAACTTTCATTCTTAATCGAGGGATAATGTACTCATTTCTGCGCATTTTTGTTTTTATTTTTCTCCAATGTTGGTAGCAATCCTCAGTACATATGCTTGAAACTTGGTAGGCAAGTGCATGTCAACACTTTATTTAACGGGGGTTATTCAGTCGTGTTATTTTCAAGCTCATGCAGATGATAAGTTAACTGCATCAGAACGGATGCTTGCAACCACGTTTTAGGAACTTTGGCATTACTGGCGGCAAGCGTAACGTGGCTGAAGTGATTTGGTTCAATTAAATATTTTCAGATGCTACTCGAAAAGGTGACGATTCCCGCGCAAGAAAGAAGCCGCAACGTCTTGCGCGCGTCGTCGGTGCAAACCCACACGGTCTGGTCTCGCTCGACTCACACTGCTTTAACTGTATTCTAATTATTTCTGCTGTGACCAATTGCCGACTACGGAGTCGACAACACGTATCGGATTGCCGACTTAGCCTAGCGCCATTATGGACACGAGGCATGTCTTGTAATTACCCCTAAATTTACTGATATCCAATTCATCCAACTGTGCCGGGTGACGAAGTCGTTGCCATATTTCTAAAGTACCGCACGCACCCATTCCCCGTTCAGGCGAGCCACACTACTCACCCAGATGAGGACGCTGCTAATGAGCAGCCAGTAGCGAGCCACCAGGAGAGCCATCTTGGATGTGCACGTCTCGGCGGACCCGGCTCAGCGCTGACATGATGTCATTGCGACAACGGCCGCGGATTCCTCCGTGGTTCCGAGCACTGGACAGTACGCAACATCACCAGCAGCGCGTGCACAAAGATGGCGGGCGGGTTTGCGACCGCGCCTCAACAGCCACGGCTGTATACCTGCCCGCTGCCTTATCGCCCGCGACGCACCGTTGCTGCTTATTCTCGCCCGCAACCTCTTTTCTTTCTGCTGTTTTACTCCCCGTCTGATATACTCTCGACCTATTATCTACCGGGGCGCATTACGTACTGGAGAAAGCGCGCCGGGTTTGATGGAGTCGCGTTGTCAGCAGCAGAGGAGGCATAGTTCTTCGAGCCGGACATGCCTCCTCCTGCACACGTAAGCGTAGGTGCATGCGCCTGTCGCGCTGATGGCTGCAGACACGCGGGGGCATAGCCGACAACGCCGATGTGTGCTGCTGAGTCGACGCATATTTTTTTCCCTCCTGTCACCGTCTTTATTTTTGCCTCGTACGTGCGCAAGTTAAATTCTCACTTGCCAACAGCCCATATTTTACAGACCTGTCGTGAAAGGTACAATAGGGTTGTTCGTGTAACGTTTTGTCGGTTTCTTTTGAGAGGCTCGCGTTCGCGCACAAACACGAGAGGATTCTGTTCTCCGATTGCTCTCGGCATTGCGCTGTGACGCATCGGAATTGAAAGGAACTTCGTGGCGGGACGTTTGATATATCCGAGCTGTGACTTTCTACATGGGAGAGAAGCCGGGCATGAAAACCTTTGTTCCGCTGGTCTCGCGAGAACAATACAGCGCGATGATTTCCCGGTGGATCAGTATACATTTTCTTGAAAGGAAAGTTAAAAAAAAAAAACAGAAAAGAGTCCGCGACTAAGGTTAAGTATATATAGAATTTCGGTAATTCGAAATTTATTGATTTAAACTCAAGTTCGCGAACAAAGATCTTACGAATTTCCCGAATTAGCGGAAAAATTCGAATTCTCACGCAGCTGTTTGTAGTCTGAACGATTTCTTGAACATCTTGAAGTAGCGCACACGAGTCACGGACACAAGAAGAAAGTGGACAGTCCACAGCGCTGGACTCGCAACTAAAATTTTATTAGAACTGGCGCAAAGTTGAATGCTAGCAAGTCGATAGTACTACCCATGTGGCTAAACATCATGCAGACCTCACAAACATCAGTGTTTTTTTTTTCGACACGTGCCAAGCACCAAACATGTACGTGAGAAGCGGAATGCGCTTAAAATAAAATTCAGTTTTAATAAAATTTCAGTTGCGACTCAGCAATATATGGTTTCGTGTACTTTCTTCTGGTGTCCGTGTCGAGTGCGTGCTGCTTCAAGATGTTCAAGAATTACTGCCAACTAGCCCAGTTGTCAATTCTTCTTAACGATTTCTCCATTTAGGAAGTACCGATTTAAGAAAATAAATCGTGCATCTTCAGTATGTCCTACTTCTCTCATAGCAAGAAGTTACAATAGAAATGCGCGAAGGTGCTCGGCAGGACACTCAAGACTTTACTTGCAATTTGCCTTCAAAAGATTCTTCCCGCCAGAGTTACGCCTCATGGCTTCCCGGTGTCTGGAACTCAGAAGATCCATCCTTTACTGCACTCGTATAGCAAGCACCTAGAGTAGCTTACCAAAACACTTAGCATGACACTCGAAAATAGCTTCAAAGAACTGTCATAAGCCGGAAAGCTGTACTTGATATGAAACACCAGATAATTCCAACTATATCATAGCGCCGTAATTTATAGCACAGTTATCCTTTACAAATGATACGAGTACAATATTTTTGTTCTACAAATGACTAAATCGGTGAGGTTGAAGCGTCGAATTCTGTTATAAAACTATGTGATTTGTATACGTATTGGCAGTCGTGCTAGAACTTATACTGAATTTTATGTTCGGTAGGCGGACACATTACTGCCGCCATAAAGTCCGCTGTAATCCCGCTGCCGGTAATTGCCGTTTCAGCCCATATCCCTGTCCGCTTGCCACGCTTGCGGAAACTAAATTCCCGTACTTGAGGCCAATTTTCGGCCATGTATACATCGATTAAGGTGCCCGTAGCCGGATTTTAGAAAAAATTGGGTAGCCTTAGAAAATTAGTGACGTTACACGAGCCACGAAAAGGACTATTAACATTTTAATTATACAGCTCTAGAAATTATTTTTGTTATTGTGTTCCACCTGCATTTTAGTGTCTCATGTCGTTGGTATAAGCTGGATTTGAGGCAGCTACGTAAGCAATATAAGCAATCTTGTTTCGCCGTAAGCAATATATAAGCAATCTTGTTTCGATCGCAACGTCCGTCTGAGCGCCTCACTCAAAGTTTCGTCACGGTTCATCGCACCTGCAGGAAAAATTGTGTTTTGACTAATCGGTCTTGTATTCAGCGCTAAAAAAGCCTTGCCGAAGCGCGTGACGCCGAGCATGATGTAGACGCTGGTATATAAGTATTCTATTACAGCGAAAGTGTATATAACTCGCTCCTCGGGATTTCTCCGTTTCGCATTCCGGCAGCAGACTGCGCGTCGCGGCAAAGCCAACTTCGGCGCCTCTGTCTGTCGTTCGAGTCTACGCCTTCGTCCTCGTCTTTTTAGCGCCCTTTTCGTCTTTAAATGATAGATGAAACGACTAGCCAAACAAGTTGTGCCAGCTTTCTCCCCAATTGCCTATGGCTCAGATATGTTAGTAAAAATCATAGTTCAGCTGGCCGCTATTAGTCAGTGTTACGCCAGGTTTCATGTACTTGTCATAATTAGTTCACGGTGGAGTTGCGCACTCACCAGTCGCAATTTTTGTCCGCTCTCAATACATGGACTTTACTGGAAGAACGGCTACAGGAAACTGCTGCAGCTCGCGTGTTTTATCGGAACTATCCCGAAACAAATTATGTGACGGTCGACTGCTCAAACGACTTTATCTCAGCAGGTATCATGGATAACCATCAGTAACATGAAGCTACCGCTTCATTCCGGCTGCATCACAAATTCGCATTGAAACGGGTAGACGCCGCCATTGTCCAAGTTTCATTGAGCTAGTCCATTAGTAAGTTGGAACCAACAAACACTTTGGTTTGTACCTTGCACTGGTTCGGAGTATTGATCCCGGTTAATACGCTCGCAAATATTCTAAAATCGCAATTCCAAGCGCGCCTCGTCGTTCATTTGTAATGCCACTTGTATTTCAGTAACTTCGATGTACAATCGTGTGAGCAAGACTTAGTGTCGATCACATCAAGGTACCTTTTTTACATCTGGAGCTTAACCACGCATATTCATGATTGCGGGCAGTGTGCAAAATATCAGTTCTCTTGGTCGGCATAAAGTCATGCATTTTATGTCATAACTTCTTGCATGTTGGGTAACTGCGTCTTGGGAGCCTGGGTTTTGGGAATTCCTGCACTTTGCTGCGACGTAGCGTTAGATTTCGAGGGCGTTCTATGGAGGTTAAAACCAGGTTTCCTGGGGGGAGGTAAATAAGCTGAAGTTCTAGCCTTTGCGATTGGCACTGGGTTGATGGCTGGCTGCTCGCGGTGCCCTTGAGAGGCCTGCATCCAAGACATGATCTGTTTTTGCGTTGCTTCAAATTTTTGCTGAATGAAACTTTCCATTTGTTGTTGGAGCTTGCTAAGGGCAACTGCCAGGACAACCTGGGCCTGCTCGACACACGTGGCCGTAGCCTGTCTTGCTGTCGTTTACAGCCGCGTTCAAGGCCGTTACCTGAGAATGTGACTTGAGGGGGGTTCCTGCGTTCTTTGCTAACGCTGACGCCAGCTCTCTGGATTCAGCTTTAGCGCGAGGGTTTTTTTTTTTTTGATGCTGACGAAATTTTGGATTTTCAGGCTCTGGTTGGGCAGGTGGGATCGAGCGAAATGTGACCTGGCAGGCTACGCAGAGTGGGGTCTCTTCACATTGCTTATCCTCCGCATGCATGCGACCACACAGTGACCACAAACAGCCCTTGAAGGGCAGAAATTGGCCATGTGACCGCGTGCGTGACATCGTAAGCATGCCAGGGGCCTAGGCCGATGCTCATACGCAGGGACAATTTCATATTTCCAAGGAAAGTCTCTTGGGGGCACGTGGAGGCATTTTCTTTCCCTGAGCATCCGCGGGCGATCCCCACCGAGGGGCGGAGCCTAAAACCGGTCACATGAGCCAGCCCCGCGGGCCGGGAATTAAGACAGGATTTCTCCGTCGTGTGAATCCCCGCTTGAGGAGAGCTGATCGGAACGGGGCCTGCATCGTGGCTGCTATTGTGAGCCCAAGTCACATTTGCAGCTGCAGCCTGCGGGAACAAAATCACAAGACGGGTAGTTTATTCGCCCCAAAATACGTTATTATTTGTTTTTTATATCTTTCAACTCAATTTGAAACCAGCAGTGCGCAGCGTCAATGCTTATTGCGTTGCTTTTGTATTCTTCGTTTTTATAAACTACCGCCCAGATTCGCTCCATTAAATTGGCTCTTGTTCTTTGATCTATAGAACTGAAAAAAAAAAAGGCCGGCGGTTGCGCTTTTTTTGTAATGCGATTTATGAGCGCAGCTGTTGCGGTAATTTGACTTTACGACAGTGCGCGCGGTGAAAAAATAGACGTGCGCCTTTGTTCAGTTTACCCTTCCCTTGCGTCGCGCGCTACTGGATGCTGGCGCCGGCAGCAGCGGCAGCCGAAGCCTCATGCCGGGCTGCGCGTTTCACAGCAGCTAGGGGGAAAATCTGAAAATGTGAGAGTTGTTTTCGCCACGGAAACGGCACCTGAGCACGTCACTGTGGGTTATACGAGATACCGCGTCTTTCCATACGTTGAAAAACCGCGACAGTGCACAAGGTGCCAGCGATATGGACATGTGGCCAGCACATGTAACGTACCCGAGCGGTGCCCTCGTTGGTGGTCGTCATGACCGTTCAGCCTGTACAGCGGAAAACCTCCAATGTCCCAATTGCGGCAAGAAGCACGAGTCCACGTTCACGCGCACTGTAAGGTTCTTCAGAAGGAAAAGGCTATTTACAAGCTGAAGAGCATGAATAACACCGATTACAAATCTGCGAAAGCTGCTTTTGAAGAACAGCGCGAGAACAAGTTCATTGCTGCCAGGGCACATGATCGTAAAAAAGCCTCCTAGCGGACAGGACAAAACACCTATCAAGTCTTCTCCCGGTGTGAATATGGACAAGGAATTCCCACCACTGGTAAGCAGTACATACGCAAGAATCAGCGTCGACACCTGTTCCTCTGTCTGCAACCACACCTGCAGCCGCCACCTCACTTTCCCCAGGCATCAGCGAAACGACAGTGTGAACGCCGCCAGCAACAAACTCCGGAAATCTCTGTTCAGTTATATCCTCACTTGTGGACACACTGCGTGCCTTTCTGACCCCCTTTTCGTCCTTCCCTATCGCTCAGGCCATCTTGAGAATCCTGGACTTTGCCGCTCCACTTCTGTCCCAGTGGCGGTAGAATGCAAGATATACGAAAAAAGGCCACCATTCTCCAGTGGAACGTTTGCGGACTCCGCCAGCGCCTTACAGACTTCCGTCACTTTGTATATAAGCACCGCTTCCCAGTGATTGCAATTTCTGAATCACGGCTGCTTGACGACATTCGGCTTTCCGGCTACACGGTGTTTCGATCATCAACTGGTGCGGCACCACAAGAGTTCTACTCGCTGACCTGCCCTTTCCCTTACAGCATAATCTGCCTCCAGATGCCTCAAATGAGTACTGGCAGTGACTGTGAACACCGCTTGCCTTTCTTTTACCGTAATTGCTGCATACGTTCCCCCTCGAGCAGGCTTCGACACTTAACCGCTCCACGACATCATCCAGGCTATCCGCCCCCCCCCATATCCTGACTGGGGATTTCAACGCGCACCATCCATCTTGGGGAAGCCTTAAAATATCAGTGAGAGGAAGGGGCCTTTTTGACCTTTGTAATCAGAATGGACTGGCGGTAATGGACCTTCTATCGCGGCAAAACATCAAGCCCTCTTGATATTTCCTTTGTTTAGCTCCAGTTGCTGCCCGCGGTGCATTGGCACGTAGATGTGGAGGCACATGGGAGTGATCATGCACCTACGTACCTTCGTCTCGATGGTGTCTCTGGTTGCCATCGAAGGCGCAAATCAGCTGCATTAATTGGGGGATGTATGCTGCTGCTATTGATGAATCGGAACCATCTCTCACGTCGTACGAAAATCTCATATGCGAGATGAAACGTGTTCGGAGTGCCTCTACCAAAGTTCTACAGCTGCCGAAACCACACTGTGTGGCCGACGCTGAGTACGAAAAACTCCGCGCCTTACGTCGTAGAGCAGAACGACGTGCTCGGAAAACGAAGTCATCAGAAGACATACGCGCTTCCAGGCGTGTGCAGAAACAAATTCAAAGACACCTACAAAAATTGGCCAAACGAGAATGGCAGAAATTCTGCTCCAAACTGGACCCTCGTAAGCCTCTTTCTCGAATATGGAGCCTGATCCGAACCCTTCGCACTCAGCCGACACAGCGGCGTCCCTTTGAGTCTATAGCTCTCAAGCGGCGTGTTAGTGCTGTGAATGTAGCAGAAGAATTTTGCGTCAAAATCACTTCCGCACCAACAACCGCTTCAGCACTTCGTCCACGCTGCATCGACACCCCACCAATCTAATGCTGCTAGCACAGACGTTCCATTCACAATGGCCGAACTGTTAGCTGCGCTTAGGTCGGTTAACCGAGATTCGGCTCCTGGCCCTGACGGCATTACATACGCAGCACTGTCTCACTTGGGCAACAAGGCCAAAACATTCCTACTTGCCATTTTCAATCGTTCCTGGGAGTCCGGTTGTTTAGAGGCTAGCTGGAAATTGGGTCTTGTTGTACCTGTTCTGAAACCCGGAAAGGTACACGGACATCAACTCTTACAGACCGATTACTCTACTGAGTTGTGTCGGTAAACTTATGGAGAAAATGGTACTCCTACGCCTCAATTGGGACTTGACGAACAGACACATATATCCTCAGCAGATGTCTGGTTTCAGAAAAGGCAGGAGCAGCATTGACAATGTCCTGGCCCTCGTGAGTCATGTCAAGCGAGCCAAAGCCTTGCGTCGCATCACCATTGCAGTGTTTGTCGATGTTAAAGCAGCGTTTGATTCTGTGTCGCACGAAGCTATCCAGATAGCCTTGAAGTCCGTGGGAGTTCAAGGCCGAATGTATGCCTGGCTCTGCAATTATTTATCCGACAGGTCACTGTACATGTCTACTAAGGATGGTGACACTGGACTTCACACTGTGCGTCGAGGTGTCCCCCAGGGAGGAATTTTAAGCCCGACGTTGTTTAAAGGGAAGCTGAAGCGCTTTCCAAAAATTTTGAGTTAGATTAACAGTTATATAGTTTCTTGCGTGCGGATTCCGAATATCACATTGAAATTTATCGTACATGAGTCCAAGTGGCATTTATCTTGCAAAAAGCGCGGCCCTGTTTGAAAGACGCGCGCTTTTCGTCTTTTGACGCCCCTGATTGGTTGCGCCCGTCATGACGTCAAAGGAGGACACCCTTCGGCCGCGCGGGTTGTCGGAAGCAACTTTTTCTTCCTCCATGTCGGAAGCATTGCGAACGATCGCACGGTTGCCTTTGCGGCAATTTAGCTTGCAGTTTAACTTTTGCACATGACTGGAAGTTTGTTTTATAATTTCCCGTGCTGTTGGTTCAATTATCTTGGAGCTTAAATTTGCTTTACACGACAGAGAACCCCAAAGCAGTGACTGTGACGTCGACTAGTTGGTTCCATCAAAATATTTTTGAATTAGGCAACCAGCATAGGGGGATTTTATACCTTATGTTAATATTAGGTACTGCCTTAACTGTTTTTTATTATACACAAAACCATTTATGCCGAAGATTAATGGGCGTTTTATAAACGATCTACCAGCGAAAAGCACGTAAGTGCACTGCGCGAAAAAATAGCGTTCATGCGCTGTAAACGTATATGCGAGACACATCTTGCTGGTACACGCATAAACCAACAAGCAGACTCTGCTTCCGCATTTCCTTTGTTCGTTGTCGCCCACCCCAGCCCCGTTACTCATCCCCGTACACAGACCCACACGCGCGCGCCATTTCGGCAGCGGCGCTACGGCGCCTCCGCGATTGCTAGCTGCACTTCGATGAGTGGCGTCTTACTGCTTCACATGCATTTATTCTGAAAACACTGCAGCATACTAGTACCTGCTCAGCATTATTGGCTGTAGTAGGGCTTGATTTTCGCTTGTGCGTTGCGCATTCTGCTACAATATTACGGCCACCTCGTTATAATTAACAGACCAGTCGGACAAGGCAGTTACGTTGTAGTTACGTTACTTTAGGTAACAATCACCAAACGTTTGTGATAATGAATCGTTGGCCTGTTTCAGCATTTCTAGATTTAAGCATTTACCCCGCTAGTCGGACAGAGGCCGTATATTTACTCTTCGCTCCTAATTTTTTTAGTATCATCATTATATATATCACCGACTATCACTGGAGCACACTTGAGGTTCAGTGACAGCAAGTGCTTGCCAGGTTATAATATGCAGCCACACGGAATCTTGGGCAAAAAATTAGGCCCCCGCAGTCAATACAAATTATGGCACGGTGGTGGTTCGGAGTGGTGTTTTTTTATTAATTCCAGACAAACATCACCTTATCCTGACATGTATACATGCAAAATAAGTAATCTGGTTGTCTTGGTTCTTTTACTTTGTAGGAATACTGTTTCCTCTTAGCCGGGAGAGAACTTCTATCAGGATTGGCCCCGTGTTTAGTTTCGCCAAAAAATTGTTTTTTTGAACACTGTCCTGAGCCCATAGGGAAAGAAAACCGACGCGTTTAACGAAACAAGTATTTCCTGAACAAATGTGACTTGGTTTCTGGAATGGAAAGAAACATCCCCGGCCAAAGTACAGCAGTATTCCCCATCCTTCCTAAATCTAGAATCTAATGTGAACATTCACGTCCGTCGCATCAAAAAAAAAAAAAAAAAAAAAACGCATTGGAGCGGTTTACAAAGTATTTAACGTAGTGTAGTATATTCTCTGTCATCAAGCACAGCCACCTCGGCTGTCGCTTCCGTATGTTATCAAGCATCCCGGCGTGGCATTATTCCGCTTAGGAATACGACATGATAACGTATGTCTCGTTCGGCGTTCTTGCATACTTTTTGAACACGAAAATTGTACATATGAGTGCTATCAACCACAACAACAAGTATCAGTCACAAGGAAACACGGCGAAAAGAGCATGGCCGAGGCGGCTGATCCGGCCGGAAGTCCAGGTATGACGTTTTTCAGCCGGTTTTCGCCCGCGCTCTTCGGTCTTCCGACATCGCGCGGCGAGATGGGGGCGGGGCATCGGGCCACTTTTGTTTGCTCATTGCGCCGCTTCTATTGCATGTATCGCGAAAATATTTCGTACACATCAACTATTCAATGTGTACTTGCTGCTAGTCAACTTTTCTTTTAATTCTAAAACCGCTTCACCTTCCCTTTAACAGTTCCCTAATTGGAATCGAGCAGTGCTTGCCGCCATCCGTTCAAATTTCTCTTTATGCTGATGATATATGCATTTGGTGCTCAGGAAGCAACCGGCGGATTTTGCGCGCAAGGCTTCAAGGGCCATTAACTCAATGGCAACCTTTCTGGCAGCACGTGGCCTTGAAATATCGGCGGAGAAGTCTGCTGCGATAGCTTTCACCAGGCGTGATCTCTCCCGGTATGTTCTTGAACTCGGAGGCGTTCCTATATCTTACGTTGACAGCCACAAATTTCTAGGAGTGACTTTTGACAGGAACATGACGTGGTACCCACATATACGACAACTGAGGCACAAGCTTGAGGCGTACGCATCGATCTTTCGCATGATCTCCAGCAGTGCGGGAGGTTGCTCGGTGGAGTCTCTCATCAAGCTCTACAATGCACTCTGCGAGGGATTGCTTCGCTACAGCTTGCCTGCCCTCGAGCCTCTCACAAAAACGAACTCACGGCTACTAGAAGGCTTGCAAGCGAAAGTGCTTCGTGTGTGCCTTGGGGTACCTAAAAATACTTCAACCCTTGGGACTCTCAGGGAGAGTAGGCGCCTCTCTCCAACGGTTCTCTGCCAGCAAGAACTCCTTCGTGCACGCTTGCGGTTTGTGACCAGGACTGTCGGCCATCCGCTGGCTTGTGACTCGGAAGCCGAGGTACGTGCCTTATTACCACCAGTGTATCAGAGCCCACCAGAGCATACCCAGCCACCATGGAGATTTGCCTCCTGGAAAATAACATTAACCGTTCCCGGCATCCAGAGCAAAGCTAAGTTGCCTCTGCCTGCTCTTGAAATTCTTTTCATTGGAGCACATTGCTACTACCTACCAAAATTACACTCACATTTTCACGGATGGATCAGTGATGGATACGTCATCTGCCATCGGAATATGGATCCCATCAACCCACACAAAAATTACCGCAAAACTAGGTCACAAAACTTCGTCGATGGTTACTGAACTCACGGCCCTACGTGCTGCATTGCAACACATTTTAACTGCTCCAGTTCAGGCATGGGCAATCTTCACCGACTCTCGAGCAGCCCTTCAGCACCTCATGGTGCTGCCACAAGAGCAGCTTGCTCAAGAAATTAATGGCCTGCACACGCAGGCAATAAACAACCACCACGTCGTTGCTCTGCAGTGGCTTCCATCTCACTGCGGTGTGGCTGGCAACGACGAAGCCGACAGAGCTGCTGCATCAGCGCATTCCAGCCCAATTATTACGCCAGTGCCTTTCACAAGGCGAGACGGAGCGACTCTGGCGTCATCGCTTGCCAAGAGTTCTCAGCGATTGCTGTGGACCGACCCAAATAATACCTACGATCCGTTGCACACAATAGACCCAGAGTGTCGATTTCGGATGCCAAGCGGTCTGTGCAAGCGAGATGAAGCTGTCCTGCATCGAATACGACTGAATGCGGCGTACACTAAGCATTTCCTTTTTAAACTACGTCGAGTTTCCTCACCTCTGTGCCCTACCTGTACAGTTCGCGAGGACCTGAAACACGTTCTCTGCGCATGTCCTCGCTACGAACTTGAGCGTACCACGGCAAAGCTTTCTCTGGGCCTGCCCGCGTCCGCCCAGATCTCTTCGAGTCACCTCCTTGGGCCCTGGCTTACAACCGGCATGGCAAGTCGCGCAACAACAGTGCTCCTAACGTTCCTCCGGAGCACTAAACTTGTCAGTGAGCTATGAACTCTCAGACAAATGACTATATCGCCTGATTGTGTGTGTGTGCTTTTTGTGTGTTTGAGTATTCATGTGTAAGTGAGAGTTTTCATTAATCTTCATCACACCTTCACCCCCATTTGGTGTAGCAAGTCGGGCGCCCCGCCTGGCTGACCTCACCTGTTCATTAAAGATGTTTCTCTCTCTCTCACAGCAGCTTATACAGCAGCTTATACAGCAGCCGTCAGAGTCTGGTCCTGTGCACCTACCTTAAGGCCCAATCACATTATCCGCACCCTTCAGCCACTATCTCCCGCGCTTTCTTCGTCGCATTCTCTACGCAGCCGCCGCACTTTCATCCCTCATCGCTCGCTCATTACGCTGGGCTGCGCCGACGCCACCGCCGGCGTCGCACTCGTATTGTTGCGGCGAACGATCTTTGACAGCAGCCCCGTCGCAACAGTGCTCCCGTGGCCGATAGATGATGCAATTCTTCAATTATGGGAATTGAAGAACAGCAGCTACGCTTGAGGCCGATTACATAGAAAGTATGACGACTGTGTTGACACATATTTGGTTGAAGGCAGTGTAAATAGTAACTCTGTCAGTATTTGTGATACTGGTTTTTATATGAAAAAATTCCGCATTATAGCACTTTCCAGGTGTGGATGAAATAGCAAGGAAGAACACCTGAGTTCAGAGAAGACGAAGAGGTCTACGTGAACCTCACATTAGGAAGTGAGGCTGAGGTAAAAATCAGAGGATGCAACATGCTGAGTGGGTGACTTCAGTCAAGCAGTTCAGGGGAGGTTGAAGTACGTTGTAGCTGAGATTGAAGCAAGGTCCAAGATCCGTGCAGTTGCACGCGTTATTCCATGCATTCTGCGCGAATACTACCCTTTTCAATACTCTGTCCATGGCCCGGTGGATAACTGCCTTCTTTTATGTTTAAGTACTCTCTGTCCTTCTAATAAACTTTCAGCTGCTAGGTGCCACGTGTGTTGTACCTACTCTTGGTGTGACTTGTTCTGTATGCGCTGATTATATCATGATTCATGGTCAGACCTGCCAACATGAAAATTCGGGACCCAGTAGCGGGCAAGAGGGGTGCTGGTGGTTTTTTTTTTTTTTAGTTTACATTTTGGAAATTACCGAGACTGGAGACTGCCATCAGAAAGGGTTAATAAGGGTAGGGGTGTGCGATTATTCGAAACCTCGAATATTCGATTCGAATTTTTTGGTATTCGATTCGAACGGCACTTTTATGGTTCGAACCAACCAAAACTAAAAAAAAATAAATAAATTCAGAGCGTGTCTCAGCAGCAAAGTCGCGAAGCATATACAGGGCGAACGGTACGTGCTTTCGCAGACTGTATCGGTGTTATTGTTTTCTGCTCGCGAAAACGCTCTGCGCACGCCCAACGCGTGCTGACACCGCCGGGAAACCACCCCCACGCTGCGCGCAGCGCGGCCGGCGGCGTCAACATGGCGTCGGCTCCAGCCGCGAAGTGGCGCGGGCGCTCGAGCGACCGTTTCTAACCGCTCTTTAAAATGCGGCTCAAGGGAGACACGAAGTTGCTTGTGCGGTAAAGGAGCTGATAATGCATGCGAAAACGGTACTATAAAACATCATCCGCGCCGCTAGAAAGCGCCCGTAAAATATTTGCCGGGGTGCTAAGCCTAACCATGTCCGGCGGAGCCAAGCCGGCTGTCTCGATCTCATCCCAAGTAGTCAGGCTCCTCCATTCTGCCGCGCGCGTCGTGCGTCATTTTCTGACCGAGGTAGGCGCTACCGCGGGCGCGAAATCGTCGATGCGGGCGCGAAAATACAGCGCTCGCAGAGCCGAGGCGAAGCGAATCGCGTGCAAAAACGCACCATGCGGTTCACGCTGACTGTTGCGGCGTGTAGCGAGCTTGCGCACAGCGAGTGAGGAGACGAGCGCGAAGCTTTTCGTGCTCCAGAAAGGACTGCTTTGTGACATGGGGGTTAAAAAAAGCAGAAAAAATCACGAATTTCTTCACGCGCAAGTAAGAGAAGAAATAAACGAAAACTTTTTTTCAGCGCTCAATTTTTTGGTCTGTGTTGGTTCATACGAATTTCGGATGATACTAATATTTTTCGCGGTCCCGCAAGATTAGTATCATCGAGATTTTACTGTATCAGCGCGCGTCATGTGCACGGGCTCGGGCATGCCAGCCACTAGTGTCTCAAGTGAGCGGCTGCTTTCGGTATCTGGCGGAGTCGTGACGAGCAGGGAGGTGTCACTGCTCCCCGAACAAGTCGAGCAGTTAACCTTTCTCCATGTTAACATTTAAGTGAGTGCACACCTTAACCTGTTGAGTGCAATGGTATTGTGTAATTCCTAATTATACTTTGTGTGATTTGTTGTGCAATAAAGTTGCAGTTTTTGTGTCTCTAGGTGGTGAAAACTTTAATTTTACAAAAAACAATAAGTATTCGTATTCGAAAAATATTCGATTCGATTCGAACTTTGTTTTTATTATTCGAATTCGCTTCGAAATTAAAAAATTGATATTTGCACAACCCTAGTTAAGGGCATTTATTTTGAAATGCTTTGTTCTTGCATTATGAGAAAGACAGAAGCAAGTTGTGATATTTTTTTCTCACCTTCTTTCAATATGGTGGCGAGCGCGTTTCAACATTCCGGCGGCACCCAGACGCGCTTGTGTGTGTGGTACTGTGGTGCCTGGAAATACTTAGCAGCACTCTACGGTTCGATTACAAGGAACTAAAAGTATGGTGGCAAGTGCTCTTCCGCAGAACCACAAATGTTGCAGCAGGGAAGACTGTGATGTAGGCGCGTGATTAAAAAAAAAAAAGACTGCTGCTGGAGCAATCACTTTTCAGGAGATTCGAGGTAGCATTCGTACAATCGAGAGGCCTGGTTGAAATTCGGGAGAGTTAGCAGGTATGCATGGGTGAATGCTCTGATCTCATAATAGTGCATGTAACAGAATATGCATGCAGTTAGCAGAGTGCAGGTATAGATTGGCCGTTGCAGACAAAGATGGCAGTTTTTTTCTTCCAGAGCTGTGTCCTCAACCTGAGTGAACAGCTAGAGTACAGACCACCCCACTTTCTTCCGAAAACTTATTTCATGCGTCCCACATTTTCGTATTTATCACTGCACCGGCTGCAATTTCTACTTGGCCAGCCCACTTGATGCTTACCACAGCTTCCATTCCGCACACAAGTAGCATGAAATTTGCGCAAGGATAATTGACTCCACAAAGAAAAACAGTGCAGCAAATTTAGCTTTTCACATCGTTTTATTGATGAGAACATCTGGTATAAAATATACAGTGTCATCCCGGTTTTTATAATTCGGAAGAAACCAACGCACTTGCTTGGCAACGTACAGCTGCAACTACGGGTTAGCTTTTCTCTACACGAACAAGGGTATGAAACAAAAGGTAGACATCTTTCTCTAGAAACTTAAGTAAACATAACAGACCACACAGGGGCTTTCACTCCAGTTGTCAAAGCTTTCTACAAAACTACATGTCCAACATCTTGCACTAGTCTTGCAGACATGCAGTCAGTTTGGGACATGTTAACCTATGTTGTTAACCTATGTTAACACCACAGTGCTGAACATTAGTCGATGAAAGCTCCACAACAGTTCAACAAAGCACACAACTCCTACCATGGCTGATATTGAAGTAAGTGCAGTAATAACAGGTCTCACGTGAAGCGTATAAAACAAGGCTGTTTTTGCGTAAATGTACATCTAAATAGACCTCTGTAGTAGGAAGCAGAATCCTGACTAGGTGCTTTAGTTAACCAAGTGCAGGGAAGTAGATACAGTGCTTTGGGGTAGCTAGCGTGGCTATGTACAGAACTGCTCGTAACTTGGTAGTCAGGAATGAACCCTGCTTGCTATAATAACAACACTGGCGTGTACTTTGCTTCCCGCCGTCCTCAGAATGGTACTTTGATGTGCAGGTCAAGAGGTAACTTCGGTTTTCGTACAATTTTCGCTGCCCGCTTTGATGACTAGGCACGACACTGTCTGCTCCGAATGACACAAGGCACAACTCTAGTGGCCGAACACAAAGCCGACGGAACACTATTGTCAGCAACACCTTTTAAGCTAAGCTCTAAGTCAGGTTATCAGGAGCAATCGGCTAGCTCCTCGACTCATTAATAAAAAAAATTGTTGGAGCTGCACTCTGAAGCCCTGTTGAGCTACAGCAATGTCACCTAGCTGGTTTTGTAAAAATGCTTCAAACTTATTAGTTAATGCTGCCAGCATGACGTATGAGTAAGGTACACACTTCTTGTCATTGTCGCATAGGTCTGACATTATATTAAGGCACTACAGCGTTCAAATTCAACCGGCTTTTTTTTTTTAACTAAAGCATCACATAACTCACTACCAGAGCAGTCAAAAGAGCCAACCAGTCAACACTGTGTGCTTGAATGTTGTGACCGATGGGAAACAAAAGTTTCAGCTTTGGACGGCCATTTCTTTCAGCAAGATCATCACGTTATTTGCAATGCGCAGTAGTTAATACTCTTGAAATCAGTTAAGGCCACTAGTACAGGAGTGTAAAGACTAAAATGCTCTTATCAATGCAATGAGATGCACAATTTCCTTTCTTTCCTTTCCCTTTTTTGTACTTTGGTCACAACGTTACTACGCAGTTGGTCCAAAGAGGCACTTGATAAGACGGTGAAGCGCTCCGGGGGTAAAAACACACACACAAGCGGCCACAACAGCTTTGGCCAAGCGCACAACCGCAGGGGCAGTGTTGTTACATGAATGCAAAATAAATGCAAAGTGGCCGGAGATAAGCGGATGCCACAAAGGGCTCTCTATAGCTTGCAGTATAGGAATACCGCCAGGGAGATGGCAACCACCTGCAAAACAGTAGAGGAAAAGAGAAAAGAAAATTTTGCGGCAACTCCCAAGTAGAAGCTGTCAGATAAATGTTCCAAGTCGCTCTGCTGTACACGGAGCCCTTTTAATGTCGGCTTCACCACTATGCAGAGATGTATTGCTGCAAAGACACTATTTTAGATGCCCTTCATTAAATGCCTCAACAGTGCCCCATGCATCCCTCAGGGCATTACGGTCCGCTTTACCATTACAGTCGACTCACTTTAATGCGAAGTCCGTAGGGACCGTGAAACACTTCGAATTAACCGAACATCCAATTAAAAAAAAAAGTGCAAGAACAGCATTGTTATCAGTTCGCAACTCGTCTCCCTAGCGATCCATTTTGCCTCAGTAGGCGATGTTCAGTCCTTCAAAGCTGCACACCTGTCCAGGCAGCAGGTGTTCAAGAACTCCAAAACTGCCTTTTTTGTCTTAATTTTTGTACCTCACTTTATCCTAGCTTCCCTCCCACACAGGCTGGAGGTGTGTTTCTAAGTTAGTGACCACATTGCACTTACATGCTGTAGTGCTTTGGGCCACTGCAGAGCATAGCACTTAGGCCTTGCTCTTATTCCAGATAATATGTTCAAAATTAGCTGGGGCCTCTAACATTCCACGGACCAGTCATGACTTTTGCACATCAAGCTGCCAGCTAATGATATAGACACCATTAGAATGCTCTCTGTTTTTGTCTTGGGAAATAATTACATTAGCCTGTAGCTACCATTTTCGCTACACAAAGGGCATCACTAGGATCCATTTGGCTAAGAAGAATGACTTAGGTTTCCGGATGCCACCTGAGGAGACCAGTCAGCTACGAAAACCTTAAAATTTCTTGCTTACCACTCAGCAGTACAGTGCTGCCAAGCTTAACATGAACAAGCACTTGTACAAAGTTTTGTGCAACGTAACTATGCACACATACTTAACGACTTCATAACCATTTCTGGCCTACCCATGGTGCGTCACGTGATAAGCATTGATAGATTATGAGGTTTAACTGCGAAGACGCTACACAAGCGATGAGGTGCCACGTGAGAAGCACAACTGAATTTCCCACTTCCCATTCCGTTCCTCCTTGCAATGGGGAGTGGGTAAAATTCTCCTGTTCTTTCGGGACGAAACACAACTATGCCGTGCTTCACCGCCACAATAATTGCTCTTAACAGCGGAGCCGTGTAAGCTTTCTTCTGTCCATGCAGATCGTGAACCGGGAATTCCGCTTGGAGAAGTGGGGAGGGGGAAAATGCTAGGCCAAGAATTGTGAGGGGAAGTGGCGGGGAGGCAAGGAGCCGACAAGCAGGTGTGGGGAGTGCGCGCTTTTAAGAAAAAGCGCTTCCCATGGTCAGAATCGATCCTGGGTCCCTTGCGTTATGAACTGGAAATTGGGTTAGTCATCATTCGGGGCGCTCTGCATTTCTTTTGGGTTCGATAGCGTGAGCATTGGCTTTGGACTTTGGCTGAGTTGAAGGTGGACTTTGGCTTGGACTTTGGCAGTTGGATTTTGCACTTTGGGGGGGGGTGGATTGTGGACTTTGATTTAACTCAGTTTGCACAGAGAAAGCTTCACTTTTTAACTGTCTTTCTCTTAACAAAAGAGCGTACCTAAGGAAAGCCAAGTTAAAGCGAGTGAAGACCACCGGCCCCGTTGCTTCCTCAGTCTTTGCATCTCAATTGCGAAGGTGGCCAAATTTTTTTACGGAAATTTACTAAAACTGTTTGAGGTCTACATAGCTTTAATTTGATTTATTTGATGTATTTATTTGACTACGATAGCGCCCGGAATGTAATGCGTCGAAAGGAAAGAGCGTGGGTGAAAATCTCCTTTCTTCCAGATATTCTCAGTTTGCCATGCGCGCTTCTGGGACGGTGACCCCACCATTTCAACATCAGAATATGACGCTGTGGAACTCCCACCCCTTCCTCGGATGAGGAACTCTGAGAATGTGAATCCGAGCTCGGCTCGTATTCGGATTGCAGTCAAAGAACCATTGCTCCTTTATCCGCAGTCGAATGCCCCGCGTAGCCACCCATCCGAAAGCAACTGCGTGCATGGAAGCACTTTCAGCAGCCCACACAACACACAGAAATGAGCGAGTGAAAGCCCAGACTGAGTCATGTTTCGGTCTATTAGAGAGGCAACGGCGCACTGGGCTAACCTGGTGCGCCGTAGCAGATGCGGGAACAGAATAAAATAAAAAAAAAAAGCCTAGAAACTTGTTGCGGATGGCACAACAACCCTTGCATCCATAATCGCACGCGTGCCTCATGGTCACTCATCCCGACAGAGTACAGCGTGCGGAGCAACCAATCTTCCCAGCAACAAGGGTGGGCGGGGTCTTTCCTGTACTCTTCAATATATTGTCGAAGGAGAGCTAGCGAGTGAAAATACGAGCTACTAGAAAGATTCGACAGATGGTGTGAACAGCCCGGGCTTTCCGCTATGGCGCGAATTTTTGAATGCACAATGAAGAATGTACCGGTACGTCAGTGACACTACGGAGGGGAAAGGCAAAAACGTACCGGTACGTCAGTGACAGCGAAAGGGTTAAAGCACACAAATGCCAGTGCACTTCAAGCCATGTGATTCAGGCTGCTCAAGGCTCACTCAGCAGCGAGCTATGGCAGTTGGCTTTAGAAAAAAGCTTTGGTGCGCACGCACTCATGACTAATGTAAATACGCAGGAGCTGTGAAAAAAAAAAAAAAAGATACCATTTTTTAAGGCGGGAAGAAACAAAAAAATGTCTGCAATTTTTTTCAGTGCTAACAATTCTATTTAAAAACCCGCAGGATGCATAGGAGAGTGTAACTCCCGTCTTTATGCTGAAGGAATAAGCCTGTCGAGAACACTTGATTTTAGTTAAGTTCCACCCAAACAAGCTTTTCATTGATGTCTTTTTCAGTTCACGGAACTGAGCTTCTTATAAAGTTCATCCACCTTATCTCTTATTCACGCGTTCTGAGCTGGGTCAGTAACCTAATGCCTCTGTCTGCATCTCCATTTCCCTTCCTGCTCAGAGTACTTGCCGAGTACTTAAAATGCCAAGAGTTTCTAAAGGGCACCTGACCAAGCACAAAAGGTTTTTTTGTTCTCAATGGATTTATTGAATGTCTCATCGCATTTATTGAATGCCACAGCAACAAGAGTTGCGGTAACCCCTTCATTAAAAATTTCAAATAGGATAAAAGTGAGATGTTAAAAAAAGTCAGGATACAGAAATGTATTATATAGGCAACTAGCACGATAAAAAATGGCACAGAAGGTAACACTAAACTGATCAATAACTTCCACTCAACCACCCAACTGATCAATCAAAGATCTCATTTGCAACTGCAATCAAGTATATTTTTCAATAAAATGATTGCAACTGTAATTGATTTTTGTTTTCAGTATTAAGAATGGCCTGGCAAGGGTAGGCACTCCCCCTCCCAAGATATCGCTGATCATCTCCAACGAGCCCCAATCATTACTGACTGATCTCCTCCTCCTACTCCTCCCTCTCTTCTTCCCCTTCCCAAACTACGGCCATGTGGCCCTCCCCATCTCAATAAATGTTATTCAATCCAAATTGTTTTCACTGACGTTTACAAGTCTCCCACACTGTACCAGTTTCTAGTTCACTGTATTTCCCACCATTGTCCCGCATGCATCCAGATTTAAACATGCATATACATACAGCCTACATTTCTTCACATGCGCACATAAATCTCACGTACAAAAATGCGGTACGCGACACTAACAGCCTCTCTCCAAAACAGTCAGGCAAACCACACGCCCCGCTTCGTAGATCCAGATGGATCTAAAATCAGCAATAGCAATCTATTTTTGTAAACTAGCAATGCAAAGCCACATTTTTTCTTTTCAATTCACCGGTCAAACTCTCAGAAACATCACCCCAAGGAGCAAAAAAGTCCTCCTCAATCCTAACTGCAACTACCGTATTTACTCGAATCTAGGGCCAATACTTTTTTTTCTAAGTTGTTTACGAAAGCCGGGGTCAGGCTTACATTTCGAGGATGTGGTGTTCCTGTCACCGCTAGACACCCAACGCCACTTTATCCGGCAGCAGAGAGGGCGGAATGTTTGTGACGGTGGAGATAATACAGGCGAAGGCGAGGGAGATCGCAAACATTCGAGGCATCGCGTGGACTCAGTTTAAGGCCAGCAGGGGCTGGGTTCGCTCGTTTTATGAAGCACTTCGAGTTCAGCCTGCAACGGCTGACATCTGTGTGACAGAAGCCTACCGCTGACTTCGAGGAGAAGCTAGTAGCATTCCAGCACTTTGTCATCAAGAAGCGGCTGGAAAAGGGGTACAGACAGGACCAGATGGGCAAAGGCGATCAAACCCCGGTGTATTTTGACATGCCTGTGGCCTACACCGTAATGAGAAGGGAGCGAAGAAGTGGAAGTCAAAACTGCAGGCTACGAGAAAGTAGCGCGCCACCACGATGTGCTGCGAGGCCAGATGGGTGAAGCTGCCCACCGTACAGTAGTTTTAAGAGGAAGACCCTTTCAGCCCAGGGAAAGTGTTCCTAAAACAGTCGTCGTACGAGCCCACAAGAATGGGGGAATGAGTGGTGACTCGTTAAAGATTGGGTTATGACTGTTTGGCAGCACTGTGCCGGGGCTCTGCTGTTTAAGGACTCACTCCTGGTTCTCAACTCCTACTGTGGCCACTTGACAGTTGGCGTTCAGTCCGCGCTTTCGGAGGGCGGCACGGACATTGCGGTAATACCCGGCGGAATGATCGAGCCAGCTACAAACCATTGACATCGCCATCAACGGCCTATTAAGGACAGGCTGCGGAAGCATTACAACAACTGTTTGACGCTGCAAGACCACCAACTCACACCGACCAGGTGCATCAAGCATCGCTTCACTCAGCCAATGGCTGAACATGGGTCGCCGCGGCAGGAGACAAAATTCCGGCCCGACCTAACTGTGCAGCCTTTCGTACGTGCAGGATCTTGAATGCGCTGGACGGAAGTGAGGACAGTGTGCCATGGGAAGGGGACAGCGACAAAGAGGACTGTGATGTCGACAAAAAGGATGACGACAACGAGTGAGCATTGAACATGATACGGTGAGAACCGCAAGCGTAATAAAGTGCACGTTCTAGTCCCAGTCCAGTGCCTTTTTTTCGGCTTACATTCGAGGTAACTTTTTTTTTTCTGACCCTCCGAATTTCGCGGTTGGCCTACAATTGAGGCCGGCCTTTATTCGAGTAAATATGGTATATGCAAGAAAATTAGGGAACTGTCCCTCTTATCCTTGATATTTATATCACGCATGTGATTTGTGCTCCTTCTACATCTCGAATTATCAAGTTTCCCCTCTTCCCTGTTCCGTCATCTCCATTGGTTAGTCAAGTGGTACACTTCTCCTCTGCCTGCCAAGGCCAGCCCAGCACCACTTTCTTACTCCCATTTTCCACTAGAATGCTTTTCACACAAATCTGGTCCCTAGCCCATGAGATTCGTTCGTCTAATTTCCCTTGGTGCCTCCCTTCGATGGCCCTTTGAGATGACCCTTCTTTTCCTTCAATGTGCTAGGTAGAACCCCTCGAGCTGTAAGTTATTTTAAAGACAATGCCTCCTTGCCTGATGTCTTCTCTAATAGGGAATTTATGACTTTTCTTACAATGGGTTATTAGCCTTACATTCTTTGCATATGTTTTATGAAGTGGCTAATAAGGCAGTG
This sequence comes from Haemaphysalis longicornis, assembly GCA_013339765.2. Classification (NCBI taxonomy): domain Eukaryota; kingdom Metazoa; phylum Arthropoda; class Arachnida; order Ixodida; family Ixodidae; genus Haemaphysalis; species Haemaphysalis longicornis. The sequence continues at coordinate 73,580,218 of CM023451.1, forward strand.
TGCTCTCACTGAGATCTCACCTGGGCCACCACAATGCCTAGCACCAGGAGACCAATCTTGAGGCTCTGCTGGCCAAGGAACACGGCGATGGCTTCGCCGCACCCCTGCAAGACATCTTCTGTCAGGCTACGGTAACGTAACCCCAAATGCCAGAGCTTCTACTTAAAACAGTGTCATTTCTTAAGTCAAGTGGTCACCTGTGATTATCCATGACTTCGTGTGGCGCCAAAAAAACAACAGAGGACACAGGGAGGCGACGCTACACGAAGTCATGGATTACCGCTACCTAGCACAAACCCAAACTCTAATAACCTGTGATTAATTTGGGACATTGTTTGCTAAGGAATAAAATGCCGTAAAAAGCAAGGCAATTACTAAGCAGTGAGAAAACAGGACACAGTTTCCTAGTCATTTCCTTTGCTTTGTACTCATGTTGTTCTGCACTATGTCTCATTTCCTAGCAATAATCTGCATCTCAATGATCTGCACTGTCTCATCTACCTAGTAATATCACACTGAGCATAGCTTGGTTTGTTTGAAGAAATTCTTGTACAGTAACAGAAGTCGGTTTATTTTCGTACACATTTCTGAGGCAGTAATGCTATTCCGTTGCATCAGCGATGGCAGAGAATCCATTTTTCAAAGGCGACACAGCGCAAACGTGTACCGACTGACCTGACAAACGCATATGCAACTTGACCTAGCACACGAATTACAAGCTAAAAGCCAAACACTTACAGAGGCATTCATAAGCTTCCTTTTAAACAAAATGCAACTTTCGGAAAGCTTACATGCTTGATAGTATCTGAAATGTGCACTGCCCACGATAGATTAACGGTAAGAGTTTCCAACACAATTTTTTTTCCTAGTTACTGTATTATGCGGACTATAGGTCGACATTTTTTGCCGAAAAATTAGCCGAAAAGTCGCCCCTCGACCTATACGACAGTCACTGGCATAATTCTATAAACTGAGCCCATATAAACCGCAAAGGCACCATCGCCACCACCATCAATTGGGCATTCCGCCATCTTTGTTTTGCTGCTTCTCCCGCTGTCAGTGAATGTGCGCGTGCTATTTTCTTCTTGCTCAAAATGAGTTTAGGCGCTCGGTAACCGTTCACAGCAGCAATTAAAAGAAAAGTTTGGTGTCTTCCAAAGCCAACAACCCGTGTGCCTTGTGCCGGTTTGGTGTCACCAAAAGAAGTGGAGGCAAAGCTGGGTGCAATGCGCTGTAGCGACCCACATAACTATCACTATCACTTGCTTCACATTTCACGTTTGTACCTCTCAACATCCAAAGATAAAAAGGCCTGGACTTGGCCTGCTATATACAAAGAAACTTTTAAATCTTATATATCATATGAATACTGCCGGTACAACTGTATGACGGTAGATAAAACTTATCTGTTCCAACCCACTTCGAAGTACAGCACCTTGTGAACAGCCAGCCACTTTTTAAATAATGGACCAGTTATTTTATGCATATAAACCGATTTTAGCCGTTTCGGCCCTGGTGGTGTCAATTGACGCCATCACCTAAAAGTTCCTCTAGCGCATAGAGAACGAAACCAGAACTGCTAGTTTTTTGGGGAATTGTTCTTCAATGATGCCTGTTGCGATAGATATCACTGTTGTTTCATTTTAGTAGAGCTGGACGCTACAAAGAAGAAGAAGCTCTGGTGAAGACGAAATTACGACACTTGAGGGTGAAAAAAGATGGCGGTCTGAGTTTTATTCCCAAGCTTGTAAATCTCTAAATACGTGCACTACAAAGCTAATTTTTTGTTTGCAGGTTCATGTAGTCATAAGGTTTAGGAAAATATGCAAAAGTGATGTCTCTTCTCAACACTAAAATTTTTAATTTCCAAACGTCCTAATTAATTGCCGCATTAATAGATCTGTTAATATTCGCACTTCCAGCTGTATTTTTTGTTTGTGGGCTTATGGGACCCTAAAATTTAGGAAAATACACAGAAAACATTGTTTTGCTTGAAGGTAAAAGGTCAGGGCTGAAAGGGTTAAAATAAATTTCTGCCCGTACAAGGTGCACCTAAATGCAATAATAGCATCGAAAATGTCATGTGAGGCTGCAGCAAAAAGAAAAAGTTTCTCTGTGTGGCCTCTTTTGTGGAACAGCACCGCGAGACGAGTTTAAACAACCACTGGCCATTTTTTTCCACCACATTCCAAAAACCAATGTATGGTGAGGGTTGCTCCACTTTGCCTTCACTAGACATATGTACGTTTTTCACAACACGAAAGTGAACCAACAAACTTGCATGCGTTACGCCACTTCCGCAAGTACTATCCTCTTACCACATTGTGACGCACTGGAGCCGTCCCTTTCTTCTCTGTGTAACAGCTGTACGGGATCTCCAGGCCATTGTTGGGGTAGTCGTCCGGGCCCTTTGCCCCGCAGCAAAAGAGCTGAGGCACAAGAACAAAAAATTAAAGCCGTTCCACTGAACGTGAAAGCTGTCGGAAGTTCAGAGCAGTGATTCGCCATAATGGGCTGTAGCGCCGTTATCCGCTCACTGCTACCACCCAATGCAATTCAAATTTCCCTGCCTTCGCAGTGCTCGCGCACCCCCTGCCTGAAACTGCGCCAGCGGGAGTTTCTGTTCTTTTTGTGCTTGCTTTTCCTCCCGCACGTGCTGGCGTTGCACTGCCATTTTTTTTTTCGCCTTACTATCATAAAACAACCCAACGAGCAGTTCCTTAACTAACGAACGCTAGCGCTGGCCGGTTAATTACGTGTATTTTGCCTGCAAATGTACCTGCAGTTTTCTTTGCACTAAACAATAGCAAGATGTGTGACAAGCGCCAGCGGTTCACGAGTTTCGAACGTTTATGACTATACAAACCGCTTCGCTTTCGAAGCCTCTGGGTTACGCCGCAACGACAGCTGCGACGACGGAACACCGTGTGGCTCTACTTGGGTGCAGCGAGCGAGTTATGATGACAAGGCGAGCCCCTAAAGTGCTCTGCACTTAGAACTTTGCATAAAAACCAGCAAATTGCCACCCCGTAAAGTGGAGCTTGAAATTAGGCTGCTACGCACCGGTTCTTCATAGAACCCGACATTAGCATTTTTGGAGCCCTGTTTGCTTCAGAGTTTTGCTTCTACATCAAAAAAATTTCATGGAAATTTGTATCCAGAAAAATTTTCTTTCACAGCGACTTCCATGCAGCTCTTTGGAGTTTTGCAACAATCCACAACAGCTGGAATTACCAGTAGTGACAGCCTCTTTACGAATTGTGATCGCAAAGCTCCGCAAGGCTTCCGCGCAGCAATATTCTCGGCTAATGCAAACTCCCACAATGAGCTTGCTTACTGCATGCCCCGTCAATGAAACGCTGCATACACTGCCTAATTACTTTACTACAGTAAAGTCTCCAATGCATAGGCTGTGTTTTGAGTGTTTTCAGCTGATTTACGAGCACTTTTCAGTGAGAAAGGTGCCTTCAAAAGTGTTGTTTTTCTCGCATCGTCCTCTTGCCAATCTTGATGACACATTGGCAAGTCACAAGGCTAAGTTTAGTGGATTGCACTGAGCACGAACACACAAAATGTCGACAGTAAGGGTGGAATAGGTAAAAATGAAAATTCGGAGCGCTCAGATATTACGAAAACACGTCTCAAGCCTCTGTGACGTTATTGCATTAGATGGTGTGGCAATCGCAAACAGCACAGAGTACTCTTTCACCTGCCATCCTCTAAGAAAAAACTAAGGCCCTAAATTTACACCAAATAGCCTAGTAGTGGATTAAATGGGCTAAACTTCACTACGCAGCCACAAGCAAGACTTCACTCAATTCACTGCGGAGTCCTTTGATATAAATTTTGTGGTTTGTCGAGGGCACCAATTGAGACGGGCAATACTTACAGAACCATGTACAAATCTGCATTTTAAGATAAAGAAAAACCACAGTGGGAAACCAAACAGAAAACAAAGAGATCATGAGAAAGCAAGTGTGCAAGTCAAAACTTAAGGAAAGCTTCAAACACTGCCGGATACACTGAAAGTAAAGTGCCATAACAAGCTACATCAATCCCGATTTCACCATTCACGATTTATGACATTGCAAATCATAGAGTGGAAAAATTCACAGAACAGCGGGCGATGTTACTTTTTCATTCCTTCGGCCCTAACTGCTTTATTGAACGACTGCTGCTGCGAGGGTATCACTCATGTACATGGCATTGTAATCCACTGATACTGGCCAATTTCTTTTCGCAACCTAGTGTCCCTACAGGGGCCCTAAAAAAAAGGAAAATAAAGAAGGAAAAACTTACGCCGTGTTGCAAATCATGCAGAAAGTTGGGCAACCCGCTCTTCTTGGCTTCTATAAGGGTGGACAGCGTCGAGGTAAGGGTGTTTTCCAGCTGCGTTAAAAAAAGGCATTCTTATTATTCTCTCCTACGATGATCAATCAAACTTGTGCGTTCTCTGCGGCCTAAGTGACAGCCGGGCTAGCACAGAGTGACAAAGGTGCTGTGCAGAGCACTCGAGAGAGCGAGAAAAAATGCACGCGCACACAAAGGGAGAAAGAAAGTTTGCAATCAGGCACTGACCTCAGCACTGTTGGCGTACTTCCAGACCAGGCCCATCGCTACTGTCTCCACGATCACAAAGCCGGCCATGATAATGATGAACTGCGGAGAGAGGCAGAAAGAAGGCGCTATGTGTGTGATGTATCTACTGCACGCAAGTGCAGCTAAGGCTGCGTCATTGGATCGGCTTTTGCCCTTTAGAAATTTATAGCATTAAGCTGCTAATTTGACACCTGCGGCTCGCGTCTCACAAAAGTAACTGCCAAATGTCATTTCGGGAGCATGTAAGTAGTAGTGTCAAGCATGTGCAAAAACATTAGGCGACGACTTGGCATGGCCTGTGATGTGGCTAAGTTAGCACACTGTTCCGGTTGGGTAAACAAAAGGTTACAGCCATTTGCTGTGCACCTTTTTGCTGCGTTTATTTGACTACATTAATTTTATTGCATTTTCATGTACAAATAATGTTGCCACAAATAGCTTCTTTTTTAAAGCACATTAAAAATGCCTATTTTTCAACACAGCATTTGTTCTGGAGTAATAAAAAAAATTACGAGGACACCTAAGCACTCCTTATGATGTAGCGAATGCATTAGCATTCAAGTGTCCGAATTGAAATACTGGTATGATGGGTGCAGCCACAGTGCCCCGGATCTCTGGCAATAGCTGCGTTGCTGGCTGAAGGATCAGCGCAAGTGCGAAGCTTGGTATGTCACGTGCTGCAATCACGTGCCTCCTCATTATTCATCCTTTTCCTTTTTTTCTTCTTCTCTCCAGCACTCTGACTAAGCTTCAGTCAATCGTCCCAGCAGGCCTATATCTAAGCTCAATGTCACGCAGCCGTAACATGGAAAAACGACGTGCAAAGCAATTTCAAACTCATTGTATGCAAAGCTGTGGCTACTGGTTGACGACTTTAAAGCTCAAAGTGCAGCGAAAGGCCAGCACATACCTGCGTTTGCAATCCATGATCACAGTGTTCAGAGAATATAATATGATGGCGCTACTTTTGCTCACCAAGCTAAGTGAACACTCAGAGCAAACATACTTTGGTATTCGCCTAATTGTTACCTCTCTAAATTACTTATGTAGGCCTGGGCACACGTCTCCAACACATGGTTACAAGTCCAAGGCTACAATGCATTCACTAGGTCCACTCTATCAAGCAATAGCAAAATTTTGAGGCGCAAAAGCAGCACGTGTTCTTTACTGATGTCGGTGCCATCGCAACGCAGCTGATAAAGCGGCAGGCCACTTAACACTCACACCAGCAAACTCATCTATCTCGTTTGAGGTTTCAAACCTTCTCTGTTGCGCACAGCCGCTGTGTGAGCAGTGTGTGTGATGTACGCTTCAAGCTTAAATATTAGCAACAAGTCTCAACTACCATGGCAACCGTGTCATCTGCTTTACTTGGCAATGAAAGTAGAGATTCTGAACGAAATAAAAAAGGGAAGCATATTGTGGACTAGTAACAATGCCGTTCTTGTGCTTTTTGCTTAAAATTGGAAGTTTGGTTAACTCGAAGTGCTTTGTGGTCCCTGTGGACTTGAGATTAATGGCAGTCAATATATATATTTTGTGCCTTGTGTACACCCAAAGTCACCCATGATGAGCAAGAGCCAGCCCAAATAACAATGCTGTTCTTGTGCTTTTCGCTTAATTGGAAGTTTGGTTAATTCGAAGTGCTTTGTGGTCCCTGTGGACTTGAGAGTAATGGCAGTCAATATATATATTTTGTGCCTTGCCGGCTCCCAGAGTCACCCACCATGAGCAAGAGCCACCCCAAATAGCAATGCCGTTCTTGTGCTTTTTGCTTAATTAGAAGTTCGGTTAATTCGAAGTGCTTTGTGGTCCCTGTGGGCTTGGGATTAATGGTAGTCAATATATATATTTTGCGCCTTGCCGGCTCCCAGAGTCACCCACCATGAGCAAGAGCCAGCCCACTCCGAAGCAGGCGCCGCAGCATCCACAGATGCCAAACAGCAGCACCGTGACACCTGCCACCAGAACAAACGTGGCAGCGGTCGGGTAGTTTGAGAATTTGCCCAAGTGGTCGTTGACATCGTGCAGGTTGGGGTTGTTGAGCACAATGGCGGCCACCACAATCGCAGCCACTCCCAGCAGCTGCAAGGCGACAGAACAACAATTGTTAATAATGCGGCAGATGTGCGAGCAATAAACCACCTGCGCACTTTGCCACGCGTACTGCGGGTGTGGCGTTGAAGCTTCTGTTTGCGATGTCTACATTTCTGCGATAATAAAGATGGAAACATGGGACTTGTAGGACAGCAGATTAAATGTAAGGTTGAGAATTTTAACTGTGTATACATGACCCACATACGTACACAGTAACAGACAAAAGCAAAAAAAGAGGAAGACATTAAACTGAAATTGAAAATTTTGAGGTTATAAGTAACAGAGGGGAGAGAGCGATACGAGTCTGGTTTGAAGATATGAAGTGAATGCCTGCACTTGATAATTAGGAATGAGCCATGCCACAAGTTGGGGGGAATCAAAAAACTTGGCGACCAGCTGGTGTGACCAACTGGTTCATAGCTAAATTACCCACCTGGGACCAACCATAAACTAGTTAGCCCCAGCTACCACGTTCTCTTGGGGATTTTAGTGAGTTTCACACGATACGGCTTTGTCGGCGCTTCACTTTTTGCTGACAATACGTGCGAAGTAGTTGACATCTACTTACGGTCAGACGGAACACACCCATAGCCGACGCACGATATGCGGCGGCATTGGCCCTGAGCTTATATAATCACCGTAATACAGCGCGTGCAGAGCTCAGCAACCTGCTGTGGCCATGGGGAAAATCCGGGCGGCCTTGCTTGGCAATACTACGGCCACAAGACAACGGCCGAACAACTCTATTTCTGGCGGACGTTACGGAACGTAACCTCGTTGATGTGAGATACGAACAAAGTGATATACTTACCGAGATCGTAAAATTGAGGGTGCAGAGGACGCCTTTGATGAGGCCCAATCCACAGCCCATCCTCGTTCCGGACGGGCCCGTCTCACGTCACTTCAGATATCTCTCGAGGTTCACGTTGCGTCAAGATCGGCGTCTCGACATGACAGCAGCGACGCACAACACCACCGCTCGCATCCAGCAGACGAGCCACCACGGCACATACCACTTGCCCGCGGTCGGATCTGATCGTGACCTCCGTGGAAAATTGTTGTAGCCGAGTACTTCCTCAATCGCGCGCCCGGGCGCCACGCTTCGGTAGTTCACTCCGCCACTGCTGCCCGCCGCCGCCGCGCGTCGGAGCTTGCCCAGCGCACGCTGCGACTGCGAGCCGACAACTGCGCGCGGACTGTGAGCTCAGACAATCAGGAACCCGCGTTACGGCGCTCCGTCGTGCCTTCTGCCGCGACTCCCAGGAACGGAGCGAACAGCTGTAGTCGTCGTCGCCAGGCGCGGCAAGCCATAGTGTGTGACCTCACCGAAGGCTCGGTGCTCGCTCGCCCTCCGCTCCCGCCTCCTCGCTGGAAATCGAGAGGGCGGCCAACTTATCCTGTCTACTGTGACGGCGCTTCGTCGGCTGTGTAGGACATCGCTCGCTGGCGGAAGATCGGCGGTGCGGCACGGAACGATGTCAACTCTCGCAGCGGGGAGCGCACGACCGGGCCCCGTTCGCGAACTCCCAAACGAAACAAGCGGCCTCGCGGATTTCACAAAACAGCGGGGAAGAACGCGGATTCGATTAGCTTAGCGACCTACGTGAAGCAGTGCACGCGTGCTGTTTGCAGTGTCAAAACAGTGCCACCGAAGAGCGTCACATTTTTGCGGAGGAATGCGTGCCAGCTACTTGCAACGGTCTTGTTTACATTGGACCCGCGGCCTGGCCTCACGAACACTTTGCCTTTTAGTCGCATGATGGCGCCACTTGCTCAGGCCCGTGTCGGCCCTGTCGTTATCGTGGTGATCGTGGCGTGACAGTTTCGGGTTTCGGCTCGCGTAATCGTCCACTTACAACGATGTGAACGGAGATGAGTACCCTGAAATTAGGGGGCTTAGAAGTTAGGTAATATTACACAGTCGCAGCGAAATAAATCAGGACATAGAGTGCACCAAATTCACGCAGCAACGCAGGGAGCCTACCCCCGAAAATAAGTTTGAACAGGGGGCATGCTTGCCGTGACCTGAAAGTGGTACAACGTAACGTGGGGAGACGGCGTTCATCTATTGACTGATAAGATAAGAAGCCCAGGAAGCCATGGTTTGTCTAAATTTCACTACAGAGAAATCCGGAGTACACCGGTCTGGGTGAGCTTCTTCGGGCGGAGCATTTTGGCGGGAACCAAGGGCGTACGCTGTAAATGCGCGTTTCCACCCACCCCCCTCCATCAACCCCTCCACTACCTTGGTTTAGATTGTGATTCCTTGGCGCTCCTCCGTGAAAACGGTTAGAAACATCGATAAATCAGCGTGAAGTGAAGAATTTACAACCTGCTGAACATTCAAGAATCTTCGCGGTACGATGCAGTCCGCAACAAATACATGTTCCCAATTTCAATGCAAAGGGCATAAGCTCACCAATGCTTTCAGAAAGCGGTTCTGAAAAGTGGATTCGCGGATCTTCGGAGGGTCCGCGAGCCCCTCGTCCACATAATTTTTTTTGCCCTTCCGTGTCCCGTCCGGCTGCAACAGATTCCCAGTTCCGCAGTAATCCGCACCAAACGGTTACGGTTACCCCTTTCCCTGTTTCCCAAACCGGTCAAGGAGGCTTTTGCAAAAAGCCCCATAGTTGGCATAGCTGGATGGGCAAAGATAACGGTCCTCTTTTAAGTTGTTCAATTATTTTGTGGGCTCCGGGGCAGTACTTGCGAGAGAAGCCACAGTCACGGTTCTTCTGAGCGCTCTAAGTGTGCCACTTCAGGAACTTCTTCCCAACACACACCGCTTCTGGTTGCATTTGAAGCTGACGTAAACTGTTATGCACGCGAACGCGTGGAGCTGGAAATTAATAGACTGGGCTACAGGCAAATATAACGCGACGAAGGCAAAGTTTGTCAATAGGAGAGGCAATTTCGTTTGAACCGCATAAATGTCTGCCCTTCTCCTTGGGATGCTTGTAGAACTTGTTGCAGTTTTTTACAACGCATTCATGCCAGCGTGCGTTTTCGCAAGGCGTGCACACTCTAAAAGCAAGTACTTATAAACAGGCCGCCGGTGTGCAATTATGTTTGCATGTGGATATATGCTCCGCATTGATGACGAACTGTCTGAAACGAAGTTATTTGGCGCTTTTGTCGTTCAAAGGGACCTGTTTCAGGCTCCAGATGAGTTAATTTATTTTAACAACGCATTCCTCTACATGTTAGAGAGAACATCACTGTCGCCCCGGTACCAAGAAACATGCATCCGCTCCACAACAAAGCACGACGCAAGGCCAGAGTTCAAGCTCTTCGAACTGCATACGGGAAACGGCCTGACGTTAGGTACGCAGACGCATCACTTTACACCAGTCGATCAGCCCACGCCATCAGCATAGTCAATAATCAGGGACTGGAGCTAGCTTCTGCTTCTATACTTACCAAGCACATCGACACCGCCGGAGAAGCAGCTATTGCCCTTGCAGCTACCACTGGCAAAGAACATGTCACCATCATATCAGACTCCCAGACAGCCTGTCAAAACTTCCAAATTGGACGCCTTTCATCAACAGCAGCAAAAATTCTATCGGGCCCACTCTGATTTACCCGAAAGGTTTATCATATGGACACCGGCTCATTCATCACTGGAAGGGAATGAGGCGGCTCATGCCGCAGCCCGAGCTCATACACACCGGGCGTCTCCTTCTGGGATGTCAGCCCGGCCTTCCATAAGCCCAACACGAGAAATAATCCCCAGAAGGTACAGTGACATCCTGGCCCACTACCGCTTGGGACGAAGAACCTTTCCGCCTCCACATCCCAACATGTCTCACGAAGACACGGTCATCTACAGACAGTTACAAACTAACACATTTCCGCCTGGTACATTACTACACTCAATGCATCCGACATTGTACACATACACTTGTAAATTCTGCATAGAGCCATGCACTCTTTACCACATGGTATGGGAGTGCCGCCCCACCCCATCCCTTGCCCCAAATCCCAATCCCTCATTTGAGCAGTGGGAGGGTCGGTTGACCAGCCCCAACCCGGATCACCAACAACATCTGGTGGACCGGGCGAGACAGGCTGCCAAGACCCAGGGCTTCCAGGACTAAGGAGGTCCCCCACCTGGCGGTCAACCCAACAACATTGACTGCTCAATTAAATGTTTATTCCTCCTCCTCCGTGTCCCCCTTCCGCTGCCAGGGGTCCCCCATCGCTTCCGCCGGTACAAAAGGGGTCCCCGGCACATCCATGGCTGAGAACCGCTGATTTAAATAAAACATATAGGCAAAGTACGAATTTCATTTGGCCAAAATTTCGCTTGAACTAACTCTTTCTCTGGTCCCCTGGAGGCAGTTCAATCGAGCTTCGCTGTATCACGCTGTAAAGCGTTCAACCCGCCATTATAATAACTCGTATAATATACCACCCCGGGAAGAGATCCGGGAAATGTATTGGAAATACAGCCAAACCCGCTTGTAATGAACTATAAAGTGCTCGCGAAAAGTGGTCGTTATATCAGTAGTTCGTTGTATATGAACTCACCCTTTAAAATGCGCGCAAATTAGCGAACATGTCGGAGAACCCCTTCGGTGACAAGCTAAGCCTTTTCGTTTCATGAAGGCACGCCCGCTGCTTCTTTACGAGCGGACTATACTGTGTTTGCGTCGAACCTGCCTCTACCGGCACAATTCCTGCGAAGAAATTCTTTCGGACGTCTTCAAGATCTCCACTCGCCGTAATGGCCGTGATGTTTGAGTGGCGCCCCCTGGCTCTGACGTCGGATTAGGGATTCGCGCCGCTGTCGTCTTCTACACTCCGCTTGTGAGGGGCAACAGTGCCTGGGCTATAAATCGCCCGCTTCGTTGCTGTAGTGCGTTAAAAACCGTATTTCTAGCGACTCAGTTATTTTGCCAGCTTCTGACGCATCTGAATAATTTGAAGCTGTATCCCCCACAAGTTTGCAACACATGAAGAGATAGAGAACAACTTTCTTCAGAGTATCGGTCAGAAGATCGTGTGTAACTCGTCCTTTCTTGCTTATTCGCGAGGATCAGCGATCAGAGCTTCTCAATAAGTATTCAAAATGCGTAGGCTTCCCTGCAGTATTTTGAGATGCTCCTATGAAGACTCACAGTCTAATACTACGTACCAAGCAGCGAGCCTCTACACGCTCATCGCACAGCAGGAAATAAAGCGGCTTTCTTCTGTTTCTTTCGTTGTTGTCTTGTATCGGATTAATGTTTCTTGCTTTTTTTTTCTGCCCAACGCATTAATTTTTCTGCGCCGTCACCAACTTCTTATTAGGAGGTTTCGGGATGTTTGGGAGCCTCACAAAGGTCGTGTGGATATTTCCTTCATTTTGTATGGCATACATTCCCTTCTTCACAAATTGGCTTTCATTACGGCTGCGTGCAAGAAGGTGCATATCCGCAGCGTGCTTTGTTTATTTCACATGCAATACAGTGAGAAGGTTTGTGCTACGCCACCGCGATCGCGCCCTAAACAACGTGGTCCACAGTACTCGAAGGCGGCTTTTGTGCTCCGAATTTCTATCGTAATTAATCGTATCATAACGAACTGACTCTCAACTCGAACAATGATCACATGATTACGGTGTTGAAGCCATGATATACTAGCTAACTAACGTAATAAATAGTATACCTGCATATATTACAAGACTCGAAACCGAAGAATTCCAAGTAGCTCTTTATTGCTTTTGAACCCTTCCAGGCGCGAAGAACAAATCCTATTCTACTCGGGATGGCGTTCTATGATTTGAAGAAAATTACTTTTACTCTCTTGTCCTGAAATGAGGACCCGGCCCACTAACCAGATCGATTAAGTTAAACAAAGTTTTCCCCTCCTCCCCTTACTCCTCCTCCTCCTCTTGCGTGCAGTTTATAACGCATATCCGAATATCGGGAAGATATGGCTGTGCAAAATGTTCCGAAATATCCCTCCAGGTCTTAACAAACATATATGTGTTGCTATAAATTTAACGAAGACGTGACTCGTTTTGCTCAATAAACCTCCATCTGGTTAGATGCCTGGTATAGAATCAGCACGCGCGTATATACACACTGGGTTATTTGGAACTCAACCTACAGTTTTTGCAGTCTATAGTGCATGTCGGCAAACTTTCATGCCTTGACAACGTAAAGTGATGCGACAGAACGCGTTCGAGCGTTCGGCAAGGTTGCAAAAACTGTTTTAACATTACATATGATTACCGGTAATCGTGATGCCTTCTGCCAAAGCCGACAGCCCTGAAGGCCTAGAATTTGTTTTGGTCTTCCATTTTCGCTGTTGTCGGTTATTAGCAGCTGACTGTTCCTCTTGTTCGAATGCTTACATGAGAAAGCTGACGCCTAGCTCCGACCTTCGCGCTCCGCACAGGACCGGCCTTCGCAAGGAATGGGGTGGCGCCGGCAATGTTTTCTCCCGTAGCGGTATCCAAAACTATACTTTAATTGACACCATGAGCTTAGTGTATGCGATTTAAGCCTATTATTATGATAAAAAGTTACCCACACGCCAGTTCTGGTGCGGACAAGCATCAGACGTTGACCGAAGCCGCAAGAAACCGCAGGGAGAGCGATCCTGAGTGAAAGCAGACGACAAATGCGAGAATCCCTAAGCTGACGTCACGGAGGCGCGCTTCGCAGCGCCGCCCTGTGTTTCGCGCTCACCGCAATAGCTATCAGGCCGCAGTCAGGCTGAGCATGCTGAGCGTACCAGGAGCTACGTCGCTTCAGCCGGCGAAGAGCGAAGTTTGAAAGTTAGAATGTCATCACGATTCGTTACCAGCAACTACGCAGACGAAGTGTCGTCGAACCGATCTCTAGAGGGCAGCTAAGTAACCATCAGCGCTTGTTGCAGCGCGCGATGCCGCGTTCGCGTCGACTCGGACGGCGTGAAGATCGACACCGGCGATAGCAACGCTTGAGCGGCAGTTGGCGCGGAGTGGGGTATATAATTTTAATTTATAGCACCTTGCATATGCTTAAGATTCTAAATTGTCCACACTTAATTACCTTTACCGCGGCGTACAATTTAGGGCTGCTAATTACCACATAAAATAAAGCAAATTTAACGACATCTAAAGAAAAAAAACAATAACCGCAGGACAAAATAAGTTTATTTTTTACAATGAATACATGAAGTGGGATGTACTCCGAAATCTCTCTTGAAACAATTTCAAAGCCTAAAAGAACTTACATACACGAAAAAAAAAAAAGCCTTCAGGTGCTTCAGGTGCATTGCTTCACTTCAAATTGATAGCTGCTTGCTTATTCCCCGTTGTAGAACTTCTAATGGCCTTTTCCAAGTCCTCTAAGTTATTGACATGCTTTTCTTGCAGCCCACTCGGGAATACAAGCTCCTTCAGAGCAGCGGTAGTACTCATCGTCATCACTATCCTCATTTGAGGATGGCGCCTCAGGACAGGCTTCTGCTTGCACTTCACGGACGATTGCGCTGTCAAGTTCTTCAGCCCCCCACACAGCATCATCCGCAGCAACAAAGTTGTCGAGGTCGTCTGCGTCACTCACGAGTCAAGCCTCACTGGCTGCCTTCCATGCTAGCCGTGCATACTCTCGGGCGTCGCGAATGACAACGCCCTCGACTGATGCTGGCGAAGCCAATGGACTGACAAAGCCAGCCTTTTAAAAACAGTTTTACATTGTTTCACTTGTCACACCCGTGAACAAGCGGTGAACGCAGTGAACGTGTCGGAAGTGTTCGTTGTAAAGGTAGGGCGCTTTGAAAAACGTTCGGTATATCTGGACGCGGTTTCAATGGGTAGTATAGGGACCGGGCGGCCGTTGAATGGCACTACCGTCGCTTCCTCTATATAACTCCTGCAGGGAGCTTCTAGAGCTCCTAGAACTTTACGTCGCTCCACGAAATTCTCCTACTGCCATTTTGGCACTGGACCTAAAAGGCGCATTTGACCATGTGAAGCACACCGCCATCTTGCTTCGACTCAACTCCCTTGGCTGTGGCGCAAGAACCTACCAGTACGTCCGAGACTTCCTCACCAACAGACAAGCCATCCTCAAGGTCGGGAACCACGCCACTGATCTTTTATCTGTGGGTGGGCGCGGCACACCTCAGGGGGCAGTCCTATCCCCCCTGCTGTTTAACATCGCCCTGCTCGGCCTTCCTTCGCTCCTAAACGACATACCGGGTATCCGGCACGGCCTGTATGCGGACGACATTACCATCTGGTCGTCCACTGGATCGATAGGGGAGATTGAGAACCGTTTGCAAATGGCGGCGGACGTAGCGAACCGCTACGCCCAATCGTGCGGTCTTAGTTGTGCCCCCCAGAAGTCTGAACTGCTACTGGTCTCCCGCCGAAAAAACCAACCCCCTGGATCTCCGACGATCAACATCCACATGGATGGCCATACCATCACCCCCTCTCAACACATCAAGATTTCCTTAACATTTCAAGTAGACCGCACATCCTCCATTCTAATCAACAATTTGAAACACACCACAGAAGAAGTAACCCACATGATCAGACGCATTGCCTCCAAAACGCGAGGTATGGGGGAGGCGGACACGCTTCGACTAGTCCAAGCGTTCATCATATCCCGGATCACCTACTCTATACCGTATGATCTTCTGTCAGCGACAGAACTCAAGAAAGTAGACACGATAATCCGAAAAGCCTACAAGCAAGCCATCGGACTCCCAGCAAGCACCTCCACAGACCGACTTCTCAAGCTTGGCATCCATAACACCGCAGAAGAATTAATTGAGGCCCACCTCTCAAGCCAAAGAGTGCGACTGGGAGCCACAGAAGCGGGCAGAGCCATTCTCTCCCGCCTGGGACTTTCAGTCCCACTTCAACATTCACCTCCTGACCTAAGAAGCACCCACAATCCGTCAATACCTCATTGTTCCCCCTCTACCGCGCAACATGCACCCTGTGCACCACACGGCGAGACGAGGCCAGAGCGAGAGCCATTTCGAGGCAATACGGAAACGAATCCGACACTGCCTACACGGATGCTGCCACACACCCCGGGATTCAGGCCACGACCGCTGTTGTCGTCATGAAGAAACAACACCACACCAGTCTCACTATACCACACCACAACCCACTGCAAGCGGAGGAAGCGGCCATCGCCCTCGCCGTGAGTCAAACACAACTACTGTCATCATCAACGACTCGCAGCAGGCGTGCCGAAATTTCACCAATGGAAGAATTCACCGCACAACCCTCAAAGATTCTTGCACAACACCCTCCAAACCGTTCCATCAAGATCATCTGAGTCCCCGCTCATTTCGACGTTCCGGGCAACGAGACCGCCCATCTCCTGGCTCGAGAGCTATCCAGCCGCGCCGCTGTTGCAGGAAGTGAGCCTGAGCGCATGCACCCGATGGTCACGTACCAAGCAGTAGTATTAACTCTATGGTACCAAGAAATTACACAACACTACCGACTAGAGCGACAGCATTACCCCCCAGCGCACAAACAACTCCCTAGAGAGCTGGGCGACTCCTCCATGTCCTTCAAACGAACACTTTCCCCCACTCCACTAGAAGTCACATTTTGGCTCCTACCTGTTTCCCACCCCGCAGTGCCGCTTCTGCGAGGCCGCCGGGATACTCTATCATATTGTAGGAGGCTGCGAACAAGCCCCGCTTCCCCGCCCCAATCCCTATCCCACCCATGAGCTTTGGGAGAGAGCCTTGGCCAGCTCCACCCTCAAGGATCAGCGTCAGCTGGCCGAGAGGGCTGTGGACGCGGCCCGAGCTCAAGGCGTCCTGGATTAGGGAAGCCACCCCGAAGACTCCATTTTATTTAGTTTTTCTCAATAAAGAAAGTTTATTCTCTCTCCAGCCAACAGCGCCGCCCTTGGCGAATCGCTCGTGAGTGGAATGCCGGTGGCGGTCAGCGCAGCATAGTTTTGCATGGCTTTCTGTCGTTCTGCTGCGGTGCGGTTTGCAAAGCGTAGATAATCACAAGAGATCGGTAAGTCTTGAAAGCAGAGGCGAAGTTTACGAGGATGCCATGTGTGTGATTTACGCCGATACTCAGTAACTGCATGACTGGAATAAAAACCAGCAGAAAACACAGGACACAGAGAAAACGACGGGAGCTTGTCCCGTAGTTTTCTTCTGTGTCCTGTGTTTTCTGCTGGTTTTTATTCCAATCAAACATGTACCAACTAGCCCAGTCCAGCGCCTTGGTATCAGTAACTGCAAATAGCAGACGACGCTCAATGCGCCAAGCTGGAAGTCAGGAAGAGCAAGTCCGTTCAACCGTGCAAATTTTTCATGCCTGCATGAAGTTTGGCGTATCGAGGAATATATTGCAGCTAAATTCTCCTACAAAGCCGGTGTGCGCAGCCGATTCGTGAATGCTGCGGCGCTGGCCTTTGGCAGTTGATGACGAAAAGGCGTCGTGCCCAAGCAAAGTCAAAGTTCGGGGGTCCTTTTAAGATTGACCCCAAAACAAAAATTGGGATAGACGACGCTCCGTAACTTTATTAACTACGGTGGAAACGTGTTTAATTTC
Source organism: Haemaphysalis longicornis (assembly GCA_013339765.2). Lineage (NCBI taxonomy): Eukaryota > Metazoa > Arthropoda > Arachnida > Ixodida > Ixodidae > Haemaphysalis > Haemaphysalis longicornis. The sequence continues at coordinate 73,597,439 of CM023451.1, forward strand.
ACGGAAATACGTTTACTACAACCATCGGGAATCGTTTACAAAATAAATACTGCATGATAGTATAACGTCATTGCTTGTCGTGGAAAAGCATTGCTTTTTAAGATCGACCTGCAATGGTTGCTGGCTAGTTGGTTACCTAATGGTTTTTCAAGAAAACAATACCTGCGTGGCTGAAGTACAAGAGACAGGAGGGTGCCAAGAACCTTCACTCAGTTTTACAACTGAATGCTGCGGTCGAGTTTTACAAGCTGCCACCTACCCAATCATGCACTCCTCCGTCTAACGACGATGATGGTTTATCGCAAAGCTTTCTCGTGTGGGTTTCCTTAGTTGCCTTCTGGATTTGAACTTTGACTACTTGAGCTTTGAATTTCACCAGCACCCAGTTTGGTCTTTTGATCGCAGCGTCGTTGACTTTGACCCTTCCCCATTCTATTTCTCTCGAAGAATACTTCGTGTTCAACCATCGTCGTGCTCAGACGTAGGGCTGGATGTTTTTGCTGTTTAATTTTGCGCTTCCATGACCCCTCTCCAAATCCTAACTGCTTCCAGCGTGTCGGAAATACGTCTGTGCTGGAGGCACCCCTATTTGAGGCAACTAGTGGCGCGTTTTTGGTTTCTTCGCACGGCATTACACGTTTTTTAGGTACTCGGTCAAAAAATATGAAGCAAAAAAAAAAAAATACGGGCTGAAGTGAACACTGCTACATCTTGTCACTATCGGTGCCAGCCTTTATTCCACGCAGGTGGTAAAATGGGGAGGGAGGGGGGATGGCTTGTAGCTTGGGCTGTGGGGTGGTTCAATAACTTTGGCTTCTCACAAAATGACCGCTACAAACGTGGGAGTTCCGCTTCAGCCCTCAGGCTCCCATGCTGCCACTCAAGAAAACCGAAGCCACAAGGCTCACGGTTACAGAAAGAAAGTGTAAACTGCCGCGACCGTTTCCACGGCCACACAGTAATCGATCTCGTACGTAAGTGCCTTTCTCTTCAAAGCACACGTATCGAGGTATCCCACCATTAAGGCTGGCGTGGAAACAGTATTAATTGAAACCAATGAAGATAATTCAAAGTGGCAGAAATGAATACTAATAATAATAGTTTTATTCCCTACTCAGATAGCGCGGAGCCAGGCGCAGAGCGCTGCAAAAAGCGCTCATGTCAATGTAGCCCGTTCCTAACCTTAGAGGTGTCCAATAAGTTTAAGTAGTCGTTAGTGCGTTTTAAGAAGAAATGAATACGAATAATAGTAGTTTTAGTCGCACTAAGATATGGTGGAGCTAAGCGTAGATCGCTGCAAAAAGCGCTCATGTTATTGTACCCCATACCCAACTTTAGAAGAATCCGACAAGTTTAAGTAGCGGGTATTGCATCCAAGAACCCACCCAACACGTGTGTCCAGACTTCGTTTCACCGCCCATATCCGCTCACAACACCACCAAAACATTCAAAGCACCGAAACAAACACGGAAAAAACAACGGAAGGCTACGTAGTCCCATGCACCAGCTCATTCCACTAACGAGGGGAGCGCCGAGCGGTGGCGCCACCCGTCCAGCTGCTCGGTCCCTTTAGGAAAGTCGTAAGTGCACGGAAACATGGTCGTTATAACAGATAGATCGTTATAATTGGGATCGACTGTGCGAGCCTTTATCACCTTCGAATGTTACTATAGCAATATAAACGTTAACGCCTCACATTAAAAGGAAATGTTGCGACAGGAGGTCCACAGGAATGACAAACGGTTTGGTTGCGCCTCCAACGGAGTATAATGCGAAAGCATCCTATACAGTCCTGCTTAAACACCGAGTTTAAATACACCGGGTATAGGCTCATCTCTGGGAAGCACTTTGTAAGCTTCGCAGCAGGCACGCACATTTTTCTGATTGATTAAATTTATTCAATGACGGAAATGATTGATTTTATTAGCCACTTTATACGGCGTTGTCCAACACACCTATGTGGTTATATGTGCAACTATCAGGGAGTTGCAGAGGACGCCAGCGTTATCCGTTTCCATTTGTGTTATTCCGTTCTTCGTAGACATATATACTGGTCACCACTTTTGTTAACCAGAATTATGTCTTGTGGAGTGGAAAGTTGTTATCCTTTCTGCTGAGATAGATAGATAGATAGATAGATAGATAGATAGATAGATAGATAGATAGTAGATAGATAGATAGATAGATAGATAGATAGATAAGACAGACAGACAGACAGACAGACAGACAGACAGATAGATAGATAGATAGATAGATAGATATGATAGATAGATAGATAGATAGATAGATAGATAGATAGATAGATAGATAGATAGATAGATAGATAGAGCGAGAGAGAGAGATAGATAGAGAGAGAGAGAGAGCGAGAGAGAGAGTTCAGCGCTTACAATGGGGGCACAGATTTTTCCGCGAAGAGCCATGTTTTAAAAAAAACTCAGTGAATGGCACGCATAATAAGGTCGGCGAACCCAATATGGGCGAGAATTATTGTACAGCCAAACAACTCCGTGCGTCAGGCACGCTTTAGAGAAGTGCGTTTTGAACACGCTCAATAAACTCGCCCCAGTATACCCAAGGGCAACGAGAAAATCCTTGGCGCCATACAAGCTAACACACACCCACAATAGCGAGTTTTAGCTGACCGTTTTTCACGGTCCGCTCCGACATCAAGCGGGAGCGCCATTGCGCATGCGTGGCGCGCTTGTCCGCGAACGGCATTGGCTCCGGTTGCGCTGAGCCGGCCGCCGATATCGGAGCGGACCGACGAAAACAGACAGCTAAAACTCTCCGCGATGCCAGTACACAGCCCCCACCTTGCATCCCTTGTTTGCCGCTGGAGCGGGTGGGTCCAATAGACATTTCCATATAATGGGTGGCTGTACACAAAGCCCACGTGACGTTCCGAATTCTTCGAGAGAGTGCGTGGCCAAGGCACGCGCCCCTCCTTCGACTTCCAGCGCAAGTTGCTGGACAGGGTAGAAGGGGCGAAAGAGGGGGCCACCCTGGAGACCCTTTCTTAGATGTTAAAAAATACGCTTAGTTTCTCTCCCTCTGAAGGTACGCCGCGCGTAGCAGGTAAATGCCAGTACCGGCCCATGGGACGAACCCGCTGTTGTCTTATGAGCCGCATGCATGGCCAGGCGGATCGCGACACCCGCCCCTTAATTTTTTCGCTTGTACGGCGCAACGAGCCTTTACATATGCGTCCCGGTGGGAGCAGCCTGGCTTGATTTTTAACTAATCCGCCAAAGCACTAGCGCTGACTGACTAGTACGAGTCACTGCTGAGCATTATGCCTGCTTTGCGGGGCTTCAGCTCTGGCCAGTCAGTGAGCGGTAGTGGTTTGACCTGTTGTGTAAAAATTGAAAATAAAAAACGCACCGCTCTCACCGCAAGTTGTGAAGCGACGGAGACCGTGGAGCACCTCTGCAGGCTAGCTGCCCCAAATACACCAGCGTGGGCGTCGATGGCCGGCACTGACATTCACAGACTATGTCGGACACATCTTTAGAATCCCCGTCTTGGTACCGTCCGACGTACCTTTAGTTTCTGGGGTCTCGGTACGTCCGGTTTACTATTGGGAATCAGCGCGAAGTGCTTCGCCGTTCCGTTGTGCACGCGAGCTACGCCGGCTATACGACGAAGTTTTGAGCATTGCGGAGAAGTTCTGTGTGTTGCGGCGAAGACATTCACATCCGACTTCGTGGCGGCGCCTCGCCGTCGTGGCCGCTGGCGGCCTATCGGTCACCCTTAGATCCGGTGCTAACGGTGCCCAGTCAAATGCGTGCCTCTACAAGCTCTCAAAGTGCGACCCGTTATCGCCTCAAAGCCGTTGCTCGAGGCTTCAGGATTAGTATTCATCATCGGAATGGAGGCAAGCCGCACGGCACCACGCTACCTCACCGAGACGGGGCCGTATACTCGTACGCCGCGGTACACAAAGTTAACAAAACTATGAATTGGAAACGTAAATGTTGTAGAATAGTGCGTGCCGCGTGAAAACCGAACGAGATGCACGTGATTAGAAGAGGTGCACAGCGGCCGCGCGAACCATCTGTGGCGTGTTCCAGTCTCCTTGCTTACGTAATTAGCGCCGTAAGAAAAGGAAGGAAAGCGAAGAGACACAATAAGCCGGATCAGAAAACAAGCCGGTTGAAGTAATTAGGGCCAAAAGACAAAAAATAAACAAAAAGCAAAGTGACGCAAATGCGATGTTGCAGAAAAAGAAGTTTTTAAAGGGACCCTGCAAGAATTTCGATAAACGCTTTCACCGTTTTCTTCGCGTCTGGAAGCACCGCGAAAGCTATAGTTATCGCCAGCACGGATCGTCACTGCGTGATTTGCTCGTACCACTAGATACACCTCCCATCTCTGCTTTGTTCCGTGGCTTTTTTTTTTAAGTTGCTATCGAAAAGCGTTCATTGCTGCAACTGAAAGAAAACCGGCCAACAACCTCTACATGACCTTAATGACGTAATTCGAGTGGTCGAAGAACGTTAACACCGAGAAAAAGCGAAAAATCTTTTGAGCGAGTTCCCAAGTTATCTCTGATGGGCACAGAGCAGTCATTTTTGGCTGAGGTACTTTGCGACCCCCTTATCTAAGGTACGTGGGGTGTTGGGAGACTACGTTCTGCAAGCATTTAAGATTAAAAAAAAAAGTAAAAAAAAAGTGTTTCAAGGTCCCTTTATTAAGTATCGCCAGGTTTTCGCCTTCAAGGCATGGAAGCTGACTTAATTTACTGCCCTTCCCTTTTCCGCCCCGAGCAATGTTTTGCTTCGTAGAGCCTTTAAATTTACCAGTATTCAATACACGTCACAGTGCATCCCATTCTGAAGTTTTTCTGGTCATTCGAGCGTGAAATGTAGCTGTCGATAGCTTAAAAGTCCAGTTGAACCTCGATATTATGGCAGATGTGGCCAGCATAACCTCGCCAATAATTGCGATGTTGTATTCGACAGCCTCGTTAATTCGAATGGCCATCTACGTCAGGGACTCACGTCGTTGGAAGACAAAAGAGTGCTAGTCCCTCCAGGTAATCCCTTCGTTGATTCGATGAGCACGAGCGTGTTCTTCTAAGAACAATCAAAGTATATTTATTGTTCGTCATATTGACTTTTCAAGATAATACAAAAGATATTTGGAACAAGAAGTCAATCACTTCTGCAAGTTCACCCGCTCTTGATCCACGATGATGGTTTGCCGGTTACAAAAAATCCAAGTAAACTAAGAACGTGTATTGAGCCGGTAAATATGAATGAGTTTATGAATGACTAACAAAACACAAAGTCTTGCGCTGCTTCTTGTTTACATTTTACGGAGACAATGAGACACACTAAATGAATAAAAATACAAATGCGTACATTTAAAAACACTGAAGTGACGTCTCGGCACATCTCATCTTTTCGGGTTGCTGAGCAGTAAATGGTGCTCTTTATAATGGGGATGACCACACGTAAGTGGGATGCTAACGTACTTCTCTGTGTCCATAAAATTCCAAAAGCATTCAAAAAGTCCACATGTCTAGCCATAACACGGAATAAGAAAGAGCAACGCTAACACTGGCACTTGGGATGTACCCGTAAGCAATGCTTTTGTAAGTGAGGGTGAGTGTGTATTGCGTCATTTATTCAGGGCAATTAAAACGGCGGAAGGTATAAAAACTGTACGCCTCTGAACTTTACCGTTGTTGTTAGGCGGACATCAACCGCTACTCATAGCCGCATACGGCATTGTTGTTCTCGTTCATATGCCGTCGGAAAAGGCCGTGAAGTGTTAAAGAAAACTACTTAACCTTCTTTTCTTAGCGAAGCTTAGCGAAGTGTTTTGCTTCGTTGCCATTTTCTTGCGTGTGACACAAAAATGCCACGAGAGAAGTGTTACTGGGACAATGGAAAAGTGTTGTTGAGAAATGGCAGTGATATATGGTTTAGACATGAGCGTTTAGGCTGCCGACGCATTTTTACGGCTTTTTTTGATTCCTTGAATGAGCAGACAGGAGCACACCATAGCGACAATCTGAAAAGATAAAACAGAGCAGTACACGTGAGATTTTAACGCGATGGCACGACAAACTCGCTTAAACGTTTATGCACACTTTTCCAAATGCCGTCGCACTCACTCACTCACTCACTCACTCACTCACTCACTCACTCACTCACTCAACTCACTCACTCACTCACTCACTCACTCACTCTTACTCACTCATCACTCACTCAATCACTCATCACTCCCTCGCTCGCTCGCTAACTCACTCACTCACTCACTCACTCACTCACTCAACTCACTCACTCACTCACTCACTTCACTCACTCACTCACTCACTCACTCATCTTAACTCACTCACTCACTCACTCTCTAACTCACTCTCTAACTCACTCACTCACTCACTCACTCGCTTCGCTCCTCACTCACTCACTCACATCACTCACTCACATCACTCACTCACTCACTCACTCCTCACACTCACTCACTCACTCACTCACTACACTCACTCACTCATCCATTTGAATGGCAATGAAAACTTGCCACACTTAATTAGGACGCACTGCCTTAGTCGGAGATTGCTCGAACAAGCCACTGCGCATGGGCGCTAAAGCGCCCATTTGTAGGTGATAGTATGTTGCTGTAGTAGTCTATCAGCATACCAAACAGTGCCCTAAATTTTTCTCCGCCTTCTAGCTTCGTAGCAGAGGGATAGGAGTTCATGGTTTCTTGGTATGGGGCACCACCACTCCCAATTCCGCTTTTGTTTTGCTTATTGCATCACGGTACAGGTTAGTTTTAAGGAAGACTGAGCGATGACACTGTGTCCGCGAAGTGTCTACTTCCGAATGTCGGAGCACAAGCGTACGCGGGGGGGAGGGGGGGGGGAGCGAGGTGGCCGCACTTCTCCCCGAAATTTTTGCGACGGGGGATGATTTTCGAGGATTGATCAACCACGAGCCAATTTTTTTTTGGTTTTGAGTTTGTTTGTTTTGTCGTTTTTCTTATTATTTGACAATTTTGTTTGTTTGTTATAATATAATTTGGTAATTGTGGTTTGTTATAATTTTCTCTATTTCGTAAGTGCCCCTCCACCCCCACTTCCTCCTCCCACCCCTCCCGAAGCAAAATTCTGTGCACGCCACTGGTAAATAAATATGTGCTCGGAATGAATGTTGATGCGCCTATCGTGCCAGGTATGCGTAAAAATAAACTTGTATTTTTACATCAGACACATCTGCTTGCACTATCACCTGCTTGTACTAATCACAATAGTCTCTCAGTGAGTACACGTGCCAGTATACTACTTCTGCTACTACTACTACTACAACAACAACTACTACTACTACTACTACTACTACTACTACTACAACTACAACAACAACCACTACTATTACTACTACTACACTACTACTATTACTACTACTACTACAGCTACTGCTACAACAACAACCACTACTATTACTACTACTACACTACTACTATTACTACTACTACCACAACAACTACTACTACTACTACTACTACTACTACAACTACAACAACGACCACTACTATTACTACTACTACACTACTACTATTACTACTACTACTACAACTACTGCTACAACAACAACCGCTACTATTACTACTACTACACTACTACTACTACTATACTACCACAACTACTACTATTACTGTTACTACTATTACTAGTATACTAGACGTCCGTGCGCGTCGCATACGTACCTCGACGAAAAGGCTGAACAAGTTGACCAACCCGATGCCGAGGCCATTGCGCAAGACGTAATCTTTCAGTGCCTTGGAGCAGCCCTGCACGCACACAGCAAGCAACGGTTAGAGGGAGCAGTAAGTGCGAGCGGCAATGGAAGTATAAAGCATAATTTAAATTTAGTTATTCGTTCAACTCATTTTTATATTATTCTGTCCAAATACGGAAAATTTTGAGTACGAATACAACAGAATTTTTGTATTCAAGTCGTAGTAGATCTGGGAATTTCGATATTGGACACGTTCGATTATTCGGTGTTCACCGAATGTCCGGCCGTGGCACAAATATTCGAGTTTGTCACAACTGATGAACGTGCTGCAACCATAAAAACTCCGCGTCCGACAAGTCGAATGCCAGAGTCGAAAAGTTGCACGTAGGTGAACGGGGAACGACAAACACACGATTGCAGAATTCTTTCTTTTTACAGGGAAGCTATGTGTGGCTGACAGCCGCAGATAGCTCCCGAATATATCTACTTAGGCCAAGTTGTGACCCCGGATCCCAACCATGAGGTAGAGATAAGTCGAACGATAAGAATGGGGTGGAGTGCATTCGGCAGGCATTCTCAGATAGTGAATGGCGGCCTATAGCCGTTGTCCCTGAAGAAGAAAGTGTATAACAGCTGCATCTTATCGGTACTCACCTACGGGGCAGAAACTGGGAAACTCACTAAGAGGGTTAAACTTAAACTGAGGACGACTCAGCGTGAAATGGAACGGAAGACGACAGGTGTAACATTAAGGGACAAGAAGAGAGCGGAGTGGGTCAAGGAACAAACGCGTGTTAAGGACATATTAGTAGAGATTAAGAAGAAATGGACGTGGGCAGGGGATGTAATGCGAAGGCAAGGTAACCGTTGGTCATTGACGGTAACAGAGTGGATCCCTAGAGAAGGCAAGCGTTGCAGGGGGCGGCAGAAAGTTAGATGGGCAGATGAGATCAAGAAGTTTGCGGGGATAAATTGGTCACAGTTGGCACAGGACCGAGATAATTGGAGATCTGTGGCAAAGGCCTTTGCCTTGCAGTGAGCGTAGATAGGCTGGCGATAATGATTTAATAGAATGCTTTGTTGGGTGAGCTGGTTCATGGCTTCAAAAAAATTAAAAAGAGCGCAAAGGACGTTGACAGAGCCCTTTTTAATTTTTTTTGTGATGGCGATGATGAGTGGCTAGGGTGCGGGATTCATGCTCACGACGTCTGCGCGGAAAAAGGCAATGAGGAAAAGCCAGTTCATAAAAACCAAGCTTTCACCAGTAGGGTCCCAGGGCTTTCAGATTTTGATACAGGATGACTTGTATTTCCCATGAAAAAAAATAAAGGAAGCTCACTGGCACTAACGCGTAAGACTCGAAGGTAGCAAAGCTGCACGCAAACTTCACGACCATCACGAATGTTGAAGTCGACGATTGCTGCCTATTTCTTCTTCGCTGTGGCAACGACGACCTTTACTCCATTATTGTTACTGTAAGTGGGAGCTTATTTAATTGTTTTCGGAAGTGATAATCACTGGACATCACCTTGGAGGGGTGTACGCTATGACGTGTCTTTCTCGTTGCGAGCAAGGGCTGCCACAGCAGACGGTGGAGCTTTTTTTTGGGGGGGGGCAATCTTGGCCAAGCTCTCTATGTGCGTATGCTTGGATTGACAAACGTGCGCAGGGGACGCTGAGCTGTCGTCGCGAGGCACTCACACACCAGCGGTAGTCATTTTCTTGGTTGTGTCATCTGCCGAGCGGTCGCCGCGAGGCCCACGCTCACGTGCGCTTGCTCGGCAATTTCCTGGTATTTGTAACTGTGGACACAAAATTTACGATTTCCTAAAGCCAAGGTCTTACACAAGGCCCATGCTTCGCACCCCACTACCCTGTACGTCGACGCAGCGGAATATCCCGACCGTGCAGCCTGAGTCGCCGTAGTTGTCAACTCCCGAGGAGACTCGGTTGCTTCGTGCTCGGTCTCCACGCCTCACCCTGAAGTTGGTGAAGAAGTCGCCATTGCCCTGGCCCTCACAGCTACCCCGGCCACCGCAATAATCTCCGACTCGCAGATGGCCCTTCGGAACTTTGCGACGGGTCGTGTATCCCCCATCACCGCGCGCATCCTGCAGACAGCACACACTCCGCCTGCACACTGTCCACGCCTGATATGGACACCGGCACATTCGTACCTTCCGGGTAACGAGCTGGCTAACGAGGTAGCCCGAGATTTCTGCTGCCGGGATGCCTCGGATGCTGCCTCTCCACCTCGGGCGGGAGGAGGGATCGCCTGGTTAGGTATCGGGACATCACGCAGCACTACGCCCTTAGGTCGGACGCACTTCCCCGGCCCCGCTCCCACCTCAAAGCGTAGGCAGTCAGTTCAGTGGCGTCGACTGCAGACTAGCACCTTCCCGCATGCCGCATTGTGCCACCTCCACTTCCCCACGCGATACTGCCACACGTGCACATGGTGCGGCACCCTTTCGCTTCCCTCAACCACATAGTGGGCGCGTGCCCCTCGAAACCCCCCCTCCATCCTACTCTGTCCCTGCCCCTTACCACGGTAGAGCAATGGGAGTCTACTCTGCTCAGCCCCGACCAACAAGTTCAAGAGTGTGTGATTCAGCTGGCCGAACGCACAGCTAGGGCCCACGGGCTCCTGGCCGTCGACTAGGAGACTGTAGTGTGCCGGTGCTCCCAGCCGGTGCCTCTTTCTTAACAGCTCTGGATAAAGTTTTTACCACCACCACCACCACTACCACAACTTCGCTGTTAAACATGCCTTCTCAGCAATTCATTTGTGTTTAAAAGTGAAGCCGAGAATTAGAAGATGGTGTAAGCTTCGTCTTTGTAAGTTGGTTTTCCCGCACATTTTTTGTCGTTCAGTGAAGCCTACTCGTAAAAAAAAAAAAAAAAAAAAAAAAGTTGTTATTTTTTTCTGACGAAAGTTGAGAGAAGCGAGAAATTTTTCCAACATCAAAACTGCGCCAAAACTGCGTCAAAACCTTCGACAAAAGTGCATCCAGCCTTCGTTGAAGCATTGAAAGACCCAAATCTTAAAGGAAGAACGAACGCATGCGACGATTTTTCGCTCACTGAGTAAGCGCATCTTCGAACTATCTAAATGTATGTCAATACGTGGTGTATGAGATAAAGGTCTACTATTGTACTCCTTCATGATCGATGCCTGATATATTGTCTTATCTAGAACCGTTCCTTTTTCGCGATGTTCAAGTAACCGTCTGGACACTACGGAAGCTCGGTTTCACGCACGCGCCACGTGTCCATTGATCTTATCAGAGCTTTTCGGTCGACCAACCGGTCTATGGGGAAATACATTGGTTTTCTGACCGAACGCCATCGGTCCCAGAAAAATTCTGCAGAAATTCAGAGCAATTATCTACTAATGCGTAGCATTCTTATGCCGCTTGTCTTGAGTGTGAGTTTTTTTACAGCCAAATTTTCTGGTTTCTCAAAATCCTGTCCGACTACTTATTTCCATTTACGCTATTATAACGACTAGAAGTGGATCATATTCGCGAAATCTGCATTGTTGCGGAAATGCCATGCGTTATACGTTTTGCCATTTTTCTTAATTTTTAACGTTTTTTACTATCATTTATGTTTTTATGATCTAACCCCGCACGCTAGAGCATGAGCCGCGTGATCTTGTAGCGATGGTTTGCCTCTACCACAGCGAATAAACTGCTTGTTTCCCTCCCTGGACGAAATCGTTGGCTATCGCACGCCCCTGCTGCCGTCGTCTTCGTCGGATCAGGAGACTCGCCGAAAACCATCGTATCCGACGCCTTTGTTTTCGTTCAGTCGCCAGCATTTCCCGATGGCTGTAGGCGCGAAATGTAAAATGATATTTGAATATTTCACTGCACGAAGGAACTATTTGTGATATCATTTTTTATTTACTATTCAACTTGCGTGCGAAGAATGAAACAAGAACCTCGCTTTTACTCATTAAAAGGACTCGGCAATACTTCAAATAAACGGTTTCACTCTTTCCTTCGCGTCTTGTGACAGCTATAGTTATCGCCAGCACGGAGCGGCACTGAGTGGTTTGCGCGTAGCAGGCAACCCGCCTTCTTGTTCTGCTTTGCTTTTATGGCTTCTTTTTTTCTAAAGTGGCCATTTAAAGCTTTTATTGCTGCAACTCAGGAAAATCCGGCCAATATCCGGTACATCACTGTAATCACGCAATTTGAGCGCTTGAGGAACGCCAAGACCCGGAAAGACAGAAAACTCTTCCGAGCAAGTTTCAGAGTTATCTGATGGGCATAGAGCAGGAATTTTTTGGATGAGGTATTTGTGACCCTCTATTCATACAACTTGATGTGTTTGTTGACAACGTTCTGAAAGTATTTAGGATTAGAAAAGAAAGTTAAGAAAAGTGTTGCAGGGGTCCCCTTAAAATTGAATAAGCAGAAACGGCTCCTGAATCATCGATGGGAATTTTAATTATAATGTCCGAGAAATATTACAGCAAACAGGCGCTAAGCTTTGCGTAGGAGACAAAAATGATGGATGTTAAATCACGAATCACTTTCAGTTTTACCTGTGAACTCTAATGTGGCATTTTAGGAGACTGTTGTCACGCTTCTGGACCTTCATTTTCCTACGGTTTACGTTCATTTCAGCGAATGTAGTGAAAATAGTGTGCGTGCTCCCTATGCGTGCGCATGTGCGACATCTGGTTGACTCGAGATTACGAGTATTGGGTAACGGGTCAAGTAATAGAGATATTTATTTATTTATTTATTTATTTATTTATTTATTTATTTATTACATACTGCAGACCATTATTTGGTCCCAGCAGGAGGGCAGGATACAATGCAAAGAACAATACCTTAATGCAGTACAAAACTAACAATGCACAGTTACTCGATACAGGAAAGATGTGATTCGGTTACCTGGTTCCAGCCTACACTAGTGCGCAGGAAAAACGGAAATTTGAATGTGCCTGTTCTCGCGAAGTACGTAGTTAGTGCGTTTTCTTGGTGATGTCTTGTGGGTCTTGTCATTAAGGTGACAAGTAATCGGGTTGGATCAAGGGCAAGTTTGTGATTACATAAAAGAGACAGGAAATCAAGGCTGCGTTCTTCGTTCCTCGAGGAAACAAATATTTGGTCGGAAGGGGAGTCTCACGAAAGTACGGAGTGTTTACCGTTTGGTAGAGGACCGGCCGCTGGTTGTCCCTGTTGTCGTAGCAGCTTTGAGGGATGTCCAGGCTGCTGTCGATGTAATCCTGGGTGCCCCTGCCTCCGCAGCACCGGAGCTGCGCGTAATTAACAATTTCAGGCCACTTTTTAACGGCGAAGATGTTGAGCAAATCGTTCGTGTATGGTGTCCGCAGATAAAAATACCAAGAAAATGCCGAGCGCTAGTGCACGCGTGCCTCGAACGCACGTTGGTCAAGCTAAGAATACCCACTTTGGGAGATTGGCCATCATTCGCCACACAAAAAAACTCTACCTTTCGCCGTAAGGTGGCAACACTTGCTCGGAACGAGAAAAACACGTCATAGCGTACGGCCCTCGTTCGTTCGCCCTCTCGTCGTCATGCGCATGCGCTCTGTACCGTAGAAGAGCCGTGACTTGAATGTCGAAGCTGCTGTAGGTGATCACTGACTCCACATCGCCCGGCCGCGGATAGTTCGCACGGCAGAGGTAGAGGCCGCGCTTCGAGAGGCTCGGCGTGCAAAGCATCCGCTAGAGAGACGATAAGTCGCGCGTGGCCTACAAAAACGTCGACCAAAAGGACGAGCTGACCTGACTCTGGCCTTTCTCAACATAAGGTCATTGAAATGCCATGCCGCCGACGTCAACCACGACACCACAACGATACTAAAACTCAACTTTGTGTCCGCCAATGAACACCTACAACAGCTTCGTCATTCAGGTGTTGCGCGCGAATAAAAGCTTCCCTGATTCTTTTGAACGCATGTTGTTGTTCACTGGCAAATGGCTATGCCACTAAAATAGGGCATACGTATCGTTCCCTTCATTAGTGATAATAATTAACCCCTTATTTCTAATTCCTTGCGCTCAATTAATAAAAACCGCTGCGGTTCAGTTGTAACGGCCAAGACGTTGGTATTGCTTCTAAGATATTGTAGCACAAACAGCGAATGAAACTCAGAAATGGCTTCGATAACATTAACGGTGAACTTTCACAACACGCCTCATCATTAATTGAAGTATGCAGTTACCCTAACAAGCCACGTCGAGTGCACCACATCCAAACACTACCGTTGCTTCGTCACTAAAACTAAAGCAACACTACAGCCCCATTGTTCACGCAACGTTGTGTTCGCAAAATCACCGCCTGTGTTTTATATTTATACTCTGGTGTACCATGATGAGCGCTCGTGACTGCGCTTTTATTTTTTTTTCAGTCGCCCTGCCACCGAGGGAAGTCTCGTTACCTTCGTTACAGCTCAAGCCGTATCATCGTTGGTGTCACCGTTGCAACAGCAACACTTTACGTCACATCGGAAAAGCGATCCGTGCTTACGTTGGCCTGGACGTTGTACACCATGGCCACGTCCTGCTCCTGCTGCCACGAGTCCTTGTCCTTGCGGCCACCCGTGATGATGTCCTTAAACTGATTGTTTATGCTCTCCTCCATCTGCGGGGAAAGAGTAACGGCACCACTCACCAAAGGAACGGGAAACCAGCGAAAAAGGACGCAAAACACGAGGAGAGACGAGACAACACAACGCTGGTGTTGTCCTTCGTTCCTTCGATATGTACCAACTGGTCCAGCAAGCTGCACTTCTACCACTCACCGACGGCATCCGGTCTCCAGGACAGTCCCTTGCGAATGTCCTTGCGAATGGAGTGTTACGACCTTTCTTACCCACCACTGGCCTTTGTAATAAGTGGGGCATTCCGTGTCAAAAAGCGACGCATTCGATTTCCGATCGCGGTGTAGCGCGGGGGCGAGCTACATGGAGGCGAGCTGCACAATAACACCCGCGTTCGCGATGCCCGTCGTGAATTGAGAAATGATCTTGGGAGTAAGATTTATCAATAAATTTTCTTATTAATGCCATTACAGTTGAACCTCGTTATAGCGAACACTGAGTATAGCGAATTATCGGCTATAGCGAACTAAATACAAACTTTGGTTGGTCACTCTTTATTTCAATGACCCTTATTCTTTTATAACGAAACTGAAACCGTGAGAGCAGCGCGCTGTATCGGATATAACGAAGAAATATTTGACCAGGAGTCTTAAAGCTACTTAGAAAAAGAAAAACCCCGTCTTCCGAAACTGCAGAAGTATAAAGGCCCTTTTGCTCGTGGACACTGTGGAAAACTTCATCTCGCTAAGTGCTGTGAGTAGCCAGCAGACCTGTTTTGTCAAGTGAACCATGCTTTGTTGCAATTTCCCGCACTATCTTCTGGTTCATTGAGCTGAAAATGCAACAAGGAGAAAGGTAAGGCTTACCTTGTTTATAGTGGGTTCGAAGCCTCAAGAATGCATTTTTGTATCAAGTATTTTTGCGCGAGCCAGATTGTCTATTTGTTAGAGCCGATTTTTACCTCTACTGTTAAAACGAATATCGGTTATAACGAACTAATTTGCTGTCCCGATACTACTGCGTTGTAACGAGGTTCGACTGTATATAACCTTTTTCCTATTCATAACTGCCTTAAAGGAGCCATGAAGAGAAAATACAACTTCGTTTAATTTGAAAGAACTAGGATTCAGTATCTCACTTAGCTCCATTACAGCCACAAAAGATGTTTTTTAACGAAAAAAAAGCAAGAAGTATTTTAAAAACTTTCAAATTTTGCGCCACAGTGACGTGTTATGAGCAAGAATGACGTCATACGGGCCAACAATAAAACGTAATTTTCAGTGCGTTAACTGCACGTTAGCATTCAAGTGATGCGGTCAAATGGAACTAGAGGCCCCATTACAGACGTCCAGTCATGTGTCGTCGCGACAGGTCAGTTAGGCGGCCGCCGATCGCACAAACAAGGTTCCGTGACGTCATAGAAAAGTTGCGGGAAATTGGCTAGGGGGGTCGCGACTGCTTCACACGTTTTCTTTAATATCTCCGTTATTTGTTCGAAGATTGCGATGATATTGGTATCATCGTTATCGGGACTAAGCAGTCTTTCTAATAAACCCAACTTGTATTTTGTCTTTATGGCTCCTTTAAGCCTGGTAGTATATCTTTTCAAGGAGCACGAGTCTCTCACGTTTGGCGTTATATAATTGCACCGGCGAAGCCGAGTTCGCTTGGGGCGCAGTCTAGAAGCGACCTTCGTCGTTCGCCACGGCTGTTCTAGAGCGCGCGTACCCTTCGGCACACCCAAGGAGGCGAGGTCTGCTGCTTGCGTACGTACCTGCGAGCTGTTCACGTACGCGAAGGCCAGGGCCATGATCGCAATCTCGAACACCACGACCAGCAGCAGGATGACGAAGTACTGCGTATGAAAGAAAAGAAAAAGAATGTGCTAGTTGGGTTGGGGGTGGAGGAAGGTGTAGGCCGTGCGTTAGCCTCGTGTTTCTCGCCCTTAAACGGAAGTAAGTTCTCAGTGACACCGGCGGAAACTTGCGTGCCTCTCCGTCTTCTGGTTTGACTGAATGCGTTAAGCGCGCAAACAGGAAGGGAAAAATAACGTTTATTGGTGCAGTACTTGACAGGCCTGGTGTTCCCGAAAGAAGCAACGCGTAGCTTCAATTGTGATGCGGTCTCAGAGAAAAAAGGTGACCTGTTGCGGGTGTTCAAATCTCATTTCCTGGAGGAGAAACAAGTCAGTGTAGATGTGGGTGAAAGGTTACAATGAAGAAGAATGGCGGCGGAATGACAATTTCATCCGCAATAAATCATAAATGGTTTTTTTTTTCCTTTAACGAAGGCGCTGTAATTGTGCCAACAGATTCGTGATTGGAGCGATTGCGATAAAAAAAAAAGCGGCGATTGCGATAGAAATGTTTCATTTCCCCTCATAAAAATATATATTGGCGGCACCCAGTCGAAAATGACGGCAAGAAAAGGCTTTCTGTAGTTTTGTCGTATTTTCGTGTCGTACTGATCGTCTTGTCGTATATTCTTCTGTCGGAATTCTGATGCTCTGTCGTGTGTCGCATTCCTGTCCTCATTTTGAATGTTCCGTCGTGCCGAATTTCGTGATCCTGAGGTTCCATCAGCAGTTGCACATGGTTTGAATATTATTGCCTATCGTGAATAGTAGCCTAAATGGCAGTTCCCATGTGACTACAGGAATGTTTGTCGCTGAAAAAAATTAACTTTGTCGTTACGACAGAAATGTGTGTCCGTAACAACAGATGGCTTTGTCGTAACAACAGGACTTCTGTTGTCACAACAAAGTTTTTTGTCGTACGACAGGAATTCCTGTTAGGTTTTTGCGGTATTCCTGTTGTGATTTATGCATAAGCGGGATGGATAAGAAATTTGTACAGATGCGTAAGACCTCAACAGTCCGTGCACTTTTTAGCCCACAGCGCCACTACGGAGTGTATCGCCTGTTTTTGTTTTGTCCGTGCCAAAAAAGAAAAAAAATAAAACGGACCCCGACGGAAGGGGTTCCGAACTCCCAAAACCCGCTTATGCGGAAGAAAGGCAGAGTTTGGTCGAGGAGTGACTTTTTACGGAACCCGTTCCGTCGGTGTCCGTTTTTTTTTTCGGCACGGAGAGAGAGAACGACAGGCTTACTCCGCACGAAACAAAGTTTAGATGCAGGAATTTCGTGACGCAGTACGTGTGTCCCGCATCTATCGGCCCTGGTTTTTTAAAATCAAGCAAAACAATATTTTTTATGTCTTTTCTTAAATTTTAGAACGCAATAAGGCCACAAAAAAAAAAATAGAGCTGGTAATGAATGTATTGACTAATTTATGAATGACGCAATTAATTAGGGCACCTGACAATAAAAATTTTGTGTTGAGCAGAAACGTCTTTTCTGCATGTTTTCCAAAATTTTATGACCACATGAGCCTACAAGCAAAAAATGAGCTCCGTAATGCACGCATTCATAGATATCCAAGTTTAGGAATAAAACTAAGACCTCCGTTTTTTTTATCCTCAATGTCGTATTTTTTTCTTCACCTGAGCTTCTCCTTCTTTGTAGCGTCCAGCTCGCGCTAAAACGGAATAACAAAGATGTCTATCAGAAATAAGCCTAACTGAAGAACAATTCTCCACTAAACTAGCAGTTTTGGTTTTGTTCTCTATGCGCTAATGGAACTTTATGTGGTGGCGTGAATTTACACCGCCAGGGCCGAAATGGATCGGAGATTTTTTGCCCTGGATTCAGGCACATATCATGCTCGGCAATAAAAAGGAAGAAACGTTTCTTACTTCACAAAAAAAAAGAAAGGAAATTTTTCCACATTTTATCAGGAGACATGAGGTCTCCTTGAACCTCCTTTCAAATACGCTCCGTTTTATTGGCGTATACGATTGAACGTGCTACGAAGCAGGACGGCGCGCTTCTTTCAACAGACCCTAAGCAGCACTATCTCTCGCCAAAGTAATGCCACAGTAAGAAAAAAAAAGACAGCACGAAATATTTTAAACTCCTGACTGGCGTCGCAAACCGTGGGAAAGCATCCTTGAACTAAACAGCAGAGCACAGCTTGTCGTACAAATACCGATAGCGCCGGTATCTCCCTGCGGCTTAAAAAAAGAAAAAAAAAATGTGACAAGTGTACACTTAACCCGCTTAGTCGAAATGAACTGACTACTTAGCGTCCAGATAACGGCCCACCGTGCATTCCCTCCGTGTAATATCGATAGAAGACCGGCCAGTGTAAAGGGGTCAGGGAACAGATAAAGGAGCTCAACAATGACCATCGACTCTGAGCTGAGCTCGGTCAAGTGATGTCGACGCATGAGCCAGTATCTTACTCAACGAAGCGTTTTCGTCTATGTTTCATACAACCCACTTTTCGGATGCGAATGGCTGGCCTCGGGGTTCAGTAGGAGCGTTGCACACCTCATAGAGTTTCTCAGTAAATATACTATGGCACACATGATAGGTCTCCTCGATTTGTCAGTGCAATATAGTTGTGAGCAGAATTCGTGGGCAGGCCAGGAGCGCTCTCGCAATAAAATTTATGGGCGAAAAAATACCAAGCTGCCCTGAAACAGCTCTGAGCAGTACAAAATGACAAACCGAGGATACCTAATGCCTACAACGTGTGCTTGCCGCGCCGCAGGCTACGCAAAAGAGAACGCAAAGAAATAAATGGAAGCAGAGCCAGGTGCGACACGCGTATCGCGAACGCCCACCAGTGCTGCGTTGGGCGCATTTTGGGGGCTATTTCTGGCAACTCTTATGTCACGCCGCAACAGCAGGCCCTGTCTTGTGCAGCGCGCCCGCGGCGTGCACTTTCGAACCCCGATAGCGAGCGGCCATCGCCTCCGAGCAACGGCGGGAGGGGCGTCGTCTCTCTCGGCGACCGTCGCAGAATTTTATCTCTTTCCTGAAGGCACAGGAGTATGAATGCTTTGTATTGATAGGGACGTACATGCGTCGTATTTGGCTCTTGTGTTTGGAGGTGCCCTAGTGGAACTTTCCGTATAACGGAATGGCGGGTAGAGTGGAAGCTTGGGCGTGTTGGTAATTCCTTTTGGAAAAAGGTTTCACAGCATGGGAGACGAGGACGAAGAAGAACACAGGACAAGCGCTTGTCCTGTGTTCTTCGTCGTCCTCGTCTCCCGCGCTGTGAAACCCTTTTCCAGAAGGAATTGCTGGAATACGGACTTGGTGGTATTACGCCCTCAGGCATAACTAATGGAGATAATCTTTCCAAAAATAAAGGTTCTCATGATTTCTCACATTACAGCATTTGACAAAATTTTCATGTTTGCGTCTTAATTAAAACGGGAAATACGGCACCACACTTTTTCCGCATGTTTTCTGTATTATACTCAAAAATACGAAATTCATACAGACAATGATTTGGCGTTTGTGGCAGTCTTACAGAGATAAAAACGGCGTCACCATTTTCGAACGCAATATCCTACTCTGTTATCAGGTGTTCAGAAAACATATCGCTGTTTTTTATTCCGATGCTGTTTTGTAATGCTAGCGCGTAACAATTTTTAGCACTTTTTGCCTCTGCAAGGCTAGCCCGCTTGCTCACTAACCACAATTCACTCACTCACTCGCTCAATCATTACCTCCCTCACTCACTCCCTCCCTCCCTTCCTCGCTCACTCACTCTCTCTCTCACTCTCTCTCTCTCACTCCCTCACTCACTTCATTCTTCCCTCACTTACTCACCTCCGTCACTTCCTCCCTCATCACTGTTTCATTTCCTTCTCCACTCACTCACTCACTCCCTTCTTCCCTCACTTACTCACCTCTCGCACTTTCTCCCTCAATCACACCCTCACTCACTTCCTCTTCCCTCACTTACTCACCTCCTCGCACTTTCTCCCTCAATCACACCTCATCACCTCCACTTCCTTCCTTCCCTTACTCCCTCACTCCCCCTCACTCCCCCTCAATCTTTCCCTCACTCAATAACCCACTCCTTCTCTCATTCCCTTACTCTCTCACACAGTCACTCACTTAGTCACTCACACGAAACACGTAAAAACAGATTTGTTGTATTAGTAGGCTTCACCGCAATGACGAATGAGACAAAGCCAGCTTTACAGAAAAAAAAAGCTTTATACGGAATTTTTTTAAAGCCCGCTTCACTACTTTACACAAATGCATTGCTAAGAAGTTTTTGCGGGGTATGTGAGCAGTCATATCCTATACTAGAATATCAATTCTTTTACGACCCTTGGTTTTATTTTGATTTGAAGTGGCCGAAGACGCCGCAGAGATCCACATGAATCCTGTCGTCGCCGGAAGGACACTGAAGTCGACCTGAAAACGGTCCCACCCGTGGCAACAATAATGTTTTACCTGATCTGATCTGAAGGTTCGTTCGCAGCGATTGGGAATTTAAATGAAAGGTTCCTGGCTTTACTTTGTGGTTACGCGAAACTGAGGATGGAGAGTTTTTTTTCCCTGCCGACTAAGTAAAGTAACGCTTGATTAACGATCGCGCATTCATACTGCGGCTTTAAGCTCCGAAGCTACGCCATGGCATGGAGAGAGATGCGTCGTAAAGGGCAGTTCTGCGGCATAATTCAAACAAGCTGAAGCGCTTCAGCTAGGGCCAAAATCTCTACATACAGTCGTTTTCGTTTTTCACCTCCACCGCACAGAAACGACCCCCGCGGCCCGGATTCGAACCCGCGTCCTTGTGCGCCGTGCCATGACGTCACTTATGATCGACGTTTAAACACGAGAATGGGAAATGCGAACATTACTTTTTCAAGTAGCCAGCATTATTTTTAATGTGCACAGCATAGGTGTCTTTCTCATGTTATACCCCTGTCACACGGGCACTTTCAATCGCGATTGAGTCGATCCGGATCGAGCTCAATCCGTATCGGGCGCTGCTACACGGCAGTTTCAATCGCGATCGAGCCCGATCCCGCTCGAACTCAATCCTGGTTTCTCAAGCGCGACAGGACGATAGCGGTGATACTCTCGTCCCGCTGAGTAATGGCACAGAACGTGGCAACTTCAACTAACGCCACAAATTGTATTAAATAACTTTACCCAAATAAGCGTGCGGTAACATTTATATAGTTCCCTATAACTACGACCGCGCAAAGTTACCAGATGCCGGCCTCGAAGTACATTTTTAGCGCCATCTGGCGTACGTGAGCGCAACCGGTGCAACTTCTCGATCGGTATCGAAACGTGCAGTGTATCAGCGGTGGTGCGTCGAGTGCGCTCGAAAAGTCAATCGCGCTTCGCTTCAATCCGGATTGAAGTGCCTGTGTGACAGGGGTATTATTATAGTGTGCGGCGTAGTAAGCCCCTTTGGTGTTAACGTGTTTCGAGCGAAAGAATTCCGCGTTGCAAGTTGAGCTAAGGCAGTCGACGGTTACGATCGCGAGTGTGGCCGCGTGCTTGACACTTACTCCGGTGAGCATGACGGAGGACTCCCTGAGCGAGCCGCAGCATCCCAGGAAGCCGACGACGAAGAGGAGGCATCCCAGGAACAGCGCTGTGGCGGCTGCCTGCCGCACGCTCTGCAGGCTCGGCAGGGGGGCCTCGTCACCCTGGGAGCCGGCCAGGGCGATCGCCGACACGATCACGATGGCAAGGCCCAGGAGCTGCGCACGGTAGCACACGGACAACATTGCTTGCGCTTGCGTTGCCAACAAAACGCGCGCAAACATTGTTTCTATTGTCGCTAGGAAGTCTGTAGACAGTCCTGACGGTCTATTCACCACCAGCTTTTATCAGCAACAAACGTTCAACTCAACAAACGTTCAATTTAATGAGTTGTTACAATGGATGGTCGGCCTTCCGCTTCAGCTATTACACGCTGAAGAGTTGACCTTGTAGACTCGCTCTTTACAGCATGCGCCGATCCGTCGAAGCAATCCCCGCACTTTCTAGTACGACTCATGCTCGAAGAATACACAAACACGTAAACATTGAATTCAACGTCCGAAATTTTTTATTCCTTAGCCAACTTAGCAAAAACAAAAAAAAAAAACGCCTTAAAATCGCCTAGGCGGCTACCCCTCCTCACAACTAGTCATCACCATAACCATCATCATCATCACCATCATCAGCCTGACTACGTCCACTGCAGGGTAAAGGGGAACTCATACAGTACCCCGACGTTTTCTCCCTTTTACACCCCTACGAAAAAAGATGACACACAAAACCTCGTCAGCAATGCCTTCATTTTCATTTCATGCAGATGACAACATAATACATGACTTTCTGTATGTCGTCATGCGAAAACAACGTTCAGTTCGGGAAGTTGTCTGATGATTTAACCAATTTTTTTCAGAAGCTCGGTGCAAAAAAATAAACAGAAAAAAAACATTATTTCACCGATTTTTTTCTGTTTTTTTCTAAACCTCAGTGTTGTCTTATTTCAAGCTACGACTCAGGGTCTCCTCGACGTATTTGTATGTGGAATTACGTCTGCCACGTATTCAGTCAAGACTCGGTGCATTTAAAATTCGAAAGTGATTCTTTGTCGAAGTCAAGTAGGGAGAGATAACCTTGGTTACTAGATCGCGCTTTCCACAACAGCCATATTCTCGTATACTTCGCGGGTTAAATCGAATTACTGGTGTCGCTAATAGTCTGTGACCCCACTTTATCTTGTTATCCAGCGGGGAATGCCAAATGAAGCAGCTTAACAGCGAACAAACCGCAATGACAATGATACAGTCGTTTCACCCGCTGCTTAGAGTCTTCGCGTTACAAGTACTTCGTTCGCAAAGAGTAATTCGAGAGCACTGCCTTCCTGCCACATGTGACATCTCCATACGGGACTTACCCTCTTCTATCATTTTGCAAGCATCTACTTATCTATTCAACGTACCTGATCAGTTAAACAAAAAAAAAAAAACACCCGCAAAGTGTTAGGTAACTAACTGTTCACAACAAACTCCAACATGTCAGCTATAGGCCTAATAAAAAACCTCAATTGTATTTTCTATTCTGTCACCTTGACTCATTAAAAAAATCCTGCATCCATGTCTGCCCGAACAAAACACGGCCCAAAGAGCGGCCGGGTGATGCCAAGTGTGTCACACGTACAAACGCTGTGCTTGCTTGTAGTTCCTGCGACGTGTGCTTACGCGGACCGAAGCTTTGTGTGATTGTTTATTAGGCTTAGCCCGACGTTAGGCTTAGTAACGATGCGGGGCACAGAGCGTTCTTATCCCCTCGGATCCGTCGTTGTTTGTTTACGGCCTTCACAATTAACGAGCAACCGAATGACACAAGGTTTGGCAGAGTCCGCATTGACGGCTACGAGCCTGTCTTCCCGTATCACCTATTGTCTCTATAGATCTGCAACCTATGTGGCACATCGCACGGTCTGTTTATAGGGTTGTTTTTATTTGTAGCAGGCATCTCGCCTTATCCCAGGCTGTCTTTGCAGCCAGACGAAGTGACGGGTAGTTGCGTCAGCCTCGCATTAAATCCTTTGAGACATCTCTTCCACGCACGGGCCAGACAGCCCTCGCCGGCGTGCATTTGCACGGCGGATCGCATAAAGTGACCTGTTAACCAACGCCGCATTGTCTGTACTGTGCAGTACTTTTTTTTAGTTCGGGAAATGCTGCTCCGGCAGGCCGTTCCCTGCACGTTTCCTTTCCGAATTGTTATGACTGGTTCCCGCTCGTGCACTGTATACGCCCCAACGCGCCGCGGCGTGCCGCCGCTGCTGCTTTACGGCCACTTTCCCCGTAGTTTTATGACGAGCGATAGCCGAGCAATGGACGCACGTCTAGGAAGCACTATCACGGTTGACGAGCTACCTTATTGTTGTTGTTACAAAAATGAAAACGTGGTTATGCAACCAGTTAGCACCAGGATTCATTACTGGGCTAACATTTAAATATCCCTGCTTCTGTATCTCTATCTTGTTGTCTATGCATTTTGATTTATGTATGTATGTATGTATGTATGTATGTATGTATGTATGTATGTATGTATGTATGTATGTATGTATGTATGTATGTATGTATGTATGTATGTATGTATGTATGTATGTATGTATGTATGTATGTATGTATGTATGTAGATCAGAATGGGAAAATGAGGGGCTCGTTGAATTAAGACAGAAATAAGGGTTGACAGTCAAGAATGCCTCGGAAAGCAAATGGGAGAGTGCGGTAGGTCATTGAAACAGATGAAGGGGTTTAAAAGACAGAAAGAAGTGGAGAAACAAAACTGCCCGCCGGGTGGGGGTCCGAGCCACCGACCTCCAGATACGCATCTGTTGCGATGACCACCACTACACTACCGGCGGGGCTGTTTCCCCTCCACTTTCTCGGGTATTTATGTTAAGGTATTTGTTTCCTGCGCTCGGGGGTGGTACCAAGCCACTCGGACTACTCGGGGTGAAGGGGACCTTCTTTTTAACCCCCGGGCCGTGACTCGAGCGTCTACGACATGTCGAGCATGTCGAGTGTCTACGGCTATTATTGCTATTGCTATTACTGCTACTACTATTCTAAAACAAGCTATCTTACTTTAGCCTGAGAGCGAGCACAAGCAAGGATTCTATGAGGCAAGGTACACAGACAAGGTTTACCCGATTTTACGATGTCGGGTTTTACGAATTTTTCAATTAATAAACGTATAAATGTAAATTGCTCGAGCAGTTTTGTATAGCCCTAATTCTTCCCAATTTTTTTGAAGTTTTCCAGTTAACAAATAATTTTACGGCTGTCTGTGTCTTGTTAAATAGTGGTCCAACTAAATGTCTTATAACCTTTAGCGGTTACCAATTTTACTACTCATAGCCTACCTTTCTTTGAAGTTTTGGTGTTTAGAGAAATTCAGCTTCATTAACTTACACCTTCAATATGACGCCGGAAATGAATTTAACACAAAAACTCCGAAGCTAGTAGTCATTACGAGTGCACGGCATGAGGACCCCTGACATTACCACGAATTACGGATGCAACCTGCGCTGGTCTCAACTCCCGAAACATTTGCTCGAGGTAGATTACCTCATCAAGTTTCAATAAGCAGCTTCGCCAGAAGCCAATTCAAATCAATGAATACGAAAATACCACAGAGTAAAGTCCTTTTCAGGCGTGGGATTACTCATTGTCTACCACCGCATTGTGAACAGGTGTGTTGTTTGTATTCAGTTTTCTTTCTATTGTGTCATATCTTATCACATGGTGGCGACACTTAAGCATACACGTGATCTAGCCGCGCGTTGTGATTATCGCACATCTGTTGTCTCCGATGCGTAATCTACCGGCATTGTTTGAAATGTATTTGCTCTTGCGCTTGGTGCATTGTGCATACGTTATTTTTTTTGTGCTGATTACTTAATTCTGACCCTTTTCGCTTTCTCACGACGAAGAATATAACATAGGGCAGCACTGCTGACTTTTTTCGGAATAATGACATTGCCCAGTCTTAACCATTTGCCTTTGCCGCGGCTTTTCGCTCTTGTGCACTAAAAACGAATGAAACAAACAGAAATGATAGCACCTTATTTGGGCCTCTAATATGGCCTGTAGTCAATAAAGCGTTCCGCCGTTCTACAATTATAATTTCACTTCTGTTTCATGCAAAATACCCTAAATTTTCCATAAACGTAAGAATTTCCCTCTCTGAGTCGCGTTTATATTTTCTTCTCCGCTGCACTTAATGGGATGTCCGAATTTAAATGCGCCCCATTCGCCGGAACAAAACTCTCCAGAAGTTACCACGGTGCTTTGCATGGTTACAGGTCAAAGATGCTAGGCTGGAGTTCGTTAACCTCCCCGCAGAGTAATTATTGCAAGTGAGTAAGATCTGCGGCTCTGTCGAGTGGGCGAGCTTGTGCACGAAGTCTGCCCCCCTGCGCAAACCGAGTGGCCAATCAGCGCGGTGATGCAGTCGAAAGTGAGGTCGTAAGGGCATAGCTTGCCCTGTGTTCTTTTTTCGTCCAATTGCCCCGTGCGCTAAGTAATAATGTTTCACAACCGTAAGCATATACACTATGTGTATTGCCTGAACCCATAGGTAAGGCTCGGAATGCTCGGAACAAGCTCGGAATGCTCGTTGTGTGTACGCATCCTTTAGGTCGCAAATAAAAGAAATCCCGCGCCACTTTAAACAGTAAAATTGATTTCGTGTTCTTAATATGCAGTCGTAATATTGACGTATCGTCATATTCAATGTGTTAGTTTTCCCATTCAGTGACATATGCGCGCGATAACACGTTCACGCGTGTTCTAAATTCTCCTCGCGCAGGAGAAACAACTCACTGGGAAGGGATAACACCATCGCTGATGAGGGGAAACAAAAGGTGGGAGGAAGCTCTTCCGCGTGTGCATACAGTTTTGCACGAGTAGGTTGGATATTTCGGCCTGTGCCATTACGACTATCCCAACTGAGGAGATTGTGCACGGTAAGCCTTGTCCGGCGGTTTGCGTAGTGTTCGGCTATACGCAATATTGCCACGAAATATCTTCGGCCCGAAGCGAAGGGCTTCTCTGTACTTCTGGTGTGGACGGAAATTGCACAAATGCCCTCTTCCGTGCAGCTTTAAGAGACGTCAAAACGACGCAAATTCGGCAAAATAGAAAGACTACATAAAAAAGTTTCAATATTTCTAAAATGGAAGACTTAACGCCATCTTGGTAGCTAATAAAGCAAATAAAAGAGGAATTTGAAATAAAGAGAACGTATACTGCACAGTTGAACGCAACGCACGCTTTAACGGTTTCATGGAGGAAATATTTGTTCCAAAAAATAATGGAGCGAGCGGAACGCAACGTGCTTCACCGATGGGCGCAGATATGGAACGGACGGAGAATAAATTTCGGCATCGGAGCTGCTCAGGGAAGCCATCAATCATGAGGCGCGTTTTCTCCTTTTCTTCTTTAGCGTTGTTTTTTTCGGTCCTTGCATTGCCCTGTGTGCTGCGTTGTTTACGGCGAGAAACAACCTGCCGGTGTTTATTTCAATAACGCCGTCGTATCGCTCTCGGTCTTGCGAAAGAGGCGTGTGGCCTCCCTTACATTCGCTTTTTATTGTTCGTGTTACCTCTGCGCCGTATTTAAATCAAACGTGGCAGCGGTATGCATCAGATTTGAGCTTTAGGCTGTTAACGTCACCGCTCCCACTGACCCCATTCAAGAAATTTAGACCGAGAAAAGATTTTATGGGCATTTTGAAAACACAGATTTCAATCATTCCCGTGAGGATATTACGATGACATTTGTCGGAAAAAAAAAAAACAGGGGGCCATCAGGGTGTTGCATGTAAAGGAGGAGGAGAAAAGCGAAAGGAAAGGCCGAGAGGTTATCCTGGCTTAGAGCCCGGATTGCTACTCGGCACTGGGGAAGGGGTGTTCAGGGGATAAAAGAGAGGGCAGGCGAAAAATAGGGGATGGGAGCGGGATTGCGCACACACTTCAGTCCCTTTGCGGGCACTACAGTCTTTCGTCCAAGCGTGTGTCCTTCATGAAACGCAAAAGGGCTTCTGTTGCCTTCCGCAAAGTTGATTGTAGGGGTTGTTGTCGTTGTCCTTTAATAGTCTCTAGTTTGAACGGTTGATTGTCCAATCGGCTGAGCTCGGCTGCCAAAACGCTTCTTTCCGATGAATACTAGGGACAACAACAAAGCACATGTTCGATTGTCTCTTCAATTTCGCAGGCGTCGCAGTGGGCACTACTGGCCATCCCGTTCATGAAGGAGTAGGCTTTCGTTGAAGGCCACTCCCAAACCACAGCCTACAAAGTAAAGTAGACTGTGATCGAGACAGCCCACACGGAAGACGACACTGGAGTAGAGGGTCCTGGTTGTGGAGGCGCGGATGCACAAAGTCCGCTGTATTCCACTGAGTAATGGAGGTCCTGCGCGCGAACTGACGAAGCAGCCTAGCGGCATCATGTCCTTGCAAGCGGAAGCAAGATGGTCCTTTCACAGTCATGGCCTGGCCGGGCAGCGGCGTCAGCCAAAACATGCCAGTTATTCCACAGTGGCTTGGCAGCCACTGAAATAATCTATTATGCCCCCTTTATGACGGCCTGGTGAAATAATTTTCGAATTTCTGTCACATGTTGGTGGAAAGGACTGCAGCGCAAGGCCGCTCGGAAACTTTGCAGGGCGCCTTTAGAGTCGGTAAAAATGGACCATTTTTTGGGAGCAGCTGCCATAATGTATTTCAGAGCTTCACGGATGGCTGCAAGTTAAGTAGCCGTCGAGTTCGGGGCATTTTGCATGTAAAAAGACATCTATTAAAGCGATGTTAAAAAGCAATAGTAAACTGAAAAATAAAATAAAAAAACAAACGTTTGGAAGACGCCACATTCGTTGTGATGAAAATCGCCATAAAGAACAAAATGACAGTAAAAAAAGTTACATATGATATAGCTGTGCCAACCACGTAGTGTCGTATGCGATCCAGGAATGTATGCGAAAGCAGCATGCATTTATCATATCTAACTTTTCAGTTTTGCCGTAGAGTTTCAGCTCTATAAAACTGTTTATATTGTGATTTTAATATATTTTGTAAATTATTTTCAGTTAGAAAGAAGCTATATTATTTGCATTATGAATATTTTTGTTTTATGATTTTTATTCTTTATTTTTTAGTGTGTGCGTGCGTGTGCGTGTGTGTGTGTGTGGGGGGGGGGGTCTCCTTACTGTGGGTAAGGCGGAACTGGGTCTGTGACGCTATGCGCGCGCATTAAAGGTCAGGCGGACTAGATAAATCCGTACGCAGTGGCTAAAGAGCGCATGCGTGAGTAAACACCGAAAACAAGGAATTCTAGACATGAGCTGGCCGTATGTGAGGCGTGTCATGCCTCGAACCAAATCTAGGTCAACCGATGGTTGGTTCGAAGAACTTTCATTCAGTATCATTCACTTGGCGTTTCTTTTTAAACCCCTTGCTAGGAGTTGGCCAGTGTCCCTTCTGACCTGGCGGCTGCCGGAGCTTGACTGATGATCGCCCGTAGAGCTTACTGGTCTGAGCTGAGCATTAGAGCCGTCCAGGTGTCTGTTGTGCGCGTGCCATCTGATATCTGCGGGCACGTCTATATCATCTGGACCATGCTGGCAAGGCTTTCACAACGTTTACATTAGGTACAAATTTTCCTCAGTAGAGTTTACCTATGATAACGAGTTTAATCAGAAGTACCGGTTATGCGTAGGTCGCAACGTGTAATTTGTTCAAGATTGACTCTTCCTTTTTGCTGAGGGTACGTTAAAAGGAAGCATGCTCAATACGAGCGCCATCATCTATTGTGTAAACTACGGACAATTCCCAAACGCACAAGTTAGTATTCAAAACAAAAATAAATGTGTTTCCCTATAAATGCGTTACCCAAACCTTTCTTATTTTCTTGGGGGAAGGAAACTCAAAAACGGACGCCCTTTCGCAGCTTTGTTTCAGGAGAGAAGGGACAAGAATATGCTGGCACCCACCACTAATGTTTCCCCAACATTGCTCGTGCGTAGCCCGTTAATATATAATATATATTAATATATAGTATATATATATAATATATATATATATATATATATATATATATATATATATATATATATAATATATAGTATATTGTGAGATGCGGTCGTTATTGCCGGAAATTATGCCCGAACCCAACATCACCATCATCACTTGCACTGTGGAAACCAAGGGGTGTGTTTCCCGGTTAGTCATATCCGTGCACCCATCGCCATTATCATCTAAATGATCATCATCGTCCCCTCGCTTCGATTGCGGACAAAGGTCTGGGCTCGGTGACTGAATAAAGGTGTTTTTGCGAAACGCTGTCTCTCAGTTAATATATAATATATATATATATATATGATATATATATATATATATAATATATTAATATAGTATATATATATATATATATATATATTGTGAGACACCCTGACCACAACTCTGTGCTCTTCAACACGTTACGGACATTTCCTCGTAATCGGTACATTATCATCAGTGCTAGCTCTCATGGCCTCGGCATCATCATCACCTGTACATAATCATCATCAGCACTTAATTGGGTTTTTCGTCCGAGTGTCCGAATAAACCGGTCACGCTTTCCATCGTCTCTCAAGTGGTGGAGGGTGCCTTTCGATCTCACAGTCTACCTCTGCAGCGCCACTCCTGGAGCTCCGTTCGGGCCGCCGTCTGACTCAGGAGACCATGTCCATGATGCTCGATCCAGCCAGCGCCACGGCTACGCCTCCCCGCGCAATGTTTTAGCAGCCGCCAGCGAGATCCGCGCGACTTCGCTGGCCTTCGTGGGGATGATGTAGAAGAGTGGTTGGAGAACTTCGAGAGAGTCAGCGCATATAACGGGTGGGACGACAAGCTAAAACGGCTGACTGTCGGCTTTTCCCTCACCGAGATCGCGAAGACGTGGTACCTCAATAACGCGGGACGCCTACCCGATTGGACGACCTTCACAACCGAGATCCGCAAGATTTTTGGGACATCCGCAGCTCGCTCTGAGGACGCGAAAAAGAAACTGGAAGCGCGCGTGCAACACCCGTGCGAAAGCTACACCTCTTTATATCGAAGATGTCCTCGCACTATGCCAGAAGGTCAAAAGGATATGTCGAGTCGGACCGCGTACGCCAGATACTGAAAGGTATTAACCAGTTCGCTTTCACTGCGCTCGCCCTTCAGAACCCAAGAACCGTCTCGGATGTCACCACTACTTGCCAACGTCTTGACGATCTGCAGTCGATCCGCATTCAGCAGGATACATCGGCCACGCGCTTAGGCGACGAAGACCTACGCTCTGGAACGGCTGCTGAAGTCGCTGACTTCATACTGCACAACATTATTTTGCGCCATGGCGCGCCACGCGTCTTCCTCAGCGATCGCGGCAGGGCTTTTCTGTCCGCTGTAGTCGAAGAGCTTCTGCGTTCCCCCAAGATCGTGCACAAGACAACGTCCAGCTACCATCCCCAGACGAATGGATTAACAAAGAGATTCCATTGAACCCTCGCGGACATGCTCTCGATGTACATCAGCCCTGATCATCGCAACTGGAATACCATCCTGCCATTTATGACTTTTGCGTACAATACTGCAACGCAAAAAAACGACTGGATACTCACCATTCTTCCTAGTCTTTGGCCGCTCTCCCTCTATTACCTTCGAGTCAACTATCTTCTAGGCTCCTGTCCCCTCTGAAATGTCATCTCGGGAGCAGTACGTTTCACGGCTCGCTCACTGCCGGGAACACGCGCGAAGTCGAACCGAAAGTCAACAACAAGAACGCAAAGCTCGCTAAGACGTCGCACATCGCTCTGTTCAATTTCGGCCAGGTGATGAAGTATTGTTATGGACCCCTGTTCGTGTACCCGGTCTGTGCGAGAAATTCCTTCATCGCTTTCTTGGTCCATACAAAATCACAGAACAGACTTCGCCAGTTAATTACCGTGTGACGCCAGTAGAACAGTCGTCAGATCGGCGCCGCCGTGGTACTGAAGTCGTACACGTATCTCGCCTCAAGCCGTTCAACCGCAGGACAGAACAATAAGTCGCGGCCAGGCGGCCGCTTCCCTGACCACGACTCTGTGCTCTTCAACACGTTACGGACATTTCCTCGTAATCGGTACATTATCATCAGTGCTAGCTGTCATGGCCTCGGCATCATCATCACCTGTACATAATCATCAGCAGCACTTAATTGGGTTTTTCGTCCGAGTGTCCGAATAAACCGGTCACGCTTTCCATCGTCTCTCAAGATATATATATATATATATATATATATATATATATATATATATATATATATATATATATATATATATATATATATATATAAACAATGACGGAACGCCGAAACGCCTACCCGTAGCTGGATTGTCTCAAAATATCGTTAGTATTCAATTATGTGGCTCTATCTGGTTATTAACAACGAAAAAAATTAAAACATGCACTCCAGTTTCCACAGTTATTATTTCGTCCATATTCTTTTGTGTCGGACGAGCTTGAAAGAGTGCTGCAGAATGCTCGTGCCGAATTTCTCCGCTAACGCATGAAAATAATCGGATCGCTGAATAGGACAGCATAATACGAGCGCTGCTCCCGCACAAACTTTTTGTCGGCAACAGAAATTTCAATTATCCTGCCCGGAGCTCTCGAATTTTCCGCCGGCGTTGAAGAGCTATCCTCTTTGAAAGCCGTTGTCGCGAGTGTGATTAGAATCGCTGGGCCGCGCTTTGTCCTCGTGCAATTAGGTCCTGCCTGGAACAAAGCTAATGGATTTTATAACAATACTTCCGCACAGTTATAATAACAGTTATAATAACTCGCGATATTAAACACGTCTGGGACGACTTCGTACGCTTCTTTATATGTGAATGCCTGCGGGCGTTTTCGTGCGGTGTGCGTTGTATCACAACGTTGATGCAACGGTTCTGACAGAAAACTGGCGTATGCTAGTGTAGTGGTTCTTATTTTTTTAGTTGACCCGTATACCCATGTACTGCGCATTGCCCATTCCAGTTTTAATCTCCTCGGTAGGTTCCCCCCTCCATTTCTTTTTCTTTGCCCCGAGTTTCCTCCTTAGCATTTCTTTTTTTTTGTCTGCCTTTCTTTGTCCATCGGATAAGGCTGAAAGCACTCGCAAGAGTCACGGTGTAATTTGATTATCCTTACTCTAAAGGTAGCTTCATACATTTGTGCATCCTCTCCAATGGCGTTTTTGTACTTCTGTACCTCTGTTTTTCTTGCTTCTTCGTCGTGCACAATGTGGCTTCATGGGATTTTTTTTCCTTGTAACGTTTTCTGGTCCACACACAGTCAACTTTTTTCCAATTTCGTCCCAACTTGCTGCGGAAAATTCTTAATCTCACGCATGCACAATTTCCATAGTTGATGGTTCTCTAGTCGGCATTGCGCCAGATCTCGAGAAATATTGTGCGCAGCGCTCCTTTTCTTGTTAACGATCTGAAAAGGTGGAATAGAAGCTAAATAGGAATAACGAACGCTTTTCGACGCACGCGAGTAAAAAAAAAAAACATTTATAATGACGTTTCGGCTTAGGGACCGTCCTTCCTCAGGTGTATGTACCTCGGATGACAGCCTTGAGATATAGACACACGTGATTTTATTAAGAAGGCACCTAAGGCTCTTACGCTAATAAGTACCCTGAGGAATTTAGCCCACCTGTCTATTAAGAAGCACATCGGCCAGGTATGCGCAGAGCAACATCGAAACATTTCAACAAGCGAGTAGTAAATTTATTTGCCTGAGCCGCGTTTTTCCTTTTCGAGCACCTACATGTGGATGAAAGCAGATACGGGGCACGATGCGCTGAGGAGAGCAGGAGTAGGATACGCGTTTACGCGTTACCCGCTTTTTTCCGGGCAACGTCCAGGTCGTAAACATCAGTATTTCACTCCATTTTTGCTGCTCTGCGCTTTCACCTACGGCTACCAATACCGGAGACCGCGCCCTTCGGCCTACGCCTATCTCGTCTGCACGCATTGCGCACACGTCGGTTTCTGATGCAGGATAAAAGTCGACACGTAAGCGAAGTTGTTGCGTACGCTAAGAGTAGAAATAGCGGCAAATCCATAAATATCCCACGCAATAAAACCATTCATGCGTGGACACGAAGGATGTATACTAAGTACTAATTGCTTCGGGAAGACATCCGCGATCGTGGTGTGAAGAGCCTCAGGAAAAGATAAATCATAGGCGCCCACGCGATGAATCCTGCTCTTCGTGCATGACAGAGCTTGACTGTTCGATTTCGGGGAATGTTGAAATGGAGGCGTTTTGCGTGAAACGGGCTGCGGATTCGTTCTGGATCAGAGCTAATTTGGTTTCGTAACGCTGCCGTGGGATCAATTGCGCGAAATGGAACTGTGTCTGTGCTTTTAAGAACTGTCAGAAAGCGGCCCCAAAGTGAAACAATCCAAAATTTACACAGAGTTTCTCTTTAAAGGCTGTCGGCTGATACCGACCATGTTTGTTGATTAAAACCGGTTGACTACCGACATAAGGTAATCAGTGCAGTATATCTGTTATAAAAGGGTTGTTCAAAGCGACATTATAACCCCCCCCCCCCCTCCATACAAATAACTTAACTATACAGCGCAACAGGAATATGGAGCTTGCGAGAAACGGCGCCCCCTGACTATAGACATAAGCTAATCAGTGCAGCATATCTGCCAGAAAAAGGTTGTCCAGAGCGCGGTTTGCGCGGTACATGCAAACAAGTGTACAACGCAGTAGGAATGCGGAACGTGCAAGAAAACGGCCGCCCGGATGGGCGTGCCTGGAAAGACGCACCCATACTAGGAGGTTGACGACGAAGAGGCTGTACTTGAGACAGGAGAACCCGCAGGAGTTCCCTCCGTCGATACTTTTCCCCTTGGCGGCCTGCATCGGTCTTGTTCTCGACGGTGGCTGGGTCACTTGAGGTGGAGGGGGCGGCCGTGGGGTCGACCGATCCGCCGCCGCCGCCGCCGTTGTTCCGTTCGGCCACTTTGTCGGCCATGTCTGAAGCTCCTCTACTCTCGCCCCCTGACGTGCCTTGCAGAGGCGACGCTCGTGCGTGCGCGTGCTTCGCGAGCCGTTGTAGAGGGCTTATCGCAGACAGCGCCCCGTACGCTTATCGCGCTGCCGTGTAGGCCGGAGAACTTTGGTCCTGCGCGCCTTCCTTGCTGCTTCTATTGTCCTGTGTTTTGCCCCCATGGACACGCTAGGCTTTCTAGCATTTATGTTTTACTTTTCCAGTTTGCGGAGGTTGGGCGATATGTGTAGCCGTTGAGTCCGTCCTTCCCGTCCTTCCTTATGTGGAGAAGGCGAAACATGCGCCGTATCGTACCGTGGGAGCTTGTCGCGATGGATTGTAACAGCTCTCAAACAATGCTGACCATAAAGGAGCAAAAAAAAAAAAAGCGTAAAACGCGAAAAATGGAAGAAAACTTATTAGCTTTAGTTTGCATCAGAAGCAAGGTGTCGCGCTCGCAACAGTTGCAAGGCGTTGGGGAGTTATGCCCTCATTTCTCCCCCTCTACCAGATAATAAACTTCACTGCCCTTTCTACAAAGGTAAACCTTCCTGTCAGCGTATGCAGTAGACCCGATGACATCAGTCCTTTTCTTCTAACTTCATCGCCCCACTTATTCTGAGTGTGATAACGTTTAGAGAGTGTCCAAATCGTGTTCTCCACAGAAACCATACCTGAGCACGTCGTCAACGGTTACACGCGCTACCGTGTGTATGACTACGTGGAAAAACCTCGGCAATGCAAAAAAAAAAAAAAAAATCCAGCGCTTCAGACACGTCGCAGAAGTATGCAATTTTTCGCTTCGGAGTTCCAAGTGCGGTTACAGTCATGATCGTGCGACCTGTTCTACTGACAAGCTAAAATGCCCTAACTGCAGCAAAACGCACGTATCCACATTTAATCTCTCCTCCGTCCGCCGCGATCAGAAGGTGATGCAAACCATGTTGACTACAAGTCAGCAAAATCCACCCTGCTAGAGCGGCGTCACACTGGCCGCAAGGAAGACTCGAAAAAGCCAGAACAGACACTTGCGCGGTGTATCCCCATTAACGTCGAAGAGGACTCCCCGGCTCTACCGTTCCTGCGGCGCGAGCCGCAGCTAGCAGCAGACTGGATATGGCTAGACATATGTGAAAGATTACTCCACACTGGCTAGTCATTTAACTGACGCTCTTAGAAAGACGGAGCCAGTGAAGGTGGAATGTGACGCAAAGAAGGAGGACGCTTTTCAAACGCTTAAACGAGCCTTGAGCGAGGAGCCAGTTGTAATGGCCCCATACTTTTCAAAGGGTTTCGGGATTTAGTGCGGTGCGAGCGATAGTGGCATGGGAGCTGTACTATGCCAAGAGGATGCGAACGGCCGGGAACGACCAGTTTTGTACTTAAGCCGCAAGCTAACTTGCAGGGAACGGGCTTACAGTACATCCTAAAAGGAATGTGGCTGCGTCGTGTGGGCAGTGCAGAAGTTTGCGTGCTATGTAGCCGGTAACGTTAACGCAGACGCACTAAGTCGTGCGTTCTAAGTAGGGCTGCCTCCGTCCACCCCGTGTCTTTCGTTTCGGCTCTTCGTGAACAGCTTTTAGATTAGCAGGTATATGGGAGCATAATTACTGCCCTCATTTGCTGCCTCAGTTGATTATTTTCGCACCGCGTGATTTCAAGTAATCAACCGTAGTTATGATCACTTCATATCGTGTGTTATCTTTGACACATAGTTTGAGTTTCTATTTTAATAGTTTAGCATCCCACATGGGTCTCTTGGTGTAGAGGGTCCAAATTTGGGATAGACACTTAGCCCGGAGAGTTTATCACGTTTTTTGGAGTCTCGTGTTCTGACGGAGGACAGAGGGTGCTTGCTTGCGCTGGGTGTTGGCTGTTGTAGGTCGGTTTTTTGCAAGCTCCAGGACGGGGAGCGACCGATGCTGCGAAACGAGACCGGAAGAGCCGGGCGAAGCTGGTCGAGACACCCGAGCAGCACGGCGATGTACCTGTGACCCGGATCTGGCAGGTGGTACCTATTCGTGAAAGGAGCGTGGTGGCACCGCCCTTTTCCCGGGAGCACTGGAGGTGAACCTGGATGAGCCTGGCGAACGAGCGCGCCCAGCATCCGAGCCACGTTGAGGCAGCTCGTCTTCATGGCGCATTGTCTGGCGGCGGGGGTGCTGTTGTGCCAGAGCGGCCGGCCCGAATGCGTTGCACGAGGCGACGAGCCGACAGCGGGGCCGATTCACGCCTCGTCCAAACCAGACCGAAACGCCCGCGGTGGACAGGCTGAAACCAGCTGAAACATGCAGCGCCACAGAGTAGCCTCATCCTTGCGTCACGGCGGCTCGGCCGAATCATGCATCGGGTGAATGACCGGGAGCCGCCATGCTGCGACTCGCCTGGAGGCGACCTCGCGAAGACGGCGTGGGTGTTTCCCTATCGTGGCGGCTCGGCTGACTCAACCGCTTCGCTACCATTCGTCGGATTTCAAACATAATCGAGCAGCCGGCACGCCTGTGGGCCACCTTCACGGACTCTCGGGCTGCACTGCAATGTCTGGCGTCTTTCCTCAAAGATCAGCTTGAGCTTGATGTACAAGCTTTGCATCTTCAAGCTCTGCAAGCGCACCATCAAATAGCACTCCAGTGGCTATTGCGGGATAACTGGAGATGTGAAGGCGGACGCTGCAGCATCCATAGTGCATAACCAACGTGGACCACAAATACCGGTACCATTTTCTCGGAAAGATGCTTCAGCACTTGCATCCAGTGTGGCATGGAGCGTGCAGCGATCGATTTTAGCAGACGCATCCAATCATTACGCGCCCCTCTACTCTATCGACCCGCATTGTAATTTTATCATGCCACCTGGAATATCCAAGCGTGGTGAAGCATCACTCCACCGTATCCGGTTGAATGTCACCTACACGCACTGTTGCAAAATCAACCA
Organism: Haemaphysalis longicornis; assembly: GCA_013339765.2. Taxonomy (NCBI): domain Eukaryota; kingdom Metazoa; phylum Arthropoda; class Arachnida; order Ixodida; family Ixodidae; genus Haemaphysalis; species Haemaphysalis longicornis. The sequence continues at coordinate 73,635,160 of CM023451.1, forward strand.
GTCCGCTTCGCCACTGTGCCCACAGTGGGATGCGCGTGAAGATCTGAAACACCTGATCTGTGACTACGCGCGATTTAGTACGCAAAGAGTGTCTCTCGCAGTGTCTCTGGGCCGGACGCTCTCCGTAGGACTAGAATTGTGGGACGTATTAGGTCCCTGGAATTCTTTCAAACGTGCCTCTCGTGCTACAAAAGCTTTATTGATCAGTCTTGATCAGTTTTTGTAAATAGTCAAAATCAAGTGTGTTACTCTTCATAATTTATAATCATCATTGTCACCGCATTCATTTGGCGCAGCAAGCCAGGCATGCTTAGCTCGGTTGACATCGCCATTCTCATTAGGATAGGAAGGAGTAACTTTATTAAATTCCGGAAGTGACGGTTTAAAGCGTCGTGACGTTGGCCAAGCGTCGACCCTGGGAGGAGGAGGATAAACATCTTTATTTTGTAGTAAATTTGTATAGCGTATTCAGGAGGTGGAGTCCTCAGTCCAGGACCCAATATGCTTTGCCAGCCGCTACAGCCCGCTCCACCAGTCGAAGCTGGTCGGACAGGCATGAGCTGGACAGGGCGCGCCTCCAGAGCTCGGGAGAGTTGTATGGATTCGGTTTGGGGAGAGGGTGGGAGGGGCATCCACCAACCATGTGGAAAAGAGTGCAGTCTGCTCCACAGAAGGGGCAGCTAGGGGACGTAATTTGTTCGGAGTAGTGGCAGACTCTTTTTGGGTGGGGAAAGGTGTTTGTTTGCAAGGCACGGTAGTGGTGTGCCTGCTCGATAGATAGGTGTCGGTGGGGTGGGGGAAGGGTGCGTCGGGCCAGGCGTAGATGTTGGGTCATTTCTCTGTATGCCAGCAGGGGAGGAAATCTCTCCAAGACGGCGTCTTCACTCCTCGTGCGGCGTGTCATTTCTCGCGCAAGGTCGTGGGCCGTCTTGTTCCCTCTCACTCCCAGATGGGCTGGAGTCCATACGATCTGGATCTGTCGCTGCGGGGGGTGGCGTAGTAGTATTGCGCGGGCCGCAGCGTGCACCGTTCCGGCCTGAAAGTGCCGGCAGGCCTGTTGGCTGTCCGTCACTACAGTAGTAGCCTTGGTTGAGGAGATGGCAAGCGCGATTGCCACCTGTTCAGCTTCAGCTGGTGAGCGTGTTTTTATAGAGGCAGTGATAGACGGTCCTCCTTGGGCGGGGCTTACTGCCAGGGCGAACGCTGGGTAGGAGGGGTATGCAGCTGCGTCTGTGAAGACGGCATCAACATCTTGACTGTACTGCCGTGAGATGGCCTCCGTGCGAGCCTTGCGTCGTCCACTGTGGTGTTCCGGTTGCATGTTACGCGGTAACGGTCGGGCTTGAATGCGTTCTTGAGTATGTCGGGGTAGGGGCTCTGGAAGTGGGCCGTTGTAGCCTGGTGTATTTATTGCAATTCTGACAGGACGCGGCGGCCAGCCTTGGGGAGAGAGAGCCTTTGGTATTGCTCTAGCAGATGTCCTTCAACTAGTTCCGATGACGTATTATGGATGCCGAGTTGAAGGAGCTAGGAGCGGATGTGTGGATGTGTTCGGGAGAAGGCACAGTGCGCGCTTCTATGACCTTCGGATTATTGTATTCCCGCATTCTTCTTCGTGCTTGTTGAGCAGAGCATATGGGATTGCGTAAGTGATACGGGAAATAATGAAGGGCTGCACGAGACGTAGCGCCGCATGCTCCCCAAAGCCGCGCCTCTTCGTGATGATCCTGCGCAGTATATGAGAGACTTGATACGTAGTGTGTTTTAGGCGAGTTACGAGAGTAGAGTGGAGTTTGTTGTGCTGGAAGATCATTCCAAGGATCTTGATTTCAGGTGTGGGGCGAATAGTGTGACCCTCTAGGTGTATTTCGACCGGTGGGGGTGCGTCCCGTTTGGGTCTTTCCTGGTTGGACCACGAGGAGTTCCGACTTTTGAGGGGCGCAAGAGAGTCAACGTGAGGGTTCGAGCTAGTTGGTACTCCATAGTGAAAATTTAAAGCGCAACAAATTTAGACACAAGACGAATGACACAGGGACAATCGCTTTAAATTTCCGCAAGAGAGTCCGTAGTATTTGGCGTACTCAGTGACCACATTGGCCGCTTCTTGAAGGCGAGCTTCCATGTCCCCCCATGAGCCTGTGCCTGTCCAGACTGTCACATCGTCGGCATAGATACCATGCTTAATTTTTGGAAGAGCCGCAAGGCGTTGTGGCAGTTTGATTAGGGCGATATTAAAGAGCATTGGTGAGAGTACGGCTCCTTGTGGAGTGCCTCTGCTCGCCAGGTTGATGGGGTGGGACTTTGCTTCACCGACGTGGATCACCGCTTGCCTGTTTGTGAGGAAGTTTCGCACGTATGAATACATGCGTTCCCCGCAATGCAGCTCTCGCAGGTGGGCCAAAATGACTGAGTGAGACATATTGTCAAATGCCCCCTTGAAGTCCAATGCCAGATTCGCTGTGGGGGAGTGCGGGGTGGCCGGGGTCATAACCTGTTCTTTTATCTGGAGGAGGATATCCTGGGTGGCGAGCTGAGGTCTGAAGCCAAACATATAGGCCGGCATGAGATCCCGATCGTCTATCTGACGCTGGAGGTGAGCGAGGACGATATGGTTCATGAGTTTTCCGACACAGGATGTTAACGAGATAGGTCGGAGGTTGTCAATGGAGGGGGGCTTGTTCGTTTTTTGGAATGAGGTGAACGTTGGTGAGCTTCCATTTGGCAGGAATGTTGCCCTCTCGCCACACTCTATTGAGGTACGCGGTAAGGGACACGAGGGAGTCGTCATCGAGGTTGGCTAATAGCCTGTTGGAAAATCAATCGGGACCCGGTGCCGTGTTTTTCCGTAAGCGAGCCAGTGCCGCTCGTACCTCCGAGATGAGTATGTCTTCATCCAGTGTGAGGTTTGGCTCGCCATCGTAGTCTATGTGGCGCTGTTGAGTACCAGGTGGGAAGAATTTTGCCTGAAGGTTCGTCGGAAGTGTGTCTGTTGAGTGCTTGCGAAGGAGGGCCCGTAGTTGGTTCAGTGACGTTGTCTTCGAGTTAGAGGGGTCCAGGAGGTAGCGAAGAATTTTTCAGGTTTTTGACGTGCTCACGTGATTACTCATGGAGTCATAAAGTGAGAGCCAACTCTCACGGCAAAGTTAACGTGCGTATTTTGCCGCCTTTTCAGTGAACTGCGCAGTGCGCTTGCGGAGATTTCTACTGTGTCGTTACTTTTTCCAGCGCTTTTGAAGGCTGCGTCTAGCTTCCCATATGTGTAGAAGGTGTGTGTCTACGCAGGGATTGTCGGTACTTGTATGTAACTTAGTAGTACAAGCGGCCTGGTCCTGAAAATATTATCCACGCGGAATACTGGTCTTCCTCTATCGGATCTGGGATGTCCTCTGTATGCCGTGATGACCTCATTTTCCTAAAACCAACCCAGTCTGTTAAGGAGGCACGTCCCACTGTGCGGACCAGCTCAGGGCCTGTTTGTTCGGCATTGTCCTGGCGGGTATGTCCTGGAGGTAGCTTCGTTCGGGAACCTGGCACAGTCCCACATGAAGTGCCATTGGTCCGCCGGACCCACTGCACAAACACTGCACACACCACTCTGACAGAGTTCTGGGTGAAGCACGTGTAGAACTGCCGGGGCGGGGAGTGACCCGGTCTGTAGCTGCCTTAGGATGATGGCCTCCTCCCGACTGAGTGCCGGGTGGGGAAGCGGCATTGTCCTTCAAGCTAGGCGATAAGACTTAGTCACTTCGCCATAACTGGCCATTCGGTCCTTTGTTTCGAACCCCCACAAGGAACGGTCACTCTCGGGAGAGCGGAGGGTAAGCGCTCGCGCCGCCGAATGGCCGTCGCGATGTGATTCGATTAGAATGCACACTCGTCCGCGTGAGCCGGGAACCATTTGATACGAATGGTGCTGCCTCGTTTTTGGAGCTTGAGCTTGCCGATTATGGCGGCTGCTGGTGCGCACACTTGCCCCTTTGCAAAGTTGCGCATGGCGTTCCTCGAGTCGCCGAGCACGGTGCGAAACTCGGTCTCGGAGATCGCCAGAGCGATGGCAACCTCCTCGGCGTCTGTGGCGTGTGTGCACCGCACGCTCGCTGCCGTTGTCTCGGTGCTGGTAGCCGCCGCAACGACCACTGCCTCAAAGCCTTCCCGTTCATATTCCGATGCGTCTACGTATCAGGCGTGGGGGTCTTGGGCGTGTTGCTCGGTGAGGGCCTTGGCCCGCGCCTGCCACCGTTCTTGGTTGTACTCAGGGTGCATGTTTTTCGGGCTGGGGTCCACGCGGATGTGGGCCCGCACTTCCTCGCTGATCTCGCACGGTTGCCGGCTGGGAGCTCTAGGGTTGTAACCTAGGGATGCCAGGGTACTGCGGCCCGTCTTGGTGGTAGAGAGGCGCTCCATTTGCACGGTGAGTTGCGGCCCGGATATTTCCTCTAGGGTGTTATGGACACCGAGCTGCAGGACCCGAGCCATACTTGTGGTCTCCGTTAAGCCCAGCGCCGTCTTGTAAGCCCGTCTGATCAGCGTGTTGATCTTGGTCCTGTTAGTGACGTGCCAGTTGAGGTAGGCCGCAACGTATGCGATGTGACTGATAACGAACGACTGGACGAGGCACACGAGACTGTTTTCACGCATGCCCGCCCGTCTCGTCGAGACTCGATGTATGAGCCGGAATGCGTCCATTGCCTTGGTGGTAAGCTTGTTAATGGTCTCGTCGTTGAGGCCGCTCTTGTTTGGCAGGAGGCCCAAGACCCTGGTCTTGGAAACTTCGGGAATGCGTTGCCCTGATGCAGTCACGATCTTGATGTGATCGCACTCCCGAGGTGGAGGGCGTTTCCGTCCCGGTCGTAGCGGTGTGAGGACGAACAGCTCGGATTCGGCGGGCGAGCACTCTAGGCCGGCGTCTTCAAGGTGCTGCTCGACGTGGTAACCGCCGCTTGCAGCTGTTGCTCGATGCTGGCGTCAGTGCCACCGGCACACGATCTACCATTCTCATTAAGGATTGTTTTCTTTCTCTCTCACAAGGAATTCCCAGTAGATAATAGCTTGGGGGTGGGGATAACGTTCTGTAATTACTAACTACTGCTTGAGTATACAGTGCATTGCGAAGATACGAACGACAACGCCTAAAGGAGGTATGGAAAAACTGGCGAGCTGCCCCTACCGTGACATAGTCGGTTGGCCGAGCACACGGCTTGTCTTGGTCTCCCGATGGTCGAGCCACAAGCTCCTCTCGCGCTGGTGCATCCCAAGCCAGGGGTAAGGTCCTGTTTCCACCCCATCGACCAGACCGAAAAGAACAACCCAAGGCGCACTACGGAGAACTCTCTAGAAACATCCAGCTATCTATGTGTCATTCAAAACCAAAGGAATGAACGTTCAGCATGCTGTAGGGTGTCCTCTCTTGATCTGATTGTCTGGCATCATCATGTCCAAACCAGAAGGTAGCTGTTACGTTGAAGTAGTTATGTCAGTTTACAAGGCAGCTAAAATCTTGCACCCCCCTCCGTCTAACGACGACGCGGACTGAATGTGGAGCTTTCTCGTGATGGATCCTTTGGTTGGTCTATCCTACACTGCGAGTATATATGTGCTACTCTGGAGGTACGCACCACTTTTCTAGAATACCCACAGCAAACCTGGGGTGGGCACTCCGTAGGCCTAACGTTTGGGTTTGGGGTGTACAGCGTGAATCGGTACCTGCTATAATGGTGCAATTAGCCGTGAAAACGTAGATATTGAACGTGCTTTTTTTGAGCACTATAGAACCCTGTTTTCTCGAAGCCCAATTGAACTGGCAAAGTTCGATAGTGAAGTTGTGTCACTTCTGCCAAGAATTGATGATGAAGCAAAGTCACTTATCCCCTATCACCGTCGAGGAAGTTAAGGAAGCTATTGACAACTTAAACCTGGGATTCACGCTTAAGTCACCAGGCCCAGATGGCCTGAGTGCTGTTTTTTAAATGCAGAGCATTTCAGTAACTCACGATGTCACCCGCGTTGACGTCCGTAGTCCGCACCGTCGTTGTCCCTACTATATAAAAAAAAAAACTATCCGGCGCCCGGTTTCGATCCCTCCACCCCTGCGGGCGAACGCAATGTACATGGTGCTCTACCCACTGCGCCACAAAGCCGACACAGAATGGGGACGCTACGAACGCGCCTTATAAGGTGGACTCATTCAAATTACTTCTTGACAGAGCGCTCTCTCTTCCAGCAGTTGCACAAGTGCAACAACATAACGTAACGCAAACTACTTAACGTCGTGCGCCCCCGGAAATGCTCTGTATTTGGATCGTGCCCCTCGCGAGGGGGATGTTTCACTGCGTCTTCTCTCGGTCGCGGACCCGTGGCGCCATCTGGCTGGAGGCGCGGCACAACTCGTAGCACTCTGAAAAGATGCGGCGCCAGCCAGCTTGTGTGGTGCGTGCCGGCAACATTGTACAAATGGCGAGTGCATTGGCTGTCCACAGAGCAAAGCATTCGTGCAAGTAAGCCGTCGCAGTCAGTCAGTCCAGTCATTCAGTCAGTCAGTCAGTCAGAGTCAGTCAGTTATTTAGTTAGTTAACAACCTCCGCAAGCATTTGCGTTCTTTGTCTTGCTGCGTCCCTCCGCCCAGTCTTCCGTTTTAGTCCCTCCGCCATCCGTCTCCTCGTCTTCTGCCCGATTCCGCTCTTTTATGAGGTCTTTAAACATGACATATGCCATGTGTTAACTGCTGTGTTCGAAGAAGCTTATATGTTAAAAATGCTCCCACCATCGTTTCCGGCTTCCCACAAGATTTTAATTCCCAAAACAGAAGATATGATCAAATTCCGCCAAGTCACATCGTACTGGCCTATACGCTTAAGAAACGTTGATTATAAAATACTAATGAAAATATTGGCTAGAAGGTTGCACACTGTAATTAGCATCTTAGTATGGCCGCATCCAACATGTAGTATTAAAGGCAGGTCAATTTTAGATGCGAAGCATCTCAGGCTCGGGGCTGTGTCCATCCCTCCCTTGTCGTTGTTGTCCGCCGTCAGCCCACCCACTGCGCATGCATGGCCAGGCACCGCTGATGATGATTGTGGCAAGATCCCCCTAGGGATTGACCAACCAAAGAATCCATCACGAGATAGCTTCGCGTTCAACCACCGTCGTCATCTTCCCGTAGGGGAACCCTGGGTACCACACCCCCACTGCGCACGCTTGGCCAGGCACCGCTGATGATGATTGTGGCAGGATGCCCCTAGGGATTGGATTAGATGCGAAACATCTCATGCTCGGGGCTGTGCCCCTCCCTCCCTTGTCGTTGTCGTTGTCCGCCGTCCGCACACCCACTGCGCATGCCTGGCCAGGCACCGCTGATGATGATTGTGGCAGGATGCCCCTAGGGATCGGCCAACCAAAGAATCCATCACGAGATAGCTTCGCGTTCAACCACCGTCGTCATCTTCCGGTAGGGGAACCCTGAGTAGTATGCGAGGCCTTCCTTTTCTCCTCTCCGACACGCCTTTCCTCTCCGGTATTCCTCCTCTCCTCTCCTCTCTGAAGCTCCTCTCCTCCGGGTTTGCGCAACGAATGGCAACACCTGCGGCTCTGCGCGCGAGAGACGCAACGGTAGCCGCTGCATACTCCGCTGGGGGCGCCACTGTAGCTCCGCGGTATAAATGACGCGCGCGCGCTCCGCTCCCCTCATTCTCTTCCCGCAACGCCGCGATCGAACTGAAAACTAATGGGAATTCGAGTCTACCCCATGGCTGCTTCGCATACTACACATGGTTCCGCTACGGTAAGATGGAGAAATTTTTTACGAAATACACAAGGCGCGGAGTGTACTTGAGATTTGCGAAGTGACACATACAGGCGTCGCAATGCTGCAGGTAGACCTAGAAAAGGCGTTTGATCGTGTGCCCCACGATGGACTCATGGCGGTTGTTGAACATAGTAACATCGGATAAGTCATTCTAGAGGATGTGCGCATGGCGTATAGGAACTGTACAACCAGACTGATTGTTAAGAAAGGGGTTGGAAGGCGTATAGAAGTGCAGAGGTCGGTGAGGCAGGGGTGTCCTCTTTCTCCTCTCCTCTTTTGCATATATATTGAATCATTATGTTTAAGCATAACAATAAAACGACACTGTCAAGAGATTTAAACTTAAAGCAGCTGAAATTAAAGTTTTAGCATACGCGGACGATATCGCTATCTCCTGCGTAGAAAAACAAAGCATTGCTAAGGTCATTAATGCAGTTAAATGGTTTTGTTATGTTAGTGGATGTGCTGTAAACTGGGACAAGTGCCTGGGCATCTGGCACGGAGAGTGGAGTTCAACACCGGTGGTATTTAAAAATGTGAAGTGGGTGACGACGCCGGTGAAGTTCCTTGGTGTTCCCTTAGAATATTATTCCAACAGTGACCCTTACTGGAGGAGGCAAGCCGTAGAGCTTAGTGAAAAGGCAGAGAAGTGTAAGTGCGCGAATTTATCCGTCTTCGCTCGCACAACGATTTGCAACCTTTTTATGGCGAGCAAACTTTAGTATGTGTTACAGGCACTTCACTGTTCACGGGCAAACGTCTAAAAGTTACATCGTGTTTTCGCAGTTTTTGTTTGGGGTTCATCCTGGGAGAGGATGAGTCGTGCAAATCTCTTTCGACATGTACGGGATTTATTTTTACAACAGTTGGCAAACCGCTTCCTGTTTTGGCGGGATGTAATAGATCCCTTTTTGCGCACCGTTTGCCAAGTGAGATTAGGCAGGGTTTTGCCTGAGCGGTCTGTTACGACATGGTGTTCGCCAGGAGGTATCCGTGGGTATCTAAAAGAAGTTATAGACTCGTTACGTTTTCTATGCGCACGGTTTTAGTTAGGTATTTGAGCATAGTCACTAGGAAGAGACTGTATAACGATCTTTGCGACACTGCTTTTCCGATTCCTATGTACAGAATTGCTCACTCGGCTGTCACAGGTGGAGATGTGTTAAAACGGGCTAAAAAATGCCAGTTGCACCGGGATGTAAAACATTTTTCGTTCAACTACACACCGAGACACTCCTTGTGAAAACATGGATGCAAAATAAGGGCCTTTTTACGAAGTGGGGTGAACAGTGTTGGTTGTGCAACAAACCGGAAACCATTGAACACGTTTTCATTGACTGTTGGGACGGGGTCTTCTTCTGGGATGTGCTGCAACGTACGCTGAAAAAAGATCTGCCAATCGATGCCCATGGTATTTTGTATTTTTCAGTTGAGCATGATCATGATGGCGTTCCTCTAGATCTTTACCAGGTCTGCACAGTATATAGAAACGCCGAATGGCAGTCCGCCACTCGGACATTGATGTGCGCCCAGTAATGAGCATTTCCGAGAGGCCGTATTCTCTTTTCTTGAAGTGCAAAAGGCACGCCAATGTGTTCCAGACTAATTGTCACAAGTGGAGACGTTAACAAAAATGAAAATAATTTAGCAGTCAGTACTGTATCCTAGAGTGGAACAGTGATTTTATGTCTAATGGGTTTGTTTTGTTGTTGTGTATTATGTTTGTAACAGCGGTGTTTGTCCGGAAATAAAGAAAAATGTCGAAACTGAGCAATCGGATAGACGTCGGCTTCATAACGCAAGGACCGAGGTTCGATTACGACCACGGGAAGCGTTTTGTTTTTCTTTCACTATACCCACGATCATTCATCATCTTTGTCAGAGGAAGTTGGCTTTCCTGCAGGGCGTACTGGCGTACGACGGCATCGGTGAGGGCACTGAAGCTTCGCTTTAATAAAGTAGTTACGAGTGGAGAGCAAGTTAGAGAGAAACGTCCATGGAACCGAAAACATGCTGTCTGGGAGAAGCAACGAAGCCTTCGTGATGGGTGAGTAACGACACTGCCAGCCGTAGTTTTAGCGGCCTTCACAGGAAAGGAACCCAACAGGAGATATCCTTCAGATGTCAGAGGACAAAACTGGCTCCACCGCGGAGCGCAGAGCATGAAATACTGCCCGAGAAAAAGGCGAATTTTTACGCAGAGAACAACGGTACCGGTTGCCGTGAAAACGCGTGACGTCGAAGTCACGTGATGCGCCCTCCGAGGAGAGCAGCGGGTAGGTGGGGGGTGGGGGACATGGATTTATGGGATATTTCGATCAGACCCTGCTGCGGACAAACGTTCACCTTTCAAACTTCCCCTTGAAGACGACCAGCTCACGAGAACAAGTTACCGCCTCAGAAGAAGAGGGTATCGTCAACCGATGAAGCAGCCGATAAGTTAAATAAGAACGTGCGAATCCCGGCTTCGCGACACAAGTAACGCACCAGGAAAAGAATGCTTTATTACGTGTTGCTTTATTGCTGTACGTAATAAAATAATACTTTATTAAACCGTGAACTGCTTTCGTTTTGCTTTTGCTTTCGCCAGCCTCTGCCAATTGCACAGCTGCCCATAATACGTCATAGCTTCCAGTGCGGGGAAGGAGCTAGTGGAACGCCTGGTCATTCAAATTTTTACAAATTAGATAGCTTATTTGAATGAAGTTTTAGTTAAAAGTGGTGTCAGTGTTATTATAACGAGGCAATTTTTCGAATGCACCAAACGCATTCTGCCTGCAACAGGTTTCTTTAGCGAGAAGTTTGCAAAACTCACCCAAACTTGTAAATCTAGAAACACACTTCATACTTGTTAACATTGTTGGGCAAAAAAGAAGCATAAGGCGCATTTGAGGCAAAACGTCAATGCACAACGGGTACTCGCAGTGTTCTTTGGTATTTTCGTTAGAACGTTAAATATGCGCTTTGAAAGCAATATTTTGGCCTGGAAATACTAAAAGAGCTGGCGCCAGCCTGGACCTGTTGGCAGTGTTCCAAGTTCAAAAGTAACAAAAGGGGCCAGCAGATGGCGTGATCATTAGAAGGCGGGAAAATTGAATTGGCTTCAGCAAACCTCCTCCGTGTTTATCCTGGGAGGATCGAAAGGGAGGGAAAGAGCATGAGAGGTGGGTGGGGAAGAGGAGAGGCATTTATTTACCGGCATAAGACTGTCGCCTTTCGACGACATTTGCAGCGAGGTGAGCAGATACGCGGCCTTTTTTTTTTTTTTTTCAGGACACAAACACGATAAACTGCAGAATAAAGGCCACGTTTACATGGCTGCGAAACCAGCGCTGCTAATTCAGTTACTGTAGCGTCGACGCCATGTAAGTGGCACGCTGCGCTCGGAAGTTGCAACGTCAGCACGCTTGGACGTTTCGCCGCCGCGCTAGCTCTCTGCAATGCGCTTCTGACGCAGCCTTGTAAATGCGGCAGGTAATCTTGAAGGCGGGTAATCGAGGCACGCCTGTTATTCCTAATTAACATTGTCAGTCAGCCAGCTGGTCGTAGTTCAGTTCTCCAGACGCTGGGTGATGGTGGGTTCAGATGTTAGTGCTTGGCGTTGCGTGCACTAGCGAGTTTTAGCTGACCGTTTTTGACGGTCCGCTCCGCTCCGGCAGCGAGCGGGAGCGCCATTGCGAATGCGTGGCGCGCTTGGCGGCGAACGGCTCCGGTTGCGCTGAGCGAGCCGCCGGCACCGGAGCGGACCGTCGAAAAGGGTTAGCTAAAACTCTCTACTGCTGGATTTGCAAATTGCAGAGACCTCTGTCCAGCGCAGGAGGCCTGTGCTGCTCGGGAACGTATTATCACATTGTAAGCGTGTAGCCCAGAAGAACCATTGTAGAGGAGAAACACCGCCGACTGGGCGATTAGATAACGCCACACACACAAAAAAAAAACTATGCGTCATTCTGCTTTTGTGGAAGCAGAGGAAGTGGCACCGCATTGAGGCGCGAGGCAACTAAGCTAATTATTCCCCGTATTGAGGCAATGAATGACGCAAAACCAAGAAAAAAAAAGACTTGCAGTTGGGCGCTCACTTTCTCGGCATCAAAAGTGCGAACGCAGCATGCTCCATTCACAGGTTTGAGCATGTAAAAGCAAAGCCTTAGAGCTCGACGGTGCCTTTCGGGGATCGTGAAGGCAAAATACAACTTTTTTTTTTTTTTTGAAAAACCAGCCTTTGCAAATCAACTCAACTCCATCCAAACCCATAAAAACATCGTTTTTAAAGCAAACTATAGTTTAAAAAGCTTTCAAATATCGCGGTGCAAAACGTTGGCAGAGGCGCAATGGGAGAAATACCAGAGACAGGGTTACCAGTGTGTTGACTGAACGTTAGCATTTAAGTGATGCTGTAAAACAAAACTAGATGCACTACTACAGCCGCTTAGTTGCGTTTCTTGGTAATGGCTTTGGTAGGTGGCCAGAAGTTGGACGAATAAATGCTTGTGACGTAAGGCTGGACGAGAAAGTGATCGTTGAGTCACCCCTGTTTTCATTAATATCTAGATTACTAGTTTGAATTCTGTGTTAAAAGTGGTGCTGTTTTTCTTTTTTTTTTGTGAGACAAAGCAGTATTTTGAAGGAACCAAATCTCTGTTTTGTTCTCATAACCCCTCCAAGCTGCCGACAATGTGCAATTACAGTTGTTCTAGGCCGATATGTTGCGAGATCGTGTATATACAGTCCCTCTGTGATAAAATGAATGCGCGTTGCTGACACACAAAACCGGGAGACGCTCGTTTGCTTTATGTGGTCCGGCTCCTGCAAGGAGAAGAGAGATTTGGCCCACAAAGCTCGAACCTAGCGCTTCGTGCGGCCATTGCTGAAGAAACGGACCACGGCGCAGCCGAACCTCCGTGACGCGCAGACATGCATGCAGCAGTACCCCGAATTAAAATTAGAATACTTGACTTCGTCTAGCGAAAAAGACGGACAAGGACAGAGGCAGGCGACAGGCACAAGCCCTTGAGCCTGTCGCCTGCCTCTGTCCTTGTCCGTCTTTTTCGCTAGATGAAGTCATGGATTACCGCTACCAACTATCCAAAACCCAAATTCTGCGAAAATTCTTTTATGATGTAGTGAATGCAGAAGCATGCGTGTCCAATTGCCGAATGCTTCCTGCCATTATCATCAACATTCTTTCCCCTTGCGTCGTTCTGATCTTTTCTCTGTTATTAAAACTCGGCACGTGTCCGCTTTCGCATCGCCAAGCAAAGATTGCACTTGGCGGGAAAGTGCACCGCTTTGTTAGCACTCTTTCAGCATGCTCCAAATTTGCATGCAGGCCTCAGAAAGCGCCTCTTACACACGTTTCTAAGTCGTAGCCACAATACATTCTCTCTAGACCCACCTTTAGTCAGATAAGGTAGCTGAACTGTGACGGTTGCACGCTGGGGATGCGGGTTCGTCTTGCGTTCCTGGATTCCCTGGTTCGACTATCACCCTGGCCAAAACATGCCCAATCTTTTTTCTAACTTATTTACCTTACTTGTTTTTCAGGAGCTTGACTGGGAAATTCAGTATCCATCCGAACATTCTTTCCCCAGTATTATGTTGAGCCATCAGCCATTTTATCTGCCATCTTTTTGCCGCGATGCCGAATTTTCGACCTTATGAACTGGCTAATGCTTTCGTATTTTCGTATTATGAACGGGACGAAAGCGGCAGGAATTTGTTTGGCAACCGAAACGTCAGAAATTTCGCACAGTGAAAAAAAAAAAAAAACACCAAATCGATGCAGCTAAAACACAGGACATTTTAGCACCGAAAGTGGTGAAATCATCGCATGCGGCGTTTGCTCCCATAATAACACGTATTATTGTGCATCTTATTACCGCTGAATTGCAACAATGGCCGTGGCGACGCATGCTACTTGAGCGCTCCTACCTTTCGCGTTCAACTTGCCTGAGTCGGAGGATACCGCAAACTTAAAAGTTTGGTTACACTTAGAAAACCTCGTATCAGATGACAAGCCTGGCTACGTGAAATGACCGTCACCGGTGAAAAAAGTGCGGTAACTGATACATATTTCTAAAGATCAAAGTTGGACGAAGGCCTGAGTCTTTGCAGACGGATCCCCAGCTGAAATACATGAATGACGACAAAGCGTATTGGTTGTGGCAAGCTGCTTTAATTATCACGCCTTTTGACAAGTGACGTCTCTATCTTGTACGGACGCCCATGCACATTGATTCAATCACCGATGTGGGTAAGACAGCTACAACACTGTAAGGCACATTGGAGGCTGACATCGATGAAGCACAAATGTAAGGTCAACACTCAAGGGTCTGTGCACACACACATGAAACAACACTGAAACATTACGCGCAATTGTTATGTACTCCACAATACTACTGCACCGAAGAGCACAAACATGTACCACAAAACAACATTTTCACCACAGAACGACTGTAATCGACAGAAATGACTAAGTGCAGCTTCCTGTATTGGTATTTGACAAAAATCATATTATTGTGTCGACAAAACTTAGCTGTAACAACTGTGAACTTTACCATACACTGACGTTCTTGATTTAAAAATGCTCAAGTATGCATTTTGTATGATAAAAGCAGAGTTACAAATAGAAGCATGAATATTGGTTAAGCTGCATGACGTTTTTTTTTGACTAGTCAAGAAAAAAAAGCTGTAGACACTGCCGATAACGCTTCTGGTACATTGTCTTGAGTCTTATTCCCGCGTTAATTTACCAAAAGTTTTAAACGCAACCAACACTAGAAGTTTCCGGGCGAATTAAAACTGCGGAATTCGTCGCGCTTGGGACACTCGGGAACTTGATTAACTAATTACTAGCATATGCCGTGTACTCCACATGGCCTGAAGTTTGTAAAACGTAGTTGTGTGTCTCGCTCTCTACTTTGCCCATTTTGTAGCGAGGTAGTCTGATGCAAATACAACTGAAATATCCTGGGATGCCATGTTATGGGACTTGGTTTTAATGAAAGCATCAGTGCGTGAGCGCGTTGCCTTTGCAATTCTATCAGTGGCTAAAAAACCACATTTGCTAGCAGTACGTATGCATTGAACCAAAACAGAAAGTTTATCTTTGTGGTTGAAAGTTCGCGCAAGTATTACCAAGAAAACATTGACAGATGCGAGAAGGTGAGGAAAGGCTCTTGTACTGCTTATAGTAAAGTGTAGACACCACTGAACTTGTACGCTTGAAGTTATTAAGTAAAACCAACCGTGCTGTCGCCAAATTTAGCCTTGCTTGCACGCCCTGCTTGCCACGCCGTACACAGTGCCGGCTGCAAGGCGTAAAGGACCTGCTACTTAAATAACGCGAGTTCGATTCCCTACGGCGTCAAGGATAAATTTGTAGTAGAAGGGAAGTACAAGGACACAAACGGACGTGTGCGAGATTTCGTCACACGGTAGAAACCTCCCGTAATTTGAATTAACCTGTAGCTTTCCCCCTTCGTACCCTAGAGGTAGCTTCAGCGCGTTGAAAGGAGACTAAAAATAGTTTTATGTATTGCCTAAATGCTTAATAAGATATAAGCCGCGTTACGGACTTTATAGATCGGTTTACGAGCGTTTTTTACGAGAAAATGACGTTTACCTGTGCCACATTGAACCCTCTGCTCATGGCATGGGTGATGTCAGGTATGACGTCACACAAATGTGCTAGGTAGCTTTTAAATACTTACGAGCCTGTTTAAATTGCATAAACTGTTTACTGAGGAGGACCAAGAAGTTAACATTAGCCATAAAACAAACAAGAACAAAAAGTTCGAGGCATCAGCGTCAAACCGCATTGCATGCAAATGTGATGCCACAGCAACAATTCTTGAGGAAGGCGCAAAGGACATTCATTCTTCTTCCAAGCTTAATAAAAACGCCGTAGCTCCTTGATTCCACGCAAGCAGCAAAATACAGGGTTGTATAGCGCAGCTGTAAATAGGTGTTCACAAACGCTCTTTACGGGGCCCATTAAGCCTTAAGATGAACTTTTGTGTGAATAATGACATGCACAATAAGAGCGTCTGTTTTGGCACGGAATGAATCCTCTCTTTTCTCCGATCGGCTGCTGACAGCGCGCCAAATTTTAGCATGTTCGCCGCCAAATGGCAACAAGCGTGAAGCCTTTCACATTTTATAAATTTCCAGGAACTACTCATTAACTCCCACACTTTCGTTACTGCATAATTTCGTCACAGCAAAACAAACAGATGCACATCACACTCCACATTTGAGTGCACCTCGAATGTTTTTGCGAAGGCGGCCGACCTTTAAAAGACCTTTGTTTACACAGCTATATTGGCCTTCGCCACAGTTCGAAGATAGTGATACTGGGTTCAATGTCCCGGAGAGCTCCCTTTGTTTAAGCAGGCCATTTTGCTTTGTGTATCAAAGCCTTGAGTGGAAGCTCTAGACAAGTTGACAGCTGTAAGTGCTCTACAATGAAAATGGCGGTTGAATAAATTTCACATAGAGAGCCGTACTATAATGATATTTAAATGCTGACTTGAAATATAAGGTGCACTAAATATTACACACCATTTTTGTCGGTCAAGAGCCAGTTTCTATGTTCAAATGTTTTGTGGCTCACACCGGTGTGAAATTTAAGTTTTTGATCACATAATGGCACTCTCGACAACTAAAGTATTGCATATCCATAGCCTCGCCCACGCTACATTAGAAAACTGTAAGAGGAAAAATAAAACAAGTAGCTAGGTTTTCGTATGTGATTCTGTGCACTCAAATGTTACATGCTGTGCTCACGACAACGAACGGGCAGCTAATTCTTGCTAGAGTGTTGCCGACAGATGCACTCTGAGAAGTCCCCGTAGGGCGTCTGCACCACATTGCTTTAGTATGGTAAATACAAGTGGCCTAGTGTGCGAATTTGGCAAATGACGAAGCTCAACGTATGATTTACTTTAAAAAATGCATGTGCGCAGGGACAACACGCAAGGAGTACAAGGCGTTTTGCATTGCGCCATGCCCCGGCGCCGACGCCCTTTTTCACTCAAACTGAACGCTCGACCTCGGAATTCGTGGAATTTGCGCACTAGTCCTATTCGATTGGTCATTCTGGAGCATTGTGGTGAATACACCCTACGGGGACTTCTTAGAGTGTACAGTACGAGAATGAGATACCCTGTGTTCTTTCTGACACCAGTGCATTAGTCCTATATATCAAGTGATCGCTTATTTCTGAAAAAAAAAGGCTTGAACATAACAGAGCTATACCTAAATACACTATGAGGCAAGCGAAACAAACTTCTTTAAAATGACACAAGCTCGGGCAGAAGTATAGAAGGTAGCTGAATATTACATACGAATAATCAGATCTGAAGAAATCGGGGGTGACAACATTTAGCGCGGTGCGCCCATTAGGTCAACTATTTAGTTATATTGCCCTACCGAAGGATCATTCTTTGCTACACTGAGGCAACTGACGCCACCTTTTTAGCATGCCGAAGAAGCACACTGTGCTCGGATGCATTTTTACAGCTGTTCTCATTAGAACAGCATGGAGGAGCTGTGACCTAAAACCCCTACCCGAAATATCTATGCACGCAGAATAACAGGTAAGAACTACGAAGTATTTGTTTTATGAAAGCACTTTATACACGAAACTTTGTAATTATTGAAAGGTGAAAGTATTTAAGGAATCATGTTTGTTTAAGTAGCTTATGCGATTTGCGGCTTCGGTTTGCTCTGCACCCGAAAAGTAACTGTATACGCAACGCTGTGCCCTCATCACCAGTGCAACAATGTTGCGGGTGAGCCGTCGATTCTTAAGTCTATTTTTGGTAGGCACACGCATTCTTCAAAAATGACGGTGATTGGCATAGGAGCTGATACAGCCGGAAAACCTATTAGTTTTAAGCAGTAAATCAAACGGAAGCGCGGGAGCGCAATACCGTAGTTCGGCGGCAGCACGTGGCAACAGCTCCTGGTATCGGCATTGCAGACGAATTGTGCAACATATGTTCCCGACCGAAAGCACGCACACCAACATTTGGCAGTGCAGAAAATTTGGTTTAAGGCCGAAAGTAAGGGCGGCACCTCGACAGCCATGTTTTATGACCGCGTGGTTATAGATGGTATTAACTGAAAAGTTTAGCTGTCGATTTCTTCGCTTGGCAACAATATAAACGGCCACGGACATGGCCGCAGCGCCACGAACATGGCGGGGCTTGTGCCACTGCGCCCGCGCGCCGCAGAAAAAAATAAAAACACCAGCGTGGGCCGTCTTCCCCTCTTCAACACGATTCTCAACGGTGGTGTAAACAGATGTTATCACTCGCACTCACATTGGAGTCGAGGCATTACTTTGCGTTCGGCGCGGTAGAGTTTGGAACGTTCAACAGACATCATGTATTAGCACGGACATGTACGCCATCCCGCGGAGCCCGACGTGACCAGTGACGGCAAACTCACATGGTTGCCCCAATTGGTGCCTCGCCAGTGAGTACAACCTATACATTGCCATGATAGTCATTATAAAGACGGGGATTGTGGCAATACTCCTATTTATACTAAATCGTATCTGTACGAATACAAGTCGCGGCAAACAAAGACGGATCTTGAGGCGCTGTTTACTAAGGTATCAGCCTATCTGCATGCCCTCTAAAGCCACTTCACCACAATGCAGTCGGGTGACAAATACATGCTGCCAACGAAGCAAATTCGCCGAATGACAGCAACGTCCATACATTTTGGTTCAAAAATGTGATCTGCGCTGTTGCAGAGCTCGATGCAGAACGTCATGATTGCATTGCGTGATGTCACAGCGCAAATCGAGTGATCGAAATCACCATTCGCCAATTTTTTCGTTGGCTGCATAGATTTGTCAATAGAGTGTATTGTGACGAAGCTGAACTACGGGATTGTCTTAGAGTTCATGGAGGGCAGCAGATATTGAAAACCGATGTCCTCAGGAAGATATTTGTGGTGGTGTCAATATTCACGCGAAGCAATGGCAGCGGTGACATTTGTAATTGTACAAAAACAATGACCGTATACTTTTGCCCTGGTTTCCGAAGTATCTGAGGTAGTCCTGAAGCTTTCCTTTTGGAGGAATCAGTCTGAATGAGAAATAGTTCAAGGCCGGCCTACCGTGTGACTTCTGCTATACTCAATACTACTACTAGGTGCAAAATACATCCAAGCATTGCAGAGATAGCTGCAAGAGTCATAGACCGAGATATTCCTAGTGTTTATTACGGTAGAAGAGAGAAAGAAAAGGGGCCTGTTATGAAAGATAAGAGATGCACCTTGCTAAAAGCAATTGACGGAATACAGTAAGATTTCTTTTAAAAGCTGTCATTGGATAATTACTAACGCACATGAACCAATACTTCAAAACCAAGCGAGTTACAAAACGCAACCTCACCTTCTGACACCACAAACCGTGTACATGATTGCAATAAACAGTGGGTCGAACTCCGTATCTCGGCCGTAGATGTGCACGGCTGAGCAATGTTGAAATTCACTGGGCTGAGCAATGTTGAAATTCACCGTGCACAGTTGTGCACGGTGAAGCAATGTTGAATTTCTTTAACAGAGCGCTTTGCGATGCAGTAAATAATTATGAAAAAGTAGAAAAAGGACAGCCTAATTATAAACAGGAGTAACGTCATTCAGTTTCACAAAATCAAATAGTCGAGAAAGTACTGTGTTCACAACCTTTTTTTAAGGAATATTAGTAGTTCTTTGAGCAAGCCACTGTACACTTTATTATTATATGTCATGCTACAAAAATAAAAAGCGAGCTTTTTTAATATAATAAAATTAATAAAAAGGTTGACTCAAGAAAGTATTGCTGCTGCGTGCTGCAATATCTGAACAAATCTATAGAATAAAGAAGAGGACATACAGCCTAGTTTTGATAAATTCAAAAGAAAGTTTCCTTCAGGGGGTTGCATTTCCTCAGGTGTAACAACACACATTCTTGCATCCAGTCACTGTCATGTGCATTTTTATTAATATCTATACTTGCGGTCAACCTTCCGTATGCAACGTACCATTGCGTACAGAATTCCACCTGAAACTGCCAAATTACTGACAGTTCTGCTGACCGCACAAGTTTCTAAAAAATATTCAAGTTTAAATGTTCAGGTCCAACACAACTTTCGGTAAGTGTGTCCAAAGTCACTTAAGAACACTGTCTTTCACATAATCTTGTTGACAATGCCTAATGATTTAAGGACTACCGATGTCCTCCTATAATGCTTCAAAACAGTCTAATGCCCTTAATTAAATCAAAAACAGAAACCCGCTGTTTGTCACTCAATCTGGAAATATTTGAGCATAAAACGCTGCCATAGTGATTACGCCTTGTCACTTCACTTTGCAAAATAAACTTGCAGTGCAACTGAACATACCGTATTATTCTGAAGATCCGAAATTCTGCCAGTCAGTCATTACTGTACTGTTCTCAGACGTTCCATTATACTTTGAAAGCGCAGGCTAGTGCAGAAAGCGATTCCTTGGGTAGTTATAAGAGGTTTAAGATCTCCATATTCACGAAGTAACGGTGTTTAAACAGGTAAATTATGTACAGTGAGGGAAAATAACTGTTTTCATAATCGGTGGTGTCAACGGATTGCACAGGAAAAGTACCTTTGCTACACACACACGATTGTGTTGTGCAAACGACAACAGGACCGTCGGCTGCTAGAGCAATATAGTGTGTTTGGTTGCCTGTTATTTGTAGAGTAGAGGTGTAGAGCTTAAAGCAAGCGTGATGCAATACGCGCTGCATATTGTCCTTATTGAGTCTCCGAAAAAAAAAAGAACTAAATTACATACGATAGATTTATTCATTTAAAGTTCGACAATGCACACACAAGGACTTTAAGACTCGGTGAAAGCAGATAAGATTGATTTCTCGCGAAAGTCAACCGGGTGACCCGACGATTTCCACGATTGGCGTACCACAATAAACTGCGAGCATTATGATCTGCCGACGTTTGCACTTGCACAGCATCAGCACACGGCCAGACACGAAGCTGCTTATTAGGGTAGTTGCGGTGGCATTAGGAACGGGCTCAATACGTGAAGTCAACGGGTTGAATTCCACAATACATTAGTTACACTTGTACACACCAGCTTGCACAGAGAAAACATGTTAAAACATAAGTAACAAAATGCAGAACATCACATGACATATGTAACAACAACACACATAACTGTTCGATATTACGCAGCTTTTAACTGTACCTTTCTTCAGAACGTTCCTTCTTAGTTCGACCCGAGAGCAAAGACATACCGGAGAGCGTGAGCGTCACTGCGGGCAGTGCTGCGCTAGTAACGTCTCGAAGACAAGCGCAGTGGAAACGCAGAATAGTACGTTCACGCTGCCATAAGCTTTGGGAGAGCAGACGTGTGAGCTGCCGCCACATTGTACTGTCAGAAGTAGGTCGTTGCAGCCGGCATGTGTATGTGCGAAAAATGGCGTACATGGACTGTTAAGCATACTGAGTTATACCAAGCCGATCTGCAGAACTACGTGCTACTGTAATCCAACGCGGATTCGTAACTAGGTGCTGGGCGCACCCGCTGGCAGTGCAAAACAACGGCGACTCGCAAAGCTTCCGACAAGCCTGTGTATCTCGTTCCGATTAAGCTACAACGCTGCCCACATTCTTCGAAACTAAAGCTTATTTACACTAAAAAAAACCCTGCAGTTTGGTGAGGCCTAGTCGTGTCACACTCGGTACAAGGCCTTGCTTTTTCCAGGTGTCCGCTGACTGACTACGAACGGGACCGGCGACTCGTAACAGGGGGCGCTCCGATTTGAAAATGTCGCCCATCCACTGAGGGTGCGGCTCAGGTGGGCATCCGAGTAGCGGCTGCCAACCCCAGAAAGAGCGCCAACAAGACCAGCGACGCCGAAGTCCGACGGTCCGGTGCAGAATTGCAGTAGTCCGAGTCGCAGATGCATCGCACCGTGGTCCAGGCCCGGCTCGTCTCCGTCAGGCACCCCTTGTGTGGAGGGTTCGGCGGAGCACAGTTGCGCCTGACGTGCTCGAAGTCACCTGCGGGCAAGAAAATGACCCGGCTTTTTAACCATAGCCCTTTTCCCTCAATCGCTACGTTCTTCGATGTCATTAATGGCTGTTCAGTTCTGAGCCTTACCCGTTTACTTATGCGCCTTCTACGTGCTTTTATCGACGGCTACGCACATGGTTTTACTAACCGTTTTTAAAGTAGCCACGCGACATTTTAATTTGCTTTGCAGGTAAAGCGAATCTCGGTTGGCAGCTTGAGTGGCAAATGAAACTCGTTCGGTTAGTGTAGTGATTTTGCTCTGGTGAATTCACGACACCTTTCTTTGAGCAGGAATGTGCAACTATGGTCGCTGCTGTCACCTAAATAACACTCTTACTGTATTCCTCTAATTTATACTGAGCCCTTAATTAGCCTGCAGCCCCATATCCCGTTTTAAAGGGACTGTAAGAAAAAAATTACGCCATTCAATCCCGTTGTAAAAGCATTGCAGAAACGTTCCTATAGGGGTCAGAACAGTCCCGCGCATACATTCCGCATGAATGTAATGTCCTCAAATCATGGCTCGGCATGCTTTCTGCGTTCTCTTCGTGCCTGCTATCTGTATGTCTATGGGACACTAGGTAATGTTATTTCCTCTCGCTGTGCGCTATGATTACTTACAGTGTTACTATGTCTTTACCAGCTGGTATGAAAGATTACTGAAGGCCACTTTGTGGAGCACTGCCTACATTTATGTTTGCATACACGCCGGGTCCTAGTCGTTTTTGGCACCACTGACGACATCATTCATGCTTGATTTGTTGACCTTTGTTGGTGGTTCCTTGATAGGCTTAATAAAAGTGTACTGTGATGGTATATATCGTCCTTCTGCATATATATTTCGGCCCTAGAAAATACCATTGGTTGTTTGGTGTGAATTACCAAGAAAAAAGACCAGTAAAAAGTACTGCTTGCTCTCAACATTTGGGCACTTGATGACAGGACTAAATTTTATCAGCAAGTCGCGCATTCGTGTGCACAGAACAGAGAGCGCAATCAGCGTCATTCTTTTTTTTTTGATCCCTGAGCAGTTCTGAAGCAAATGAGTGCCGTTGGGTATACCAGCGGCGCCTACGTACTTTGGGAAACTTGTGCCCACCAAAATCTTCATTTCCACACCAAATTGCGCACCCAGCTCCGGCCAAATTAACTGACTAAGGAAACTTTAACTATCGCCGTATAGCCTACGGGAATTGGAGTTAAGTCCAAAGGGGCCTAGGTAAAGTTGCCCACGCTATTCGGTGTAAATAAAGTGTACTTCTCTCTTTCCTCCCTCATTTCGTTGGACGCAAAATCGACCAAATAACACATAGCTCAACGTTAGCCTCGTTCCTGTAGAGTACATAGCGAACCAGGAACCGCGGGCAGCGTATAGTGAGCAGCGCGCTGTAAAAAAAAACGCGGGAATATGCCAGTGAGGTGGTCCAGAAAAGGGTGGAACTGGTTTGTTCAGCCAGCATTCCTAGAGTGGACACATAACATACAAGCCTTTACTACGCTTTTTGTCATCTGGAGAGATGTTCCCGCCACCAAACACATCTCGGCCCTGCAAAAAATATTTTATTAAAGCAAAGCTTTACTACTTTCGTCGACCGAGTTCGCGGCGGATGCGAAAATTCACCTTTTGACCTCAGACACACCCCCTGCGGCACACCCCTCGAAGCGCATCGCGTGGTTCGCAGGGCCCGCTTTCGGCGCTGCGCACAAGGTCCCGTTTTCAGTCGTTCTGCTCAACTGATCAGCTGAGCGGCGCGCGGTGGCGGGCGCTCAGCTGATCGGCAGCCGACCAACCCCTCCGCCTCCCACGCATGCGCCGCCGGGGCGTCTCGGGCTACCTGACTCATCTTGCGCCCGGCGAAGAACACCGTGTTCACCGCGAATGAAAGCGAGGCGGGCCTCCTCCTGTGAGCGTTGCACCGCGGGACCGAACGGCGCTGATTTGTGGTTGGCAATACAGCTGTGGTCGGCAATAAAAGTTAACCAAGCGAAACCAAGTCTCAAACAGACTAAGTCAACCTTTTGATATGCATATCCAAGGTTAGGTGAGCTAAGCAGCATCCATTTTTCCCCTTCACGTAATAAAAAGCGTGTGATTAAAGTTGCGCTTGTGAGCTGACGAAGGAGAAATGACAAGCAAAAATTCTGACTCTGCATCACTAATGCCAGGTGAAGAAAATAATGCATTCTTCTGCGAAAAATGCAAGATATATGTCTTTGCTGTTGTTAAGTATGCACATAAGCGCGAGTGTATCTAGTAACTACCCTATAGAACACACACGCGGTGATTAAAATTCCTGTTATTCTCGTAGGCAACATTTGGTCGGGACGAACCTCGAATAAAACAGCCAGCCCCGGCATGCAGTCAGAGTTACCTGGCACGAACAGGGAACACACGCGCGCGCGCGGAATCACGCACACGCAGACTCTTGAATATCAGGAAAGATGGGCCTCGGTTACCGTTAAGGTCGTTCTGTGAGAAAAACTCGCATCCATGCTCGCAGTCATGGGCGAAGTTCTTCTCCCGGTCAAAGTTGGCGTGCGTGCAGTGGTCTGTGCGGTTGGCCTGGTTCCTCGGTGACCAGCTGCAGATGAAGCACTGGACAGCCTCACCTGCAGAGCAAGAAGAGAGCGCAAGGAAAAAGAAAATAAAGGAGAACACTCAGGTCTTAATCATTCCTAAAAAGAATTTTAGGACACCCAGGCACTTCTTATGAGCTGTGAACGCATAAGCACCAATAATGCCCACTTGCGGAAACAGATGTTCCTCGCAGGTGAAAGGAAGCGTAAGGGCGCCGCGAAAGCCCCCTGGATTGCTGAGGACTGCTGAGCCGCTGAGTGAGGGAGCGGCGAGCTAACGTCTGGCCGACGCATACCCGCTTCAACACTTCCCGCTGCGGTCTTTTGTTTGCGGCGGTAACACGTGTGATAGAGTGCTGTGCCACTGAGATTAGCAGGACGACTGCTGAATCATCGGCACCCACAAGCTTAAAGGCTCATTCCCACTGGCGATTTGCCTCGTCGCGCGACGGCGCGCGTCACGCCGTCACTTGCGCGTCACTTGCGATGAGCGATGCTGCGACTGCGTTCAGCGCAGCTGCTTCCCGACTTGTACGACCTCCTTGGTGCGTCAACGATTCGCAGTCAAAGAAAATTATGTTACACGAGCGCGACAAAAGCAGGTAGAAATCAAACTAAAACACCTGCTACTAACCTGGAACAACGCTGAAAGCATTGCGGGTTGCGGGAGGAGCAGAAATAACAAACTCAAGAAGGCTCTTTTCAACATATTATTGCACGAAGAAATGCACACGCTTGCTTTCACGCCACAACACCCGCATCACGGCCCACAAATTTCGCTTCTTTTCACAGGCGCAAAGTCCTGACGCGTCCGAAATCTACGCGTGTTTACCAGTCGCCGATAGAAGTACGAAGAGGCTGCAAGTAGAGCACTGCACGGGCCGGAATTTCTAGGCCCCGCCCGACCCGGCCCGGTAGAGACACGGCCCGGGCCCGGCCCGGGCCCGACAAGTTTTTAAAACGGGAGCCCGAGCCCGGCCCGAGCCCGACAAAGTTTTATAATGTGAGCCCGAGCCCGGCCCGAGCCCGACAAAAATTTAAAATAGCAGCCCGAGCCCGACCCGAGTCCGGTAGAATTTAAATGAAATAAGTCCGTGCCCACCAGACTTTCTAAGTATCAGCCCGAGTCCAAAAGGCTATAAACATGAGCCCCGAAAACGTTTGCGTTTTTAACCTAAAAGCGTAAGCATAAAGCGACTACATAAAGCAATGAATGGGGAAATACTGTGATCACAATAATATAATTAGGATTTGTTAGTGGTGACTCAACAGACTACGTTACGTACATTTACTGCTGGAATATTTGACAGCATCTTGCTTTTTCTATCTGTTGCTAAAGGAACTCGGAGATTGCGCCACGGGTTCAATTCGGGTTCATAACGAACGCGCCTGAAATTTGAGCAGATGACGTGTCCCGCTTTCATGACTTCATTTCTGTTTTTCCTTCAGTGATGAAGGCAGCATTATTTTGTCTGCGTTTGTTTTCTTTTCCTGCCTTGAATCATGGTTTTAAAACTTTTATCCGAAACATTGGCTCTGCTTCGAAAATTGGTCCCCGAAATATATGCACGGTTGTGACTACCGCCCAATACGAAAACATGTGAGCATCCGGCGTTCCTACTTTCAGCAAAAGAATGGGGATGTGCGGACCTTGAAGGCAGCAGCTGATGGCAACAAATCTTGTCTGCCTTGCCTCGACATTTTTGGGTGACAGCTTGCTTTCCGAAGTGGAGGAACCGCTTCGTAGGGTTTGGTTTCGCCCTCCACGGACCCCGTACCATCCCGACGACGCTGCGGCCGCGCATGCGCGCAGTGACTGATCCATTTATTTTGTTCGACGACGACTTCGAGCCAGCCCGCCACCACCGTGGGGGGGGGGGGGGGGGGGGTTCCGGCACCGTTCGAGACAAAGCGACGACGCGGGCCGCACGACCCTTCGTGGAACTTCTGTGAGGCGGACCCCGGCGACGGAATCTTTACGGCTCCAGCCTCAGGGGATGTGTTTGTGTTTGTTTTGTGAATGACTGCTTCTTCTCCCCGCGTCTCCTCTCTCGTGCCTATTCCACCAACCCCCATCCTGTACACAGCAGTGTATTCGAAGTGTGGCACTCAAAATAAAGAGCTGTACTCCCATTCTTCAGTCTCCCGCTTCTTGTGGAGGCCAAGGAGCTTGGAATGCAGGGCCACACGTCGTGACCGAGGAGCCGCTTGCTACCAAGGAGGTGGCAACAGTAGACAGTGCGAAGTCTATATCGCCATTGTTCTGTTTGTTTTATTTCAAAAACATGTTGTATTGTGTGTCTGGAGTGCCCTCGTCTGGCCTGCTCTCTCCCCACTATGCTGCCCAGACTGTCTGTTTTATAATTGATGTGAAGGCTTTCTGAGCAGAATCGTCTATTTATCATGTTTTTTTAACGGCGCCATAGCGACATTGCACTTCGCTTTTTTTTTTTTTTTTCACTTAACCTCAAATATCAATGGGAAAACTTCTTGCTATCAACAATTTAGAATTAGCGTCACAACACTGCCGTGCCTCAGGCACTGCTCGGGCCGGCAAGGCCCGAAACATTTTTCGTTCAAGCCCGAGCCGCCGGGCCGAAAAAGGTGCCCGCCGGGCCGGGGCTGGGCCGGGCTCGGGCTTTCGGCCGGCCGGGCCCGTGCAGTGCACGCTGCAAGTCAACCTACCGTCTCGCTATCCACATATGTACGATGATTACTTGCTTTTACAATCCCTACACGTTTCTCCACACTGAGTTCCACGCTATTCGTTGATCAGTGCACGCGTACGCTGAAGCCACTGGCCAAAGAACTGAAGCGCACGGGAAGTTGCTTGCTGGCCCGACCCGGCTGGTACAGCGATAGCGGGCCAAGCGCTGGCCGAGCAAGCCCAGCGGCGGCGGCTCGCCCGCCCGCCGCCGTTTGCATTGCCGGATGTAAACAAACGTTTCGTTTCCGGCTACGTCGCCCTACTCCGCGGCCATGATTGGCTTCCGGTTTTGCGGGGCCGTCGCGCGACGAGGCAAAGCGACGAAAAGCGACGGCCGGCTCATCGCTTTGCGACGTCGCGTTTCGTCGCGCGACGAGGCGAATCGCGAGTGGGAATGTGCCTTTACGCAGCAACGTGAGCCTTTTCTTTGCTTTCTCGTATATTTCTGAGGCACACGTTACGCAGGCACGATGCGTTCTGTGTATATCGCTTTTCAAGGACTGTTTTTTTTTTCTCATCGATTCATTAACGCTTGCGCATTAAAAAGTTCTTGTAGAGCCGCCACCATAATCATTAAGGGCAACAACAATAGAGAAGAAGGAGGAGAGGAGAGAGAGAGAGAGGAGAGAGGAGAGAGAGCTAAGTGTGAGAATGGGAGAGTAACCCTAGCTAGAGAGAAAGGCTTTAATGTGAACTGTGAGTCACCCTGCTAGGACAAGGTGTACACGGGGGGGTGACTACGTTGATCAGTGGTGAATATTAGACATTAGGGTTACAGCAGGAAGAAGACAAACAAGAAACGTTAAAAAAAAGAAATAAAAACAAGAGAATTCTGCCAGCAGAGTCCTTACATAAAAATACAATTGAAAAGAGAATAATTAATGTAAACACTGAAACAAAATGAAAAGTAAACGACGCGAAAAAAAGAGTAACAACAACAACCCAAGAAAAATAAATAGATGAACGCCAGTGATACCAACACAATCAATGTAAATAGATGAACGCCACAGTGCGAAAGAGTAGATATCGCGACACACTTGCTGCTGTCTGTGATCTACAGAAATTTGTCTAGTTCAGTGTCTCGTAGGAACTGGAGTAGAACGTTCGTACAAACAATCAAATGAAATTCCGCCGCGTCAGAGTGTCAGTGATTTAAACAAGGTGGCAGTAAACCAAAACGGAACCCTGCAAAGGAACCAGCTCTAAAAAAACGATAAATTACACACACGCCAAGTTCGCGCGAAATTCCTGCTTTGCGATGCTCCCAACGGAATCAGTTTCGAGGGATCAATTGCTCTCGTTCTCTCTTGCTTATAACTAGTACTATCACCAGAGTGGCGTGATTTTTGACAGAAAGCGGAGAAGAAGCATGACCGGATGCTGCCAGTCATGGTTAAAAAATACGAGCTACAGAGTGTAGTCAGTAGATGTGTAAATTGCTGAAGTATAGAGACCTGTAAGAACAGCTATTTACGAGCCAGGAACTCGTAAGGAGTTGGAGGAGGCTGCGGGCGTCAGTGAACATCTGGTATGCTAACGGCCGAAACGAATTGCGGTTGCTTTCAAGAGAGCACGGCACCGATTCGATAGCGCAGTGGGCATGGCAACTGTAAATCTTCCACAGGTTTTTGTTTAATATTTTGTTAGGTCGTGGAGTGCTCTCCCTGTAATACCTGTGAAACTAAATCCCAGCGTTCCAGCTATCTTCTTAAGTTATCTTCTTAAGTCTTCTTTCTAAGTATACCCCAGTTATCTTTTAAGTCAGTGGGAAGAAAGTTTAAACTCTGACAACGACACACACACACAAAAATGGTTTTCTGACTTGCATTTTGTGTGATTGTGCATTGCATCGTTGCCGAAGAGAAGTTAATGGTTCGATACGAACACAAGGGCGATGCGGTCTTAACTGCATTGCCTGACCTGAATTCTTTATTCCATGCTAGCAAAAACTTGACCACTGCCTATCTTCCACCAAATGTTTTTTTTTTAGTCTCGTCGGCTGTCCGCCACTCAAAATTGTACGTAAGCGACGTTTATAAATTAGCCAATGAAGGGATCAACCCGAGGCTGTCATCAGCTTTACTGCGGTGGTGCCTTGCGGATTCCTTCCTCTTATTAAGCATCCGTTGGCTGAACACGCTCAGTAATTAGCCAGGATGACCACGCTAACCAGGTTGAGCTTTCATGCTAACCACGCGGAAGCCGCCCTTATTTTGCACAGCCTTGCATGACATTTCTGTTCTTCTATCATGAACCAGATGGGCCCAGCTGCTTCGTTGACGAGGTTACAGACTGTTGCCTATTGCTACAGCACGAAGTTTAAGAGAAAAAAAATCTAAACATAAAACGACAACGTTAAAACTACGCAAGCCAAACGCGGACAATCCCCTCATTACGTCTTTCCCGTCAGCTTGCACGCGTTCGCAAAACTTTCCCGTTAGTGCTGTTCTTTCGCGCGGCAGGCTTAAACACGGATTACCAGCCCCCGTCTGCCTTCGCCCCGGCGCATCCGGCAGGCCCATAGCGACTGGCGCGGCGACTTTATGGCGAGCAGGCCGGTGAGTCCATCTTCGCGAATGGCCAGCCCTCCCCAACTCCAAGGCCGCCGGATTGCGTCATCGGGGGCACCTGTTTTCCGTCACGCAACCTGACGGTGCGTCCGAGCTGACCTCACGCCGGGGATACATCAAACGTGGGTGTGTCCCGGCAGCGGCGTTTACAGCCTCCGGCCGGCTTTGGCAGGACGGGCCGCGGGCGACGCCCACCTCGCTGCTTGCACGCCGTCCACACGGACGTTTTATTCATTCAGTGCATAATTAATACGTAAGCCGAGCACGTGCGCAGCTGGACGGCCTGGTGGCAGGAACATCGTCCACCCCTCGTCCCAACGGGCCGCCAAATTGGTGCGCGCAAGAAACAGCTCGCTGAAGACGCTGGGGATTTCAACGATTTAAAAAGCGCGAAAGAAAAGGAAAGCAGAGGGGAAAAAAAGTTCTGGTTGGTGACGAGGACGACGACTCGTTAGAAGACGATGACGCGTCTCTTGCTTACCATTGAGCGTGATGACGCACGACGAAATCATTACTTTATGAGCAGGAACGACAACACAGGAAGAAAAGTAAGTGAGAGGGTGCTCAGGTATTACGATTAGTTTGCTGAAGTGGCGCTAACAACGTTTATGTCAAAGCAAATGTTCAACCTCTTCTGCACTTGTTGAATGAAAACTGCATTTGAGGCTTAGCAGCGCGAAAAAAAGTATTTAAGAGTAATTCTACTTTACTAAAGCGGATGACCAGCGAAGCTGTTCAGAAAAAAAAAAAAAAAATCTTGCACCGCTCCGTCTAACGACGACGATGATTGAACGTGAAGCTTTCACGTGAGCGATTCCTTTGTTGTCGTCTGGGCTTGAACTTTGACCCTTTACGCACTCGATTTCGAACAAAGAAAGACGGGTGCACGATTTTATGCTTAATTAGGAAGTCCATGGATCCCTCTCCAAATCCGGTCTGCTTCGAGCGGGTCGGATTGGCGCAATTGGGCGGACGTCGGCTTCATAACGCGATGGACCGAGGTTCGATTCCGGCTACGGGAAGCGTTTTCTTCTTGGGGAGCTTCCAGTATCAGCATCATCATTGTCGGATAAAGTTGGCTTACCTGCAGTGCGTGTTCGACGCGGCACACGCCTTCAAGGAGCCATGAAGAGAAAATACAACTTCGTTTAATTTGAAAGAACTAGGATTCAGTATCTCACTCAGCTCCATTACGGCCCCAAAAGATGTTTTTTTTTTAACTAAAAAAAAAGCAAGAAGTATTTAAAAACTTTCGAATTTTGCGTCAGAGTGACGTGTTATGAGCAAGAATGACGTCATACGGGCCAACAATAAAACAATTTTCAGTGCGTTAACTGCACGTTAGCATTCAAGTGATGCGGTCAAATGGAACTAGAGGCCCCATTACAGACGTCCAGTCATGTGTCGTCGCGACAGGTCAGTTAGGCGGCCGCCAATCGCACAAACAAGATTCCGTGACGTCATAGAAAAGTTGCTGGAAATTGGCTAGGGGGTCGCGACTGCTTCACTCGTTTTCTTTTATATCGCCGTTATTTGTTCGAAGATTGCGATGATATTGGTATCATTGTTATCGGGACCAAGCAGTCTTTCTGATAAACCCAACTTGTATTTTGTCTTCATGGCTCCTTTCAGTGAGACAGAAACTTCGCTTTAATCCACATTACACACATGGTTAGAGGATGTGCACGTATTTATTTTTCTCGTCATTGGGTAATGCTAGGGTCTTGGTGACTACTAAGTTAAAATTGGAAGCAGACAAATATAGGGGGTTCCATCACCCTCCCGTAGAACGCCATATATTGGCAGCAGACGAGAGATCCACAATATTTGCAAGTTCGCTCTGAGATACCTGGCTATGAAAAATCTGCAGAAATTCAGAGAAGGGTCTACTAATGCGTAGCATTCATATGCCGCTTGTCTAGAGTGTCCGTTCTTACCAAAAAATATGGCATGAGTGGCGAAATACTTTAAATTATTTTACCAAAGTTTTCTTTTGTTTCTTTTGGCCAATGATATAAATTTACGCTATTATAGCAATCAAGTGCCTTTACTTCGCTAATTATGTATTTTTTCTGAAGAACCAAGGCGTACTGAAGAGTTGGTCCATTTACGCTATTTTATGCGTATTTCCAACGTTCTTTAGCGGACTTTTTTCGTTTACTCTTCGGTTTTGGGGGGGGAGATGTACGGGATGCACTTTTTATTTTTTTGTCAGATTGTTTTTGTGAAAATTTTATTTTTTTCTATTTTCTTATTCTTTGGGTTTCTCCAAATACTGTTCGACCGATTATCTTCATTTACGCTATTATGACATCTACAGGTGTTACTGCCGCCAAATGCGCATTTCTACGGAAATGCAGGGCGTTACACGGTCCTGGCTGTGGGTGTACTCGGCAAAGAATGCTACCTACGCATTAAGGGGGACTCACTGGTTCGACCAGCATTCATTTGTTTATTTTCTTTTACCCTCCCCCACATTCCTTTCCCCCATCGTGACCAGTGGTCATCCTTTTCTATTAAAGGTTGACTCTCTCTCTCTCTCTCTCTCTGGTTAACCTTCCTATGGGAGTTACTACTTCCTGACCCACGCACGTAAAAACCATCGTGCACCAATACGAAAAGCTTTACAAATACATTACAGCGTTCACAACGGCCTAGTTTGCTTATTTTGGAGATATGTCAATTCTGTATTGAATAAAGAAATAAAACTCTCGCTTGCTATACAGCTAGCGCCATCTATTGAAAACTGGAGAAACCAAAATGCGTGTCTTGTTTATTTTTATCTCGGCAAAGAAGTGATGTATTTCGTAAAGAAGCAAACTAGGCTGTCAGGAACATTTTTATGAATTTGTAAGACCTTTCGTGTCGGTACACGATGCCTTTTAACCACGTGGGTCAGGAATTAGTAACTTCCATGGGAATGCGATCAGTGAGTTCCCCTAAAAAGTAAGCGAAATTAACCGAAATGACACGGTGACACGCCGAGTGCGTTCGGGGCGCGGGACACGTTGCCATGCAGACAAGTAGAAGCGAGGAGCATGACCTGCCGCTGCCTGTACGGGTCTTGCGACTCTCGGCACCGCCCCTACGCCTTTTAAACAAAGTCTGCAGCCAGTGGTGGTGGCAAAGGTGTAGGATCGGAAATGCCGGCGACGAAGGGACGATACCGTTAAACCGCAGATAGAGCGACACGTCGCCGACGCCGAGCGAGCAAACTTGACCGCTCAAACAGCAGCCTAAGCACGCGCGGCACGGTGTATACGTAGGACGCGCGAGAAACGTCGCTTTTCGAACTTCTGTAGCGGCAGCAAGGTGTGGGAATTGTGCCAGGCTTCCAGTTCTCCAGGTAGAGGGACGCTGATGCGCATGCACGTTTAAAGATCCAGCAGTAAATATTAAAATAATTTTTGAATTTATTTTTTGCCCCTTTTTTGATTGATTGTGGGGTTTAACGCGCCGACGCAACGCAGGCGATGAGGCGCGCCGTAGTGGAGGGCTCCGATAATTTCGACCACCCGGGGATCTTTATCTCGTGCGCCGAAATCTCGTACAACACGGGCGTTTTTGCTTTTCGTTTCCAGTCAGAAAAGCGGCCGCCGCGGCCGGGAATCGAACCCGCGACCTCGTGCTCAGCAGCGCAACGCCTTAGCCACTGAGCCACCGCGGCGGGTTTTTGCCCCTTTTTGTTTTTTCCTCTCCTCCTGACACCCTTAGCCATCTCCGCCCATATCTTTCCAAGAATTGCGACGACACAAATCGTTCGAACTTTTAAGTAAACTACACCTGCACTACGGGGCGCTCCGTATAGGGGGGCAGCCAGGTACCTAACGCGCTCGGAGATGATGTAACACCGTCGTTATTAATTTTCGCCTCCGTACGAAAAAAAGGTGTACTAGCATTATTGGATAATTACGCGCTGCTTCCGCTGCTTGTCTTCTTTGTGTGTTTTTTCATGGCCGGATGTGGCGATGAGTAGCGAAATTGGTTTCGGGCTTTCGTCATTTTATTTCCCATTAGGCCATGTTCGGGTATATTGGGCGACTTTGTGTTTAGTTTGGTTATATTTTTTATGACCTCGGTTTCAGTTGATACGACGCATATTAACGCTCTTATAACGATGAAATGTATTGTTACCTTTCCGAATTACGCGTTTGCGTGTGGATTCCACCTCTTCAAACGGTTATTGCTTTTTACGATTTATTTCTCGTCTTATTTTTTTCTCGTTTTCTTTAGCTTCGCCCTTGTACCGTGAGAGCAGTGTACAAGATATACTTTTTTATCTGGTGAATTCATTTTTTAGATTTGTTTAATTTCTTATTTTGCTGTTTGCTGATTAAAAAAAATTCTCCCACGAATAATCTTAATTTATACTGTTGTAAGTACTACATGTGCTAACTTTGCCAATTATGCGTATTTGTGCAAATACAGGTTAAGCTTAGCGTTACGTGTTTAGTGCTCTGGGCTGCTTGGCAAAGCGTGCTTATGCATTAAAAGCCTCGTTAGATGAGGGGTTGTGGTTTCTGTCAGAGAAACCAGAACAAAAGAAAACCGGGAAACGACATTTCGTTTTTTTTACCTGTGCTCGTAAAGACGTACTGTGATTGCCGTGCCGAAAAGATTTCAAGCTTCAGGGAATGTACACAGGGCGAAAGATAGGGCCCCCTCGCGCCGCGCCGACAGAGAAGACAGAGAAAAAAAAATAATTTCTGGTCAGATTAAGATTTATTCGTCGTATTCTTCCGCAAGAAGAATCATGTCAGAAAGCATTCGTTATAACAAAATATTGAGAGCTATCGCTGCGCAAATGAAAAGCGAAGCGATGTAAATTTAGAATCAAGCGGTAAGGAGCATTTCAGTGTGAGGAACCAAATGGCAAAAAGGCAGTACCATAACCCTGGATGTGTAGTAGGCTATAAAAACACAACAAAACAAAAACAGAGGTGCGCATAAGAGGTCGCGCAACCAGTAACCCTAATATACATGCCATCGTCTCTATTTTTTCGTCGTGCCATAATACACCGCCCCCACCCCTGCTCCCTCTAACGGTACATCCATAAATATCCATCGGCCAGCACCACTTAATATCGGTCGAACAACCGCAGGGGCGCCGTTGTTAAGCGGCCGTGTAAAGCGCCACTCGAGCGACAGGCCGCGTGGCGATAAAGAACGCCCTTTTTACGACGGTTGTGGAGCTCGGGAAGCCCAAGAGCAGGGAGCGACCAACCTTTCAGGCGAAACGTCACCAACGCGCCCCGGTGACAGATGACCCCGGGGCGTTCTGTACCAACGCGCTCCGGTCGACTGGTGCTTTCTTTTGCCCCGGGGTGTATATGTTGGTTTCATCCCGCGCCTCTATTTATTGCCTCTTCTGTTGTCGTCTGCTGGGTGTCCCAATAGACTTTAATCATGAGTTTCGTTTCCTCTGCGTTTCCTCTCTCTTTTTTCTTTGCTAAGATAACAACAAAAAAAAACGTTTCTGGCATTCTCCTAGCCGTACGCCCAAGTGCTTTTTTTTTTGTAAAAATGTATTTTTTTCCTCGTCGTCTTCTGTCTCGAAGGTTGGCCGCATTCTTTATTATCGTCTGCTAAGCGTCCTGGTATTATTGTTTCCTCTGCTGGGGCTTTGGTGTTGCGTCAGGTCCGACATCCGCCGCCTCTAACGCCATTCCCTAAACCCTCCGGGCCACAGGAGCATCTTTGTCATCGTTCCTTTTCTTTGTTTTAAATGGAGAGGCGCTCAAAGCCTGTTTGATCTCGGGGCTTTGAACCCCCGCCCTCTGGCCACTCAAGCAACGCAGTCTCTCCGTTCGTTCTTTCTTCTGCATCTTCGGCTCTTTACCGAGGCCTTCACGGCGGCGGAGGTCTCGCTTCGAGGGGCCTTTCGAATTCGGATTGCGCGAGGCATGTCGGATGGCGCCTCGCGCGCGTTCGACCCGCCCGCCGGGCGTGTTTTCCGGGACCTTCGTCTGTCGAAAGGAACGCGTCGCTGCACTTGAAACGAATGCGATTCGGAGTGGAGTGCGGAGGACAGCTGCCCGGGATGCCATTATCGAGTGCTGTTGACGTTTCGTTTCTCCCGATGTGACATTTCCCCGCACAATGGGAGTAACCGCCGCGGCGTGGTACTGACGCAGCAGATGGGGAGAATATCAAGAAATCGATGTGAATCTTGAAAACAAATTAGCTGCAGAACTGTCTGTATTCTTGCCCGCTGAATTAGTTAGCAATAAAGTTTGGTTTGTGTCGTCTGAAAGGTCTGGACAGTGTTCCCAGAAGTCTTACGAAGAATGGAGCAACTGAATCAGTTAGGGAAATAAAGTCTGTAGAAGTAAACTACACTTTTTCACACCGTCTACCTGAACAGAGCTATACGCATCCCCAGGAACGCCCGATTCGTGCTTCGAGCAAATGCTCGATTTCTTCTTTGATTTATCCAACATTTATACACTACAGGTTAATCCTGCGGAATCGTGCACCCTAAATGTTAAGTGCGGTGCTCTCTCTCTCTCTCTCTCTCTCTCTCTCTCTCTCTCTCTCTCTCTCTCTCGTTGCAGCAGGAGCACAGGTTGATTTTTAATTGCAAATTCTGAATGCGCCGAAAGCTTAAGAGACTGCTTTCTCTGTGCTCCGTTGTTGTTTAAGTCCACAACGATGGCCAGTAACAACGTTAATGGCGTGTTGAAAAATAGTGGAACCCGTTGTCTACGAAATGGTATTGCATATGTATATTATATTGTAGGGCATTATAGTAATGGCTTGAAAGTAAAGCTCTTTCGGCATGGCCCCGAAATATCGTAACCGGTTCGCCTTCTTCGTAATTCCTTTCTTTTTTGCGTCTTGTACCTCTGACTTTATTCTATAGAACTACTTAATTCTAATGAAAAGAGAATATTCTAGCTGGCGTGGTGCTGTAGTGTTTTGAATTACAGCTGTGGTTCTCTAGAAGTTACTCAGTTATATTTGGATTATTTTACCGTATGATATACAGCGCTATGGCCAAATCGCACAAACGTACACACCAACACAAACCAATAGGGCGTAAAAAAATTTTGCCGTACAGGATTGGCGTTTGCGTTGATTCAAATCTTAGATTAGATGGGCGCTATTACAACTAAATTCAGAGCAAGCAAAAATACGCGTCAGGGTGGCATAGATAGCGGCCCCAAGCGCCGCTAAATTAAAGCGGGGCCCCTTGTGTATAGCTTTTCTGGTAAAAGCCAAGGACAATAACAAAAGAAAAAAAAAAAAAAAAAATAAGCTGTCGCTACAAACCACGTTAGCTCACGTTCAATTATGAAATTAAACTAAGAACAAGACAAACCTGCGGTATAGGAACTAATCTGGAGTAACTTACTGCGCATTGCGCACTTTAGCCATCTCGGGTTTAACTGCCGTCGGGCAAGACCTCAATTTTGGGATATTGGAATTGAAATTTAAACCCGCAAATCCATTCTTCATGTTATGATTATCCGCCGTATTGTAATAAGTGCGTACACATATTTTAAAAAGAATACGCGCGATTTTAGATTAGTAGCTAAATTAATGCGAACTACCGAACAAGAAACCTCTTTAATCACCCAGCTTCAACCACGTATACGTTACGTGTGTTCGTCTCGATTTCAGGGCTGCGTATACCTCTGAGCCCCCCACACGGACAAGTGGATGCATCATTTCTCCTCCGCCCCCCCATCCCCCTCTCTTTGTTGTTTTCTGGCCCCGTCGCTGGCATATGATTCACGAAGCCATAAACTACATCCTTGTGTACGTGGCCCTTTTTTTGTTTCACACTTCGAGTTCACCACAAGCCCACCCGCACGCCGCTGAAGCTTAACTCCTGCGGCGGCGCCGACGACACTTCAACGACCACAACTATCCCTCCCCTCACTCGCAGTCCCCCGCAGTTCCCCATTTCCTAAACGAAAGCCCTCAGCAGGGAAGCCGTATCCACACACCCCTGCATCTCCCACTCCTTTTGTCGGCCCCTGTCAGCGCGAGATCCTTCTCCACCGCCGACACTACAGACTCCCTATATACAACCTCTCTGCGTTCGTGTATATATCCATTAGCGTATATATCTTACGTATATATCTATCTCTATATATACCCTACCGACCCGTGGGGGGCACCGGTGTCGCGGAACCGAAAGCGAGTGCTCTGGATATAGCTTTCCAGGCTGATTTATGACGAGACGAGGCGCTTATATCTCTTAACCCTGATGCCTGCTTTCGTCTTTTCTTTGCCCCGTTTTGGAGACGTAAAAGTTTTGCCGGCGCGAAGATGTAGAGCGACGGGAGCACATATGCGAAAGCGGCACACACGGGCGGCTGTTCTTTTTCATTTTCTTGCGGTTTTTGACTGCGTAGCGCCTTCCAGAGCGGGAACATTGGAAATTAATGGCTTTCCATACGCCGCGGTAGATTACAAACTCTGACGGGGAAGAGTAGACACGTGGAGGTTCGTGAAAAGAAAAGAAATATATGGTAAAAATGTTTAAATGTCTTTGGAGTAGTGAACCGAGAAGGCAGCACGAAAGAAAAGGATCAGTATGGAAGCCTTACTCTTGCAGACTATATGGATGCGCACTCGGGCGAGGTTCTCATAGATTTATCGCCCAGGAATATGGTTTTCTCGAGTATATACAAACTGCGGTTCGTGTAACACTTAGCGTCAGCAGTGTGTTTCTTATGCCTGACGGTGGAACCATACACTGCGCAATAAAACAGAAATTAATGGACGGTTGAACGAATGATTAGATTTATTCATACGGACAATGAATAATCTCTCAGTCGTTTTTCACAGTCATGTTTCTCTCGCGAGTAAAATCGTTAGTGTTTCATGAATATGCCTACACCGCTTTTTCCCCGTACATCAAGGTGATGTGATAACTGCTTCTAGAATTCAAAATGCTGCGGCTCGCTATTACATCCGCAAAGATTTTTCCCGCACATATTAATGTGAAGAAACAAAACGTCGATGGCATCTGGTCGGAGTAAAAGCGTCTGCTGATGACAGAACGGCAAACAACATTGCAACGCATTGTGACGTCATTGCTGTAGTTCCAGAGGCGGCCACAAAGGGCGCCGTTGCGTTTGTTTCACAGCTTTTCCGAACAAACTGACGCGGTAAACTTGCGCTGAGCTGTGGAACAGAACGGATGTAGATGGATCACCCAATGCAGCTGCAAAAAAAACGGTGCTCACCTGTCGTTAACAGAAGAAGAAACGTCGAAAGGAAGAGAGCCACGGCCAGCGTCGACACCTGAGCCATTCTGGGAAAGGCGGCTGCTCACTGCGGCTTGCCAGGTACTGGGAAAAAGAGAGAGAGATACAGCTTAAAAGGGCACGGGGACAAAATAACGTCACAACGTGCGGATCTCAGTTTCAACTATAGGTGGACTTTCGGGGGCACTGCGGACACCGATAAAAAACTTTACCACCCCTTCCTAAAGAAAGTTAGAGAAGCGCGAAAGTTCATCAAAACTGCGTCATAGTGCGTCAAAAGCATCGCTAAAAGGGCGCCCAACAACCTTCGCTGAAAGTGCGTCCAATTCGACCTTCCCAGACCCCAATCGCAAACGAACAACGAAACCATGCGACGATTTTTCGCGCACTAAGGAAGCGCATCTACGAACTATCTAAATGTATGTCAATACGAGGTCTTTGAGATAAAGATCTACTATTGTAC
Organism: Haemaphysalis longicornis; assembly: GCA_013339765.2. Classification (NCBI taxonomy): domain Eukaryota; kingdom Metazoa; phylum Arthropoda; class Arachnida; order Ixodida; family Ixodidae; genus Haemaphysalis; species Haemaphysalis longicornis. The sequence continues at coordinate 73,674,572 of CM023451.1, forward strand.
TCTTTCTTCATGATCGATGCCTGTATTGTCTTATCTAGAACCGTTCCTTTTCGCGATTTTCACGTAAACCGTTTTTGACACAATGGAAGCCCGGCTTCACGCACGGGCCGTGTGTCCAGACATCTTATCAGAGCTTTTCGGTCGACCAACCGGTCTATGGGGAAATGCATTAGTTTTCTGACCGAACGTCATCGATCTATCAAAGCTTTTCCTTAAAAACTAAACCTGGCCTGAGTGCAAATGCTTTTAGTAACCTTCAGTTAGGAGGTGAATGGAATCAGCAGGGAAGCATCTCGTATCGGTTCATCGTATGACCCTGTCGCCTACGAACACAAACCAAAAAGGGCAATAGTACAAAACATACCGTAGCGTCGCAGAGGTTGTTCCGACCACACTTTGCGTTTAACAAAAGTTCGGATAAACAGGAATTTCTTCACGCAATGGCAGCTAAGACCCTTTTACTCAATTACGTCTCACTTCTTTCGATAGCGGAAGTGAAGCGGGGAGGTTCGTTTCAATTCTGGTGCCTTCAGAAGCAGGGACGAAGACGACAACAACAACAGCAACAACAACGACAGCAACAACAACAACAACGAAACAAAACAACGACGACAATGACAACCGCAAAACAACAGATGTGTTTTCCACCCGAGTCTTGCGGCAGTGCAAAAGAGCCGCCGGCGTCCTTTCGCTGTCAGAGAGCAAGCATTTTGTGTTTTCATGTGGCGGTCGGTTGGTCGGTCGATCTGGGTCAAACTGCGAGATGCAATGGCAGCAGCAAATGCTCCTCCACTGTAGCTGCGCCTCTATTATAGGGGAGCGTCTTCTTCCCCGGAAGCCGTTCCTCACGAAGGACGAAAGGTTTCCTAACGTGGCGCGCTTGTTTCCTCTCTTTTTTTCTCTCGCAAATAGCAATCTCGGAAGTGCGCTTCCCCAGACATCGTCCGGAGCAGCGGAAGCGTTCGAAGACGTCGAGGGACGTCGGGGAAACGATTTTCTGCTGCGACTAAAGTTGTTACTCGCCTGCAGCCGCATTTCTGTTTGAGTCGACGAATGAACGAAACACTCTGGAGAACGTCTGATGATGAGGAAGGAATTGTAACCGAAAAAGAAAAATGCTTTCGATGATGCCTGGAGGGCTTTCAACGTGAAGAGTTTTGGCGCAGAATCGAAACCACTCGAACCAAACAGGAACGATACGATAGGAGTTCAAACGAAGGAGTGAAATAATCTCATGAAACAAGAAATGTGAATAATCAAGCCTCGTTTATAAATGTTCATAAAACTGCATGCAATTGTTGACAGGACATGGGAGACGGGAGCGCTCGAAAGGAACTTGAAAAAGCTGCCATTATGTACGAGCTTATAGACTTTTGCTTCGTTCGAAATGCAGGTTTGTTAGGGGGAAAACAAAACAGAGAAAAATCAATTGATGTTTTTTGTTCGACAGTGAGTCTATGCACGCGCCATGGTCTTAATTACTTTCGACGTTCTCCATCATTAGTCAAACTTTACGAGATAGGAGCACCGAAAGACATGACAGAGCAGAACAGAACAGAACAGAAAAACAGAACAGAACAGAACAGAACAGAACAGACAGAACAGAAGAACAGAACAGAACAGAACAGAACAGAAAGAAGACGACAGAACAGAACAGAACAGAACAGACAGAACAGACAGCAGGAACAGAACAGAACAGACAGAACAGAACAGACAGAACAGAACAGACGACAGAACAGACAGAACAGACAGAACAGAACAGACAGACGAGACAGACAGACAGACTTAAAACGTTGCCCTCCCCCCCCCCCCCCCCCAAAAAAAATTCTTCGGGGCACTTGAGCATGCTAACGGGCTTTAAAGGCGAAAGCCTGGCGATGCTTGTTAACGACTCCTTTACTGCTGCATCATATCTACTTCTTTCTTCGCATTGGTTTCTTTGTCTTTCGGCGGATTTACTTCGAACAGCTTATTTTCTGCTACAACGTGTTTGTACCTTTTTTACTCTATCTCCCCTCTATCTCTGCGCTTTCCTTTCTTCGCATTGCGGGTGCTAGTGCTGTCAGCAGCAGACTTGGCACCACGCCACAAGCTCACTAAAATCAGGGATTTGCGTGGCTGGTGGGCACCTGTTTTACTCGTGTGCCATCACGTGCAGGTGCGTGTCACGCGGCACGCAATATTCTACAACTTTTACGTTTCCAATTCACAGTTTTCCAAATCTTGTGAAGTTGGCACAACAGCCACTCAATAGTGTCGATTCTTGGTCAATCCCTCCATTGGGAATGTGTCGCGAATAAAGAGCAACAACGACAACTCTTCTTTGACCGCTGACGACGTGCGGGTACGTCGCTTTTTGTTGAAGGGCGGAAATTTCAAGATTCTGTGCCTAAGTGGTTGGCACGCGCCGAACCATTGACTACACTGATATATTTTTTAACGACAACCCCAGCCGGAAGACCCTGAAGGTGGCGTCGGATCATCTCATGTTGTCCTGTTTTCACGTGTAGCTTTGTGACTATGTCGAAGTACGTGAATTAAAAAAAAAATTAACGAGATAGCTCAGTGGTTCCGCACTTGGCTGCTACTGTGGAGGCCGGGTTCAAATCCTATCGGATCCCACAGGTGTTTTCAACAGCGAAGCTGTTCAGCAAATCGTATTTTTTTGTGTCCGCAGTTAAAAATACCCGGAAATTGCCGAGCGCGCCCACATGAGCGCGTGCCTCACGGCGGCCGTCAGGCAGTTAACAAAACCAAGAAAATACCGAGCGCTCGTGCGTGCGTGCCTCGCGATGACCTCCCAGCGTCCCTCGGCGCACGTTTGTCAAACCAAGCATACCCACTCAGGGAAAGATTGGTCAAAAAATGAACTCCAGTATTCGCCATAAACGTGGCAACACTTGCTCGGAACGAGAAAGACGCCATAGCGTACGCCCTCCAAGGTGATGTCCAATGATTAAAACCTTAAAAAAAAATGAAAGAAGCTCACACTTACAGGAACAATGATGGAGTAAAGGTCGTTGCGGCAGCGAAGAAGAAGCAAATCGGCTGCAATCGTGGACTTAAACCTTAGTGATGGCCGTGAAGGTCGCGTGCAGCTTCGCTATCATCAAGTCTTGCGCGTCAGTGTGAGCGTCCTTCATTTTGTTTACTGTTTACAGCGCGGCCATTTTCTTCACCGTATAACAACTACTGCTACAACACTAACGCTGAAGTGGCATATAATCTCAGGCATAAAACTTTTATAAAAATACGAACCAGGACGAATTATGGCACTCAAACACTTAAATGTCAAATTCCTAATCTCCTGAACAGTCACCGTGTAGTGTTTGACATGATTGAGCAGACTTCCTCGGTAGCCGCTTTTAGACTCGGAAACGAAAATGTATCTTCTACGTGACGTGTAAGATTTTCCTGTAATTTTGTGTTATTTTGTGTACATGTTTACGCTATTTTTGTTTCCTTTCAAAAGCGGAGTGTTTACGCGGTTTTTATTTTAATTTTGTTACGCAAGAAAAAGCGTGTATCTTTGTCTATATGTCTTTAGCCATTGTGTCATTGTAGTAGGTATTACTTCGGTTTATTACGCTAGAAGTGTGTATGAATACTTGTATTTATTTAGGGATGAATAGTTGCTTCTGTTTCTGTCGCTTGCGCTGGCAGGTGCTAGGGGCCTAGTCAGGCGACTATTACAGTGGCCTTTTGCCTCAACACCTTGGCACATTTTTATCGTAAAAAAACAACAAAACAACGATGTTTCTTTCCAAGAATGGGGCACATATAACACTTTATCCATAGAAAATATCGATTAAAAATAAGGGCAGTTCAAGCTGCTTTTCGGACGCTCACCTAGATGTAAAGACAAGAAAAACTGTTGAAAGTACTTTCTGTTAGCATAAACCAGAAGAGCTGGGATTACTTTTGTGCCCTTTCTATCACCCATCGTTCGGGGCTTCCGCAAAGATAACGGCCTGGAAATGGGAAAATGGAGCACGTTAAGAAGGAGGAGGAGGAGGCAGGTTATGGGTCGATTGTGTAAGCGCCGTCAAAGTTTACATTGCAGATGAGTGCGTAAAGGTTTGAGGCGTCTCTGTCAAACGAAGTTCGGCGCGACGGCTAAGCTTCCCTGCTTGCTTTCTGCAAGCACTAAGATTAAAAATCGAGGTATACATGATTAAAGCTCTCTTCATTCTGAGAGTTGATTACACGCCCCGGTTAAAGTTTACTTTTGGCATACATTCCGAGGGAGCTAGCGTTAGCTGACGTTTAAGAGTAAGCAAATTATATCATGTTAACGAGAGTTTGTACCTTATGCACACATACGCACATCCTTCAATTGTCCTCCGGCCAGTACACAAGATAAGTCTCATCTGAGAAAAAAAGAAAGACAGAAAAGCAAGAAAAGCAATGCACAACTCCACTGCTGGTTGCATGCCAAACGTTATGCTCGCCCCCCCCCCCATTTTTTTTACAGCAGGCGATCCCCGCTGAACATCCTGTAAAAACACCCTCGGTTACGTTTCACTGTACTTGTGTGTATTCTTGCCGGAGCGCGTTTACGTAGCGTATTTGTTTTGTTTTACTGCGAATCTTGTTGTTTTTTGTAGTTTACTCCGCACATCATACGCTATTGCACCGTTAAGGAGGTTCTGCACCGGCGCTGATAAAAAGCTTTCAGTTTTCCTTTCGTGATTGGAAACGCCGGGAGAGACAAAGTTATCATCATCACAAAATGGCACTCCATGGTTTATTCATCGCAGCAGGTATCTTTTTGCTTTTTTAGTTTATGCTTTCCCCTTGCTGCAATCTTCTTTAAAGCGGTTACCTAATGCGTTTACTGCTGAAACTGAAACGAAGCCTGCCAATGGCGGATGTATTACTACTGTGACGTTACCTACAGTGCGAAGACAACGCCCAGACCGCACAGAACCGCGGGAAAGAGAGGTAAACCTTTCCAGCGAGTTTATCGGACGAAAACGCCCGTGTGTCGAGATTTCCAGCACGTCAAAGTTTCCCAGGTGGTGTAAATTAATCCGGAGCCCTAAACTACGGCGCGGGGGTATAAAAATACGCAAATTGGTTTTCCTTATCACTAATATTGGTTTTTGGTTAAGCCTCCAATTTTAACGGGACTTTTCGCACTTTATAAGACGCCTTGAAAATTACAGTTCTATGGGGAAAGAATTATTTGTTGAACACACACACACATGCACACATAAAAATGGACGCCATGCCGCCCTGGGAAAGTGGATGTCCAGCGCGGCTGTTGCAAACCGCTACACATGCTGATGGGGGAGGGCATGAAATGTTCTTGTTTTCTCGGCGGGCTTGTCGCTTGCACTCGCATTCTCTGTCACGGTGGGTCCTGACATGCGCTCGGCATCTTGGGCGAGAACTGCTATAGGTCCTGCTCAGCCTAACGCATGCGGTAGCCCTCTAATGACGTCAACCCCTCTGCCATTTCGAGAGCAGCTGGAAACCTAGGGTCCGTTCAATTCACGGGAACCGTGTGAACCAGTTCAGGCGGTGCAGCGTTTCGCCGCTCGTCTCAGTGGTGTAGCTCGCGGCACCTGAACCGCGCCGTTCGATTCACCCGCCGGTGCTGCCGACGGATGCAGAAAGCAGTTCATGGCTTTGCCTGCACTCTCTGCCGAGAAGGTGCAGAAGCACAGAGAAAAAAGTGCAGGTCGGGTACCGTCGATTATGCAGGATGGCGAAACCGGCTTTGCGCAGCTGTGAACTGGTTCGAGAGGTGTAGGGTGAATTGAACGGACCCCGAATCTTTACCAGAACACATGGGAGGGTTCCCATTGCTGACCGGCGTCTTATCATCCCAGCATGCGTTTTCGACGCTTATTTTGTGCTTTTTTTTTCTTTACACAAATACTGAGCGCTATGCTGCGCGCCTGATTAGCCCGAAGCATGCGCTCGGCGTCTTGGGCGAAAACTGGTGGGCACTGCTTGGGTTTTTTTTTGTTTAGGACACGAAATTTTCCAACCAACTAGTGGTTAACAGCTGCGCTGTAAAAGCCTCCACAGCTATCAACATCCTCTACGTTGAAGGCCTTCGTAACTCGTTCGTAGTTTCTGCCACAAAAAGTTTCAGCCCCTGAGAAAACAATCGATTTACTCCCGGGACAGTTGACATTGTTTATGCAATATCATTGGACGCGTATGTAGAAGGGCCACCGCTCCTCTCTTTCTATTACCGTTTTTTTTCTCTCTTTTTTTTTTCTTTGCGGTGCCAGAAAAAAAAGCGCCAGAATTGTGACTTTCCTCTTTATGAGAGCAGCCCCCAGGGTGTCATTTATGCCGATACTACAATCCACGAGGTCTTATTACGGGAAGTTGCCTCTTTCCTCGCATAATAGGGACCCGACACACGATCGCTCCACAGCGGCCCGCACTACTAACCAACACAAATAAACATTTCCTGCAGGATACCTTTCCTGAAGGGTTATGCACACAAACACTGAAGGCCGCGGGACAGATACGCGGAAGACGAGACAGTCATCTCGGGCGCATGAGGGCCATCTCTCGACAAAGCGGGCCCCTTCTACGGTCGGCGTCCAGAAAGGGCGGGGGCGGAAGATGGAAGGGGGGGGGGGGGATACTCAAAGGCCGGGCTTAGATCGATCAAAAGGCGTCCACCATTCTCCGTCCTTCGAGGGCCCTGGCATACGAGAAAATGGGGGCACATTCCGCCTCTGAGCCCGGCTCGCCTGCGTCGCCGCCTGTAGTTCGCAGCAGCGTCGACATTGTCGTCACTTCGCTTGGCGACGGTGAACCCCCGAATTTGCAGCCACTAATTTGGCCCTTCTGTAGCCCCGGCCGAAGCGCGTTTTTTTTCCTCCTGGAAACGTTTTTCTCTTCTCTTTCATGGCGGTCTCGCCTAATCTGCGTATGTAGAGCGCACGCGTGGCTCGATTCGGTTCTGCGTGGGAGGCGCCCTCCCTTCGTCGTCATCAACCAGGAGTGCCTTTTGTCTTCGGACAACCCATTATCGTCCGCGCGTCCGTCCTCCATCTTCCCACTAATTTTATTTTTTCGCTCACTCCCGAGAAAGGCGGAGGAGAAGCCGTCCACGTTGTCGTCGCGGGGCAGACAGTTTTTAGGCTTATCTTTTTTTTTTTTTCGGGAATTGATGAAGTGGAATTTCAACGCTGAAAAGATTTAAAAAAAAATATTCGAAGAAAAGGATGAAGGAGCACAGTGTGTTCTTTTTCCCTTCGTCGTTTTTCTTTTCTTCTTACACGTGAAGTGCAATCGAATTGCTGATTAATTCTGTTAAGTGTTATGGCAGACCAGGCAAGCGGAAAACGAAGGAAGGATACTACTTGCGGATGGAACCGTTGTGTGCGTAAGGAACATAGACACACGCAGTCACGCACACATACAAATAACAACGAATGTGATGTTGGAGGTTGTTTGAGTCACCCACGGGTTCGTACACAGAACCGGTGACGTATACACGTGTGCAAGCTATACATGTGTGCCTACTCGGAGTGTACTCGCTACGGGGAAAGCGTTTAACAAACTTACTCTGGACAAACGTTGGGAAAACAAACAAAGGGGGACACGGAAATGAAACCTGTAAAATATGAAGAAAGAACGCAGGAACGAAAAAAATGGGGAATGTGACGAACGAAATAAAGAAACACAGCGAAACGGAAGGGTTTAATTATACGCCGAGTGGTTTTTGCTTGTTCTGTGTCAGTTTGTCTTTGTGGTCATTCTTTGTACAGGTTACATCCAGGAAGTTCAGCACAGCCCACGTGATTGTTTGCCTGTGGGACGAGCGTTTCCTGGAACAGAACGTGTGGGCGGCACACGCGTCGCAGTTGACAGCGTTGTGCCGTGCGAGCGAAGTTAAGTAAAAGGGATCATGAATGCAACAAACAACTTTGCCTTACTTGAAACCTTCAATGCTTTTCAATCCAGTACAGTTTTTCTTCCGTGTAAAATTGAATTTTACTCACAAACATTTTTTTTAGTTAAAAGGACCTATTTCAAACTTCCCACTTCCAGTATAGTTTTATGACGTGCCACACTGTCTTATGACGCTCCTGGGGGAGGAAATATAAAACCCAGCAGTGACCACTAATAACGCACAAGTGAATCACTAATAGGGAACTGTTTGGTTAACCTCTCATGGTAGCCAATCACTGGCGAGTAACCGCCAATGATGGATCATCGTTGGGGACACAACTGGCTTTACACGTTGGCGGTTCATCATTGACCCAGCACTGAAGAACCACCCGTAGTCCGCAGGATTATAGGTTACCGAACCTGCCGCCCCCACACTTTCACGAGTTCAGCGCTGGCATTGCTATGGCGCCACACTGTAGTCCGTTAGGGCCGCGAGTTGATTCTACATTCGAATTGGGGATATCTTTCGATGTACGAAATCGACGACAGAATAGGCGCGTCATCTGGCAGCGGCAGTTACGCCATCGAACCCGCCGCGGTGGCTCAGTGGCTAAGGTTGCGCTGCTGAGCACGAGGTTGCGGGTTTGATTCCCGGCCGCGGCGACCGCTTTTCTGATGGAGGCGAAAAGCCGAAAAACGCCCGTGTGCACGAGATTTCGGCGCACGTTAAAGATCCCCAGGTGGCCCAATTAATCCGGAGCCCTCCACTACGGCGCGCCTCATCGCCTGCGTTGCGTCGCCGCGTTAAACCCTACAAGTCAATCAATCAATCAATCATCAATCAATCAATCAATCAATCAATCAATCAATCAATCAATCAATCAATCAATCAATCAATCAATCAATCAATCAATCAGAAACGCTGTCGCCCGTAGACGTCACTTGTACCTAGCAGCATATATGTGGCCAATCTTCTCTCTTCTTTAGCGCATGGCACTAAAAAGCAAGGCTGTCACGTGGCGCCACGCATATATACATGACGCCACTACGATGTTAGATTTTTGTTTTAACGCCATCACCCAATCCACGTAGGCCTCTCTTTGACGTAACACGGTGACATCAATGAGCGATGTGCAAGAAACGTTTGGAGGAGTCGCCATCCTACCTTAGTCTTGACTAGGTATCTAGCTTAATTAAGTGGAGTTAACATTACACGTGACATATTTGTTCTTCCGGAGTGACTCCTTTTCCACTGATGCAAAATTGTGTGCAGTTTTCACGGTCTTCGACAGCACAGCGATTCGATTGCCGGCCAAAGTGGCCCATTTTGGCGCATGTTGTAAGAGCGCTGGTGATCTAAATTAATAGGGATAGGCTTTCTCTTCGGCGCACTCTAAGGCTACGGGCTTACGCTTTTGTACCCCTCCTCCTCTTTTTAACACTAAAGTGTTTTATTCCGGAATACACAAACATTTGAGTGACGTCATATCCGTCAAGGAAATGACGCCAGTGCAACGAAGCAAGCGGCCTGTAAAGGGTGCACCCCTGCACTCACGGTCTTCTTGCGGGGAAGCAACCTTTAGCACTAAAGAGTACGTTATACCTTTGGTTGCTCGTTTTCGGGTTTTATATTTTTACATGAAAGTGTTTTATGCCGGGATGCACGAAGATTTCACTGACGTCATAGCCGTCACGGAAATGACACCACAAACATTTGTCGAAGCGACCCGTCAGCAAGACGTCGCCCGCCAAGCACATCCACAAGACAGCCGCCCACGCGCGCAAATCATGCTCAGCTCTGATTTCGCCGCACATTTCACTTTCGTGTTCTACCGATTCCTAGGAAAGAGGAATGCCCCGCATTTTTTATTACATTTCCTTAAGTTTGTGCGTTTAACCCCTACCCATTTTTTTTGTTATATCTCTTAAGTTTGTGCGTTTAAAAAATGCGCAGTTTAACCGGAATCGTACAGCATTCAAAAGCTTGCCCGCCCTTTTTGGAGTACATGAGCTTGTCTCCCGGCGCTAACTGTCTGGTCACTCGATTCGTCGTCGCGCTGCATTGCAGCGACCTGCGCGAGAGCGGTGCCGGTGGCGCATTCCTAAGCCGCGCGGCGTGACACCGATAAGCACAGCTGAGACTCGACACCGCCGCCAACGGGGGCTTTGTCCCCACCGGTCGTTGCCATATCAATCGAAGATGAGACGCTTTCAGAGCATGTACTACCTGGGCACGTATGTACATTCGATCTCCCTGGCGCCTCACGTGCGTGGGTCCATCCATCATGGCTGCCGTCGACACCTTTCACACGGTGATTGTCGTTGTTGTCGACATTTGAAGGTCCGCAGTGAATAGCGTGGCGCGTTTTTCTTTCGAAGAATCTATAAATCGTAGCTTTATATGGATAGGCGGAAGGAACCGAATACCTCAAAAACCTAACAATTCCTGTCGTACGACAAAAAACTTTGTTGTGACAATAGAAGTCCTGTTGTTACGACAAAGCCATCTGTTGGTACGGCACACATTTCTGTCGTAACGACTAAGTCAATATTCTCAACGACAAACATAGTCACAACAGAACTGCCATGTACGCTACTCTTCACGATGGGCAATAACATTTAAATAACGTAAAACTTCTGATGGAACCGCAGGATCACGAAAGACAGGAATACGACACGCGACAGAACAGCAGATTCCCGACACGACAAGAATACGACAAGACGACAGTACGACACACGAAAATACGGCAAAACTACAGAAATTTTTATTTTCGTCATTTTCGACTGGGTCTTACTTTGCAATTCATGCACATGCGCAAAAAAGTATACACGTCGGAGAGGAGTTAGAAGTAAGGGGAGAGGGTAACCTGGATTATCTCCCTCGTAGCAGAGCGCGCGCATAGCCATATACTGCCTGAAACACCGCTCAAGCGACGACGGCGGGCACGGGTGGCGCCGTTGCAGCAACAACGTCGCAATGGCAAATACCGGCTGCATTTTACTTCGAAATGGGTAGGCCACGCATGCACGGTACGTAAAACACTGGCCGAACGTTACAGCTTTGCTGGTTAAAGATTTTTACTGAGTGCATGGGCGCCTTTTTTTAGGGCGCAGCCCTTTGTCGGACGTCCGTTAGTTGACCGAGTCGCGTCGCCGTCGTCGAGACCGAGCGAACGATGGCTGGACTGATGAGTGAAAGAAAAAGTGAACGCTGAAAGAAAGCAAAGGAGGACAGTGTCGCGAAATTGGGAGGGAAGGGCGGTTCGACGTCGCGGCGCGAGCAAGCGCTCTCCGAAAGTGTGCGGGGGGGGGGGGGGGGCGGAAGGGGAGGGGCAGTATGCTGTGCACGCACGAGGAGCTCGCCGGCTCGACGCTTGGCGAAAACGTGAGGGGGGCGTGCGCGTGACTATGATGTGCGTTCGCTTAAGACGCAGTTCGCGGTCCCTTCATGAGACGCACTTCGCGCCGCCGACGCAGAGGCTCATCATCTCTGCCGTCGAGATAACCGAACCCACGAGCGAGTGCGGCCTCATGCGCGCTGCTGCTGCGCCCAAATATCGCATTAGGGAGTATCGTAATCCCCAGCCAATTTTTCATCATAGGCTTTGTTTTTTCACCTAGCCTGTACCTATGCGATTGTTTTTGTCAGCGGAGAATGAAATACTTTACACTAATAGTGTTATTAATGCGTTGCGCATAATCTGTAAACTATACAACGAAGTAAGAATGATTCACTCATGCTGGCAAAGGTATGAATTCCCAATAACGCGACAAAACTGACGTTGTGAATGGGCAATATAGTTATAACAACTTCAGGAAATACCTCTGTCCTAGAATAAGATAACAAATAAGTGTATTGTGTGCGTTTCTTTTGTTTGTACATTCTCAAATGCGAGTGATTGTTTTTTTGGATTCGCCCATATATATATATATATATATAGATATATCTATATATATATATATATATATATAGATATATAGTATATATATATATATATTATATAATATATATATACATACATATATATATATATATATATATATATATATATATAGCTAAAATAAATAAATAAATAAAAGATATATGGCGGAAGGATATCGAGGAATGAGGAAGCATTGCCATTGCTACGAATGTGGTGGCATGCTTAACCATGCAATTACATGTTTTCGTCTATACGCCGACACCATAAAAACAGGCCAACACGAGCAGGAATATACCCGGCGATCGCGCTGACTGTACACGGCTGCATAACAGACACAGAATGTGTCCGGCGCCAGCAGTGGAGAACAGGAGAACGTGCAAGGCCGCTGGCATTCAAGAATTCGTCCTTGAGACGCGCTCGGGGGAAACCTCCCGGGCGATCGATGCTGTCATCGGATCGATGGGCCTCTGCGGGGGTCCACCTTATGGGAGTGCTCGGGTGGTGCACATCTCTTTCTCGGCAGTCGGAGCGTGAAAGGTGCCTGACAACGCCGCTTTGCAATCATCCAGCGCTCCTCTTAGATCTAATCTTCGTTTTTGTTTTTCTTTATGTCTTCTTAGAGGGAGCCACCAACTTGCGCTGGCAGGGGCGAATGTGGCGCACGGAATTGTGATGCCATGACGAAGATGGGGTTGTAACATCTGCCAATATCATTCCTTTCAGAGGGAAGCCCATTTGTCACGACTACAGTATGTATGGCACGCGCATGCACGCACGCACGCACACCTGTGTGTGTATATATGAGAGCGCAGCGGAGGTATTCCGGACGTGCGTTTTTGCGTTTACATGTGAACATTATTGAATTCATGCTTTATGTATGTTTTTCTAGTGCCTTACACTGCTTAACAAACGAGCTTGTTGTCTTCATTGTTTTCTGCTGCTAACTTCAGGTTAGTGCATTAATTACTCTGGTTATTAACTTGCCGATGGTCCCGGTGCAGTTATGCACATTTTGCCCTTGATTTAATAAATTTTACTCTGGGAATTTTCTATTTGCAGCATCATAGTGAAATTGTAACTTGCGTCAACCGCAGAACGTCTGTACTAAAAAAAAGAAAGTTTTCACCTAAAACCCACTTGTGCACGCAAGTTATTTATTCTTCTAGGTCAGCACTGGGAGGAAGGATCATTGCTGCCATTGATTTCGCCATAAAAAGTACTGATTGACTTCTTATTGCTTGCTTCAAGGCCCCAACTGCATCATTAAAGGCGGACGATTGTAAAGTTGGCCCGCGTGAGAGGATAAAGGAAACCAAGTTGGCCCACCGTAAAAAGGAATGCATTGGCGTTCTGCCTTGTCTGCAGCAGCGAGCATGAAGCTTCACGATATCAGCGAGAACACCATCCACTAAACTACCAACTTTGACGGCGCGTATACGCACCGTCATAAGTTTTTCTAATATATTGTTCTAATAGATATATTAGAACAATATATCTATTGTTCTAATTGATATATCTATTAGAACAATCCAGGGTCTAAACGGTTATCCGCAAGCATAAGTGGACGGTTGCGGAAACCGGTGTGACCATGTGTGTGAAGCTTCCCGTATTTTCCAGTCTTGCGCGACGGTTGATGCGCAGTAGAGATAGCGGGAGACCACCCGTCGTTAAGCCTAACGTCGTTCCTTGAGGTCTAACCTCGTCAACCGGTAACCGCAGCTCGACATGCAATGAGTATGGCGTTGCTTTGCACGTCGTAAGTATTAATTTGAAAGTTAGCTACATTTAGGCATAAACATAGCATGTTAGACCTAACGCCGCACTGAGACTTAACGCCGCGCTGGTACCATTGCAACAAGTATACGCATTGTAGACAACGTACCCCAAGCTAAGGTTCCCGATTGACGTATGTAAGACCCCAAAGCGTGGTGCGATGAGTAAGTTGCGATGCTCCGGCACATACCCGCCAGTCGCCGCTGTTCAACAAGCAAACAAGCAAAGTGATACATACCTTCACGGTTTCAGAGGGAAAACATTGCCAATACATCTTACAGGATATTGGAACGCGCCGAAAGCGAAGATGCCCAGTGGTAAACGTTCGCCAATATACATCACTGCGGGTCGTGCCCAGCCCGTTATGCTTAACGGTAGGTGGCCGTTGAGCCCAGTGACGTGCCAAGCAACGACAAGCTTCGGGTACCTTTTAACATATTCATACCTTACAAAAACGCAACGTTGGGCCTAACAACAGGAAATGCCGGAAGGAGTTGGCCGGTACACCTTCAGGGGTATTTGCTGATCTCCCGGTATGTAACACTGGTGAGTTCTTGCACACGTATACGAACACCTAACAAGAAACTCAACCACCAACAGGGTAACAGCTTCGTTGTGCAAAACCTTCGTCGTTCGCTGGGTCCTTTCACCAGCTGAAGGCAGGAAAGTTTTTTTTTTAATTAAGTGATGCTTTCTCACCTGCACGACCAAATTTCCTTCTCCTGAGCGTTGACAGCGCTCATTCCTAAGGAAGGCACGTATAGATATAGCTGTTTTCTGCTGACATTTTCCTCAAAAAAAAAAAAGAAAGAAAGAAAAACTGACCTATATCTGTCCCGCACTCGGGCCACTTCATCCTGTGAGTTAAGCAGCACCAATTAAAGAAATGCTTTATCTATGCATTCGGGCGTGAGCCGCTTGTCATCCAAAGACCGAGTTCCTTTCGCGAGAAAGACCATGGAAAGACTAAGCGATTTAAAGACTTGGTAGACAGCTTATGAAGCAGTCTAATAAGACGTATACAGAAAGAGAAATTGAAACGGCGCAGTGGTCACCAACGCAGTCGGAAACCTTGTACCAAGCTTGTTGAGAAACGCAATCCGAAGGTTTCGTAAATGACATTACCGTTATTATTACAAACAATACGTGATTTAAAAATTAAACAAAACATTTTCACCACTAGTAGATTATACGAAATACAGTCTAGTCCACTTATAACAATATCCAAGTGCCTAGGAAATCCCATCGTTATAACCGATAATGGTTATAAGCGGGTTGCGAAATAAAAAGACGGAACAGAGCTCGAAACATTTTATTCGCACGCCAGCAAGGTCGTACTACTACTAATTTGCGGAAAACAAGCCACAGTCGGTCACCTTTATTTGCCACGTATGAAGCTAGCGTAAATCTTTTCCAAGCGCATCAATAGGTGCTTCACCCAGCTGAGGTAAATGTCCTTTGCGGAAACCGTCCCCGAGGGACTGTGTCACGCATTGGGCCTCCTACGAAGACACTACCTGAGTAGGCTGCGCAACCGCGTCGTTAGAGTCATCACTGTTGCACTTTTGGTGCACAATATAACCGGATTCAATCGTTATATCCGATATCGTGGCACTGGAGCATTGTAAGAAGCGGTTTATTTTACCATAGAAGCAATACAAATGTTGACGGTGCCATAGCTGTTCATCGTTATGTCCGATATATTGTTATAAACGGTATCGTTATAAGTGGACTCGACTGTATTCCAATAAAAGTTTGTAACAACATTAATACGCAAAAAAGGTGGCGCTGGCGTCACTTATTAGTTTAGACGGGATGGTAGCCTGCATCGTTGCGGACTTCGATGCTGTCTGCTGTCTCCTCGAAGCAGTCTTCGTTGACTGCTTCGTTCGAATTTAAACGGGGCTTAACATGGCGGACTCTCCGCGAAGACGCCAATGAAACCGTCTAAAGCGTAAATTGGAACGCACCCTAACATGATGGTGGTTGCTATGACTGCGCGGTCACCATTGAAATTATAGGCCGCTCGAAGCATGAAAGGACACACACCAGGACGTGCGCTTTTGAACGTTGTTGCTCCTTCATTGATGGCACATACGCACGCGGGCAATTGGCCAAGGAACGGAGGTAGCTTTTCGGCGCTGAAACGCCCACCCCAAAGCATTATAAAATTGGTATATAGAATTTGCCTCGCGCTATAGAACGCCTCGCGCTTCAAAGACACGTGCAGCATCGGAAGTTTTTCTTCCGCAAACGCGGAAAATACATAGAACCGCAGCCTTATGGGCTGCGCTGAATAAATAGGGGCCGATTAGTCCCTTAAACTAAACGCTACTGGGGCGAAAAATATATAGTTATGGCGCTCCAGTCATCCGTGTAACGTAGTCGAGCTCCTATGCTTGGCTTATACTTTTACGCCCGGCTGAGCCCGATTCGATGCAGCGCTCAACGAAGTGTAACGTCGCCGGCGTAGCGCTGCGCTTTGATCGCGTTTATTTCCACCCTCAAAGTAATCACAGCGATGACCGCCATCAACTAAGCGCTTTTTTATTGATGGAAGTTCCTTACAGTAACCAAGTCTTTTATGCTGACGACGGGTCTGGAGTCTTTTCTGGACATGTACGCCCATTCGCTCGCGAACGATGGGAACTTATCTTCATATAAAAAGAAAAAAGGAAAGAAAACTCCGACCGCGTAATGACAACAAAGTTCGCATTCTTCGGCCCGGTATTCGTTAGCCTTTCTTGCGTTGACCTTCTCCTCCCCAGAAACCCAAAATAATCAATGAAGGGCAAAGTTCTCACGTTTGAAAACGAAAAGTAAAACAAAGGATATATTTTCATATATGCATACACACTGCGTGGGTATGTGGCGCGATCAAAATTGTATACCATTTATTTTGGCTTCACAGGGAACCCCCACATATATAGATCAGCTATACGTGGTGTACCTTAGATGAAAGTGTTCGTGACAGGCACTGAAACGTCAAGAAATTCACTGTGTACCCTCACTTGCACGTGACGAAGGGCCACATTTGTCATTTTCAGACTGCAAGAAAATCGCAGGAGAAGGAGTCATACAACTTTTATTCAATTTCGTGGCGGAATTAATTCAAGGAAGCAACAAAATACTGATTTCTGGCTTTCCGTGAAAAAAATGTGTTGTGTTTCGCACAGGACGGTGAGCATTGCATGGTGCAGAATCAGCAAGGCTTATCATGAACCTATGATTTGTGAATGTTGCAACAGCTGCCTCTTGTTCTGCTGGCGAATATTGTCCCTGGGCATGCGCTTATTTACCAGGCGGAAGAAATAACAGCGCATGTTGAACGGAAATCTGTCCGGAGTATTGCATATGTCGGGGGATGCTTTTAGAGCGGAAGCTCTACTTCGCCTTGCCTCGTAAGGTCGTCCATCGCGTCGCCATGACCTTTCGCGGCCTGAGAGAAAGTGTGGCCGGCCGTGTGACGTCACGCCACATGATCCGCTGCGGACTGGTGTCGCAGCTGCGCTCGATCGGAGACTCGCCGATGACGTACCACGTGACAAGGCGAGGGTATAACGGTTGCTTCGACGGCGCGTTCTCGCTCAGTCAGTGCTGCCGACTCTAGGGAAATTTCCCTAGATCTAGGGGATTTTAGGTCGTCTTTAGGGAAAACGGAAAATTTGTCAACATCTAGGGAATTTTTTGCGGATACGTGGTGCAATGCCTTCAGTCGTGTAACGGTGCGCTTTATTATTTTAGCATTCCTCATTTTCATATGCCTATGCATTTCAATTTCTCGATGAAGCGCAGACATCTATTTCCCATGAATGTGCATCCAGCAAAGCTATCGCTCGTACATTTGGCATAGTTGGTGGAAATGTGAAAAGAACATGACTGATAAATTTTATAAACTTGTTCTCTCGAATATCTCGTGCACGGCGCATTGCTCGTTCCTATTATTTTTTATATACTTGCGTGCTATTACAAGTACACTGTTTCGTAGTGCAAGATTTTTGTGCCGAAGTTGTGTAGTGCCAGATTTCCCGTTTTTGGACAAGTGCATACATAAAAATCCTTGTGGCCGTGTGTAATTCGATAGTCGTATTGGGTGCTGTGCGGCAATATTGAGATCGCGTTTCGCCGTCGCTTGCGCTATCACTCTGATGTGGCTGCCTCAACGAGCGATTGGGACGAGCGATGGCGGATCCCCGTCGCATCGTCGTCATGGCCGTGATCTGCGTATTTCACGTGAATTTAACGCGAATTTCCCCGTGCTTCGCTATACTGATGTGCCCGCCTCGAACGACCGACTTGCAGCGAACTGCCATACCCGCGTCGCACGTTGCTCGAAAATCGTTCCATGTGGTTACCGCTAAACACATTGTCTGAGAGAAAACATATAATAACCGTATTAAGCAAATCTAGGGAAATCTAGGAAATTTCTTCATCCGAGTTAGGGGAAAAGTGGCTTCGCAGGTTGGCAGCACTGCGCTCAGTCTTGCCATGGATGTCGTGCCGGCTGGACCCTCCATGAGTGCGCTTCAATGCGAGTGATAGGCTGAATCCAATCACACAGCAGAATAACTTTCATGGAACACTGTATGTATAGCCCTTGCAAAACCAAGCCATACTACTTTTCGCTCGTGATGACTACGTTTACAAGTGTTAAACCTGGCATTTTTTTTTGTGCACGAAGCGGACCACTTGTTCCACTGCTAACAATCATTCTTACCAAGCCGGTCTGGCGTTTTCGCAATCAGTAAAAAGATGTGAATACTGCTAATAGCATGAATAGACTACTAACAAGGAAGAAAGCGTAACTCGTTTTTAAAATGCAGAGATCGTGCCAGCTTATCTTTCCATTGGAGCTGGCAGCACAACTACGCGAGCGGAAAACGGAAACGGAAACGAAAACCTCTCGCTTGCACCGAGCGGGTAGTTAAAAGCATGAAAATATATTTGTTACAAAACTTAGGAGGGTACGCGTTGCTTATCTTAAGAGATTGCTGCGGGAGGTGGGTGGAGTGCACAACACCACACGCATGCACATGCCCTCCTGCACACGCGCGAACTACTATAAAGATAGCAGCATTCACTCACATACGCACGCACGCACACAAAAAACACACAGCCCTCAGCCGCACACGCACGACCGCATACAAACACCCACACTCACACGACGCACACATGGTAGATGCCTCTAGGCGCACGTCTGAGGACCTAATCGACGCGTGATGCGAGCAGTTTTCTTAACCAGGGCAGCACAGTTGCTGGGGTCGATGGAGGTCATT
This sequence comes from Haemaphysalis longicornis, assembly GCA_013339765.2. Taxonomy (NCBI): domain Eukaryota; kingdom Metazoa; phylum Arthropoda; class Arachnida; order Ixodida; family Ixodidae; genus Haemaphysalis; species Haemaphysalis longicornis. The sequence goes on from CM023451.1 coordinate 73,693,413, forward strand.
CAACACCCTTCCGGTCGTTGAGAAGCATATTGGCCTCCATTAACCAAGGTTCGCAACAGGCGTCAGCATAACTCTATTCAAAATGACCATTTGAGGACGTGCCTACAGCGCAAACCAGCGCGCTTGCTTCCTCAAGGGTGGGCGACCGGACACGAAGAATGCGAAACCTGCCCAGCGATGACAGTGTCGATCGTTGTCGCGTTAGCTGTTCGACCTGCAGCACTAGCCCTCGGTAAAACTCCAAGCATAACGATAACGACACAAGTGGAATCATTCCCAGCGTCAGCAGACGTATTGGTTCGAGTATTAATGAAACAAATAACCAAGTATGAAAACTGAATCCGTAATAAAAAAAAAGCATAGGTTTGCATTTTCTAGAAAGCAAAACAACGAGGGCAGTATAATGAATACAAAAAACTGGCGGAGCCTGCACTAGGGGTGCAAGGCTGGAGAAACAGCACAGCTGGCGACCCATCTCCCTTCGTCGGAGACCAGCGCCTCTTGCACCTCACATGGACTTCCGAACTTGCCGCTGAAAGTGCCCCATAACTGGCAGGCCTGGATCATTTTGTCCGGAGCCTTTTTCACATCGCTGCCAAAGTGGACCGCGTTATCACGTGCTAGAACCCGTGGCAACCGGCTTCGCGATCTCGGCGTCTGTGGTCCCCACTTCATGCGGGAACGTGCGTGAACTGGCGAGGAGAAGAGCGCGCGAAAGATCCCGCCACGTACGCTGGGCAGAGTGTTGCCGAAGGTCGAGCTGGCCGACGGCGGGAGTACCTTTCGAGGCACACGCTCAGGCGCGCTTGCTACTTTTTCTTGGTATTTCTTTGCGAGCTCTTCACGTTGAGCTAGCCTATAGCTGGATGATGCCGGGCGCTCCTCACGAGGCGCATGCTCACGTGCGCTCGGCTTGGCTGAGTTTTCTGGTAGCGCTACATAGAGGAAGTAAGCGCTTAAGAGAAGACAAACAACAAAAACAAAAGACAAAGAGAAAAGACAAATACAAAAGAGAAAAAAAAAAAACAGATCGGCAAGCAGAAAATTCTCAAACCATCCCGCATGTCCCCCTGGTCACAGATATTGAAGGCTGGCACAAAAGTCTCCGGCATGCACCAGTCATAAATAAAACTGTACTAATAAGGCAGCAGGTAAATTTGCAAAAACAGGACGTGGTTACAGCAGCATATCCCCGTGCCGGCGCTTCGATTCGGCTGGTGCGTGTTATGGAATGAAGCAAGCGCGGCGAACGTTGTTTTCACTAGAGACTGCTTGCGTGAAAGACATCGATGATGAAAGGCGCAACAATAAACAAAACAACGAAAAAATAAATGAGGCAATTCACACGAGAGAAGAGCTCTCATCAGAACTTTGCGCAAGAAGGCGGACACACGCCGGCAAGCGCTCCTTTTTCGGCCGGGTCGAATCGTTCCTCATTCGCCCTGCTACCGCACTTGAACCGGCGTGTTGTCGGCGGCCAGCAATGAGTGTCGAACGTCCCACTGCCATGGCAATTGCCTTGGCACTCAGCCGGCGAAGACGACGTGGGCGAGTAAAAAGTACGCCTCCCCGCAGACAGGACCTCGCCTTTCTCCCGTTTCGCCCTCTTCCTCACCAACCACTTAATTGAGCCTCGGCACCCAACAGCGACGACGACGACGAAAGCGGGCCTGTCCGTTACGGAAAATGTAACTGCTTCCGCGGGCTATGGCCGTTCACAACGAAGAAACACGCCTCTAAAGAAGGGTCCCTGAAATTAAACTTCGCTCGGAACAAACACCCCGGCTGCGCCGTGATCGCCGGAAAACTGGAGGTAGTGGCGAAGCTGTAAGGCTTTACAGGAAACATGAAGGCAAAAGACAACTTTGTTCTGTTTGAAAGAACGAGACTTTGCTACCTCGCACGCAGCTCAATTGCAGCCACGACGACACTCTTTTAACCGGAAAAACGCAATAAATGCTGAACAAGATTTGAATCTCGCGCTGCAACGACGCAACTTGGGCATGAGTTCCGTAACATGGTCCAGCACCAAAAACCATTTTATCAGTGTAGTGTGTTGTCGGCACATTCGCATTCAATGACGCTATAAAATGGAACGGGAGACTGGACTGCAATCGCCCACTCATGTTTCGTGGTGATGGCTTAGCTTGGCGTCCGCCAATCGCACAAACAATATTCTGTGACTCCAGGTCAAAATTAATCCGGGCCCTCCACTAGGCGCACCTCATCGCGCGTGTAGTGTGGGCTCGTTAAACCCACATCGATCGATCGAATCGATCAATCAATCAATCAATCAATCATCGGTCAATCAATCAATCAATCACATCAACAATCAATCATTCATCAATCAATCAATCAATCATCAATCAATCAATAATCAATCAATCCATCAGATTCGGTGTTACAGAGAAATAGCCGCAAAATGGCGGCAGCGTACAATTAAAAAAAAACAAAAATAATGAAATATCCAGTGGTGGACGTTTAATTCAGAATACGCGAGCATCTAGTCCCTCACCCTCGCGAACTTGAGTCTAGGCCCGATGCGCACTCCTTGCTCGGGCTTTAGAAACTAGCAACAATTGATTGATTGATTGGATTGATTGATTGATTGATTGATTGATTGATTGATTGATTGATTGATTGATATTGATTGATTTTTATGGTTTAACGCGCGAAGCAACGCAGGCGAGGAGGCGCGCCGTAGCGGAGGGTTCCGGATTAATTTTGACCACTTGAGGATCTTTAACGTACGCCGAAATCTAGAGCGGAGGGCTCAACTGAAATTTAGGACGACTCAGCGCGCAATGGAACGGAAGATGATAGATGTAACATTAAGGGACAAGAAGAGAGCGGAGTGGGTGAGGGAACAAACGTGTCTTAAGAACATATTAGTAGAAATTAAGAAGAAATGGATGTGGGCAGGGCATGTAATGCGAAGGCAAGATAACAGTTGGACATTAAGGGTAACAGAGCAAATCCCTGGAGAGGAGGAGGAGGAGTGAAACTTTATTTTTGATTAGAATAAAAGAGAGTTAGGGCCTGTGGCCCTCCGCACAGGTGCAGTCCCTATTACGGGACCCCATTGGTCAAGGCAGCCACCCTCGCCCGTCGAACTAGAGCCCTTTGAGACTCCAGCCCCCGAGAAATTGAGCAGGGCTGCCTCCCATGCCTCTCTAATAGGGGAAGGGTTGGGGGATAACTCAGGGTTGCGCTGGCATGCCCACACCATGTGGAAGGTGTCGGACACCTCCCCACAGTGCAGACACCGCCCATCTGTTTTAGGGTCGAAATGCTTTGCTACTGCAGGGCACATAAATGTGTTCGTCTGCAGGCGCCGCAGTATTCGCTCATCGACCTTGCTCAGACCCTTTGCAGGGGCTGGGTAAAGCCGGCGGTTATCGCAGTAATGCTTTACGATTTCTCTAAACCGCAGAAGTAGTTTGCTAATCTCTGAGCGGGGTGAGCATGGGTGAGGCGCCCGGTGGGTAAGCGCTCGGGCAGCCGCGTGCGCGGCCTCGTTACCTCTCAGACCCTGATGCCCCGGAGACCACACAATTTCTTTAGGAGCGGGGTCTACGAACCGCACCACTCGTTTTAGAATTCTGTAGGCCAAGGGTGGTACCGTGCCCGCTAAATAGCTTTCACAGGCTCGGCGAGAGTCCGTGATGAAGGCAAGCATGGCAGGGGGTGGCAGAAAGTTAGATGGGCATATGAGATCAAGAAGTTTGCGGGGATAAATCAGTCGCAGTTGGCGCAGGACTGGGGCAATTGGAGATTAATGGGAGAGCCCTTTGCCTTGCAGTGGGCGTAGATAGGCTGATGATGATGGTGATGATGATGAAATCTGGAACACACGGGCGTTTTTGCTTTTCGCCTCCATAAGAAAAGCGGCCGCCGCGGCCCGGAATCAAACCCGCGTCCTCGTGCTCAGCCGCACAACGCCTTAGCCACTAAGACACCGTGGCGGGTAGAAGCTCGCAGCTAGGCGTTTCTCGCACTCCCCTCGCACACCGCAACAACCGCGCTTCGCGTTCTAAACGCATCACTGGACACGTTTGCTCACCTTAGCAGCGAAATTGGCTTCGAATTACTCCCATTGCGGTCAACCAGTACTGGTACTTTGCCACCGAAATGCCAACATCATTTCCATTTCCATTCCACCCTCCTTGGCCACCTATTCGGCCCTGCACTCACTGCACACTCCTTTTTACAACGCCTACGAACGGCGACGGTCGCGTCGTGTAGAGAAGGGGGTGAGCCGCGTTGCCACTTGTCCCCATGGCAACTACGAAAGCAGCGGCGCGAACGCAGCACCACTAATTCGCCGCCTCTTGGCTTGACGTCAACCTTCTACGCATGCGCTCTTTGGTTCACTTTTCCTCCGTGGCTCTGGCTCTGCAGATCGACGGCGCAAATTATTACCCACATGCCCCATGTGTTGTTCACGCAACCGAAGACCGTCTCCTTAACCTTTTCAGAGCGGTGCTAGCTGTCATTTGACCTCACGTTGCAAGTTGGCGCTGCTGTCATAAAACTGCAATATCCTGCGTTTCTTAAGTTATTCAACGAAGCTGTCTGCAAATAGCGCACACGCGTAGCTTGAAATCTAGTTATTGCACGACCTGGAAAGAAACCATATCCCTAAACACGCCTGCAGGAAACAACAGCTCGCGCAGCTACGAAGATTCCGGCATGAGAAATAAAATCCGTGCTAATAGCTCGTTCGATTACGCGTCCATAACGCGAAGCCCATAATCGTCATCAACGAAATAACGGCAAGATCACCCTACTCCCTCACAGCCATCTTTGGCACAAGTCGGGCAAGCTAGCTCCCGTTCTCATTTGGTTGGTTCTGCAGCTTTCTCCGGCGTGTTCGCGGAAGCTCCAGACGCAAAATGAGGTCATCCCGGAGACGCCTTTCCATCGACCCAAGAGAGAAGTTTCCCCCAATGCAACTTGAGGATCCCGGACACGTCGCAAAGAAGTCGTTTTAGCGCGGATCTAAAGAGCGCCCATTTAGCGCAGAATATACTCCCCTCGCGTAGAGTGGTGTCAGTGTTTACTTTCTACTTCTCCGATTTGTTTTTCTTTCTCCGAGGGTACTGCAGTAAAAAGAATCGCTCCGTTCGCCTCAGCACCGCGTCATCTTTGGCTTGGACCCGAGGCGCTCTCTGTCATCTATATAATTTGCACGCAAGCGGCCGAGAAAGGCCGGACGCATTAAGAAGTCCCCTCGACGGCCTGAATAATGTAATTGCTCCCGCTGGGGCACTAATTAGAAACTTGAAATATATAAAGACGATAGCCGGGGAAATCGTGGAAGAAGGCGAATGGCGCACGCAGGCTCCAGCTGTGTGCAGGGAGTCCGATCATTTTTTTTCTCTTTCTCACGGGGCCTTCAAGCATGCGAAAGTAGCGTAAGTCATGTTTTAATTCAGCCAATTAAAAAACTCTGATTCGAAGATAATTAAAATAAATGAGATTACCGGAATGCAGCGAGACATGGCTAAGGTCTGGAATACGATTTCGAGTGAGCATACTTGTACTTGTGTTTGTACGAAATTCTGGCGACCTTACTGTTCACCGACAATTGTGTGTATCTCACACGAGTCTTTCTTTTTTTATTTTATTTTGGAACGCGTAAGTATCTCTTGCGCCTTTTGCTCCAGTTCATTCCTAAATGTTGTGCTATCATTTCAGGGGATACCCTTCCTTTTAACCCTTTTCTACAGTGGTAAGATAAGATTCATGGTAGGATAAGATTAAGCATGCACTCTTAAGTTCTCATCACATTGAGAAGAAGGAAAGGGCAATGAACACGGTAAGACAAAACGCATTTTTTTTGTGATATCTACTTCAGGAGTTCATTTTTAACTAGCCCTAGTGTTATAAAAATTTCTTTGGGCACTTAAATCTGCTGACGTTCTTTGAAGGCGAAAGCGTGATGGCTTGTCCGGGTGACACCAAAGACTTTTTAACGCTACATCGTGCTTGCCTCTCTTTCTTTGCTTTGATTTCTTTGTCTTCGAACGCGACTTCCTTCAACAGCTATAGACTGGCGACACTTCTCGCCATAGCTTCCTCAGGACCAGAGTTTTCCGTGTCTGCAGTGCACCCGTTCTACTTACGTGCCGCCACGTTCGCCTGTCACGCGATATGACGCCAACGCCCACGCCCTAGGCGAAGTCTAGTTCTGCATTTCATAAAAGCTTTCTTCTTAAGTGACCATGAAAACGACAAATCCCGGGCCATCTCCACTAACGTGAAACCTGGGGAGGGGCGAAGCATGCAGTCTACAGGTGTATTCTTGGTGCCTTGGCGATTTTTGCCAACGGAGATGAAACTGTTGGGGGCAGAGGTATACAGCGCTGCTGCACAAGTCTCGTGTCTGAAGCACAAGGCGTTCTAGCGGGAGGCGTAAACGCGTGCACCGGTGTTTTAGCACCATGACTACATGAGACGACGATTACGACGACGACAGGAGACGCCGACAGCCCGAGCCCTTAAGGGGCTTCGCCCCTAATACAAGTTTTGATCACTATGTAAGAAGACTGCTTTTTCCGATAACGGTGATAGCGTTTTTATCGCAAACATTATGCAAATAATCGAGATATTAAAGAAAACATACAAAGCAGCGCCGACTCGCCTGCCACTTACCGGCGATTTTTCCATGACGTCACAGAATCTTGTTTGTGCGATTGGTGGGCGGCCGCTGCCCGAAGCCACGGCATTAAACACGACTTGGCGGTTGTGGGGGTTTCTACTTACGTATAATCGTATCACTTGAATGCTATAACATGCCGTCGGCACACTTTTTTTTTGTGCTGGCCACTATAGTACGTCACTTGTTCTCCTATTACGTAACTGTATCGCGAAATTTTAACGGTTTTTCATATTCTTTGCGTTTTATTTTGGGTTAAACATGTCTTTTGCGGCTGTACCTTCCCCGGAAAAAAGGCACGGCATGCACAAATGCGTAGTCGCTATGTATACCGCGCACCCAAATCCCACCAAGTTTCGAGGTTCTGCAGAATTCGCTCCGGGAGCCGATGTTATCGACTAATTACCGCGCAAGAGTCACTCCTGCAAAGCCGTTACGTCATTTGCCCTCACTTAGTGTACGGAGCGTAATTTTCCTCTCGCAAGCAGCCCGGTTCTATGGTAACTTGATCTGCAGCCACGTCTTGTTTGCGCGTGCGATTGCAAAGGTCGCCGCAGGAGAGTGGGAACCATTCTGTCAGCACATTCAGGATCATAAGTAAACGCGTGTGTGTGAGATCGAGTGAGCAAATGACAGATGTGGCTGTACCATTTTCAAGTGTTACAAGACAAGCCTCATTAGTGATGCGAAGCGCGTTAACTAACGCAGGTACAAATGTAGCTACAGAAACATTCAAGGCAAAACTGCTGCTGTCGCTAGTGTGGTAACACGTAGGTTTCCCTTATGTACTATCGGCGTCAAATGAGACGCGAACACGAAAATATGAACCAGAACGTGCAAAATTGAAAAATACTGTTCGTAGAGTTCATATAATGGCACGCTATTGGTATATTTGGAAATCCGCTTTTCCCAACTTTGTTTTTGTAACTAATCCACGCGTCATTTTGGCTTGCATGGAAAGAAATCACGCTATTTGTGTGCTCAGGTTCATATTTTCGTGTTCGCGTTTCATTTGACGCCGATAGTACGTAAAAGCGAGCGGGTGAATGAATAGACTTTACATAACAGCAAGCGTGACCTTCGTACGCGGCCCCGGTGGGAGGTGCTTGCCAGCGAGTTGGACTATCTGCGCCAAGGGTTCCACCCACTGCGTTGACATAATGTTAGGGAGTGCGTGAATAATTACAAGATTGCGTTACTCACTTTCCCCTCACACGCGAGGTGCGAGATTTACACGAGAGCTAGACGGTATCATCATCATCGCCAGCCTGTTGACGCCCGCCGTAGAACGAAGGCGTCTCCCGCATGTTTCCAATGCTACTATGTGTCACCCGAATGTATCCGTTCCGCCTGAGTTTCTTTTGTCTCATCGGCTCCCCGAGTTATGTTTACAAGCACTACTAATCCACTCTTCTGTTATCCAGAACGTTACCCTAGTAGTCCACACTTTAACCATGCGCATTACATGATCCGCCAAACTTTACTTTCTTTGATGCTTCTCATGTGATCCAGGGAGTCTTTAATGCCAATTTGCTCTGTAATTCCTAACATACGCTTCTGTATTAAAAAAGCTACAGCTAGCACCGTTATTTGAGCAGCTTTTTGGGTGCTCAGCGTGACCTCATCGTGTCCGGCCGAAAAAAATTTCACGCGAAGCACACATTGGTTGCATGCCACTCCTTTTTAGTTGCAGAGGTAAGCTACTGTCAATCATGTGAGAGTGTTTCACGAATACGCCGCTCCGCATATCGACTCTGCGGTGTATTCTTTTCTCGCAATTTAGATCGTGACTAAACACTTGTTCAGGAAAAATCAGCCTTCACCTCTTCTTGTATTTCGCTGCTATGTACGAAGAGCTACCTGCCTGGCTGGCCGTTTGCCCAAAACATCGAACCTCTTTATGCTCATTCTGCAAGTCTCAGATTCAGCTTTCGCAATTGAGGTCCTGAAAGATTATTTGCAGGTCCTTCCATACTCAGTGAACAAGAAGCTAGATATTTTGTTTGCACATATCAATGTTTTCAAATATTTTCTATATATTGTCGCGAAGCCGAGGTATCTTGATGTTGTCTGTTTTTTTGGAGTTCTGTTCCCGCCGCCGGGCTCTTCCTCCCAAGTGTTTTGTGCGAGAGCGGTTCGGACGCGGCGATGCCTTGGCCCCTTTTTTTTTTCTAAGAAGCGCATGCGAAGTTTGTCTCTGCGCGCTGACCGACCAGAGAGAGAGAGAAACCGAGAGTCGCGGCTGTTGGGGGAAGCGAACCATCGCCTCGGCTTCTGTTACCGCGCGCACTGGCGTCTCCGACCCCCCGTTGCGCGCCTACGCGGGCCGCTATGTTCTCCGACCCCGGTCTCGTTCAAACGGCCGCCTGTCTTTTCTCCTTTTCGAGTTTGTATACCTTTACTTTATTCTCACCAGTAATTCTTTTGCCAGAAACGGGCGCCTTCGAGTTTGAACTTTGTGTCTTCTGTGTGTGATTTTTTCCTTTTCACTTTGGCGGGGACATGTCTGATTGGAGCTAAGAAGCGTCTTCCTGATTGGCTGCGGGTGTGCCTTAGACGTGTTCCCGGCGTCCGCACACGCTGGGATGCGCTTTTTCCCCCAATACGTCCCCCACCGGACCGCGCGAAGCGAATATAACGCGGCGTCTCCGGCTATTGAGGGCGAGAGGGCGGCCTGCACCAGCTCACTTCAGAAACTCTGCCGCCCGTCGTCGTGCCCTCCCGCCGGGAGCCCTTCGCCCGCCAGCTATGTCCCGCTAAGTACCCTTAATCTTTTGACTGTCTTTTTCATCTATGTAATAAGTGTAATTGTTTCAAGTTCGTATGTGCTAAATGTAACCAATGTCATCAGTAAAGTAAACAAGTTAATCTTTAAACCTCTTCAACGTTTCGACTTCTTCAATGCAATCTTCATGCTACAGTAGCGGCAGTATGTAACCAAAATACTCCGTTACAATATGGAGTAGACCCCTCATTTATCGTACGGGATTCTAAACGTGCCCTCTCAGCATCCGGCGAGCAACACCAGAGTAACGTAGAACACACCATGTATGGTGGAGAAGATAGCGAACGGAAAGATCGAGAGGCTATAGCCAGGTGGAAAGCCCGGTTTGCTACCTGGCAATGGGGGGAGGGGTGTTCAGAGAATAAAAAAAAGAGGGCAGGTGCAAAGGGGCAGGTAGGGGCGAAAACGCAGCGTCGACGAATTGGTCTACATGGGATCAACACGAGTAGCGGGACGCGCACGATCGTGCATCAATAGACGAACTGCAATATCCGGGCTTCCAATTTCTCTTTAAACTATGAGCAGCTTAGTCTACGCAATCCTGCCCGTATTCTCGCATATGACTAACGTATGGGCAACGGGACGGGGAACTGTCGGCCGTCGATATATTTGTTTTGTTTCTGCGCGCTGACGATGTCGATCGGTTTCACCCAAAGAATCACTTTATAATTATTGACCTTAATTCTGTAGGCTCTGTTTCTTTTTTTTAGTGGAACCGGTGGGCAAAGCGTCCTGCAGAAGTTCATTCATTGCCAAAAACCCAGCAAGACCGTGATACAATCCCAAGCGTTTGTGCCACCCTCGGGGTGATGCAGCGGCTTTAGCGTTGGAGCGCCTAAAACGAAGGGCCGACACAGAAAGTTAGGTGAAGTCAAAGAAAGATTCAAAGCTGCGAGAGAGCACAACGACTTTAGCTAAGCCAGTGCAACTACGGAGAAAACAAACGCAATACAGACGGACGAAGGATGTTACGTCACACAGGTGCTCTAGAAACAAGCATCTGGAACGAGAAAGAGAGAAGGGCGAAGCAACGAAGGACGAAGGTAAACCAAGTGAGAGACGACGTCAGGAAACCAAGCGGAGGCCCCCGAAGGGGAAGAGGGCGCAGGAGGAGGGGATGCCGCTGGAAGGAGTCGCCGTCGATGGTCGTCGCCATGGCGGCACTAATTTTAGGTCGTTCGGCGAAGGGAGACGCCGCTTGCTGCTGCTCTTTCCGAGCACCACCGACGTACGCCTCTCTCGTAACTCCCGAAATGGCGGCACGCGCGGGCAAAGCTGCTGCCGCGGCATAGCGCGCCAGACCGTTCTCTGCACCATAGCTCATCCGCCGCTTTCGGCTCCGTTTTGCTTTTCACCCCGCGACAAGTTTACGAACGCGGCACCACTGCGAGTCAAGAGGGCGGCAGAGAACCCCCTCCCCTTTCCGTTCATTCCTCACGCTGACGTCTTTCACCACGTCGGCGTGCTAAAAGAAACGAGCGGGGCTGTTTCCTCCCATTTCACGACGCGACCCTCAGGCCTTCTTTTTTCTGGTCGGCGACACAGGCTGACGGAAACAAGCGCAACGCAGCAGCTGTCCCGTCGTATCCGCCAAGCACCCTTCTCTCGAGTACGTCTGTGGAGGCTGAGGTAAAGGATCGACCTCAGCCTGGAGTTATTAGAGGCCACCTTCGTTATTTTTTTTTTTCCTGGCACGCTTTCCCACATACGTCTGCTGCTGCTACTGCTGCCAGGAATACGGGGAGACTGCATTCCACGGCGTTTACGTAACTGCGGCCCGTGTTACGAGGTCTACGTCGCAGCGGTGCGCAAAGAGACGCGAGACCCAAGCTCCGCCGACGAAAGGGAAATTGCCTGGCGCTCGCCACCGAGGCAGGAGACAGGCAAAAGCAGGAGGCACCTGGACAGCGGCTTTCAAGATGCGAAGGAAATGTGCGCCTTGCCTGATACCTTTCTTTTGTGTTTCCTCGTAAGGTCGTTCACTAGTCTGGTCAGTGAAGTCATTTCAGCTCGACCCGCAAGTATATACTATAGGACGGAAAACAGTGGCGGCGGTGAGACAGTTAAGGTGGCTTTCTTTCCTTCAAGGTGTCCTAACCTAGCTTACAAAATGTGGGAACGGTTACGCAAAGGTCAGAAGCCTGCTTTTCAACGTCATCCAGAGATGAGAGACGCGTTGGAAACATTGTTGAAAAAATTTGGGTTCTCTTTTAAATACAATTATCTCGTGGCAGCTCTCTTCGAACAATTCTCGTCTGCAAACTTTTACTTTTCTCAAATGCTGCAAACAACACTTCGATACTTGCTGCAGAACATTTGGTACCTGCGCCTCCATCCAGGTGAGATGGATCATGATCCTCATCTTTTATCCTCTTCCACACCTCCCGTTAGTGAAGCGGAGGAGGAAACGACTCTGTCATTCATAAGGCGCAGTCGTCCTTACGCTGCTTCTCCATTTTGCGATCTACCACGGCCAAGATAACGCGCCCGGTGGCACTCTTTACATTAACAATAAGCGAGCTAAAACGTCACTTCCCTTGACCTATGGGCATCATTATGCTTTCCGCGTTGTTTAGCCGCTCGTTGATTTCAAGGATTCGAACACTTACAAGTGTTTGTTTCTTCGGGTTAGCAGCAAACTTGTAGAGTGCTTGCGACAATACCTATTTGGGTTACGCATATCCGCAGTGAGTATTGTTTCATTTAGGAGATGCCGACGGACGTAAATACAGTCGAACCTCGTTACAACGAAGTAGTGTCGGGACAGTAACTTAGTTCGTTATATCCGACATTCGTTGTAACAGTAGAGCTAAAAATCGGTACAAACAAATCGGTAATATGGCTCCCGCAAATTCCTTGACACAAAAACGCATTATTTTAATCTTCGAACCTACTATGAACAAAGTAAACCTTATCTTTCTCCTTGTGGCATTTCAAGCGCAATGAACCAGAACATGAAGCGAGAAATTACAACAGAGTAAAGATCATTTGGCAAAACAGGCCTGCGTTCCTATTTTTCGGGGAAGGATGTGATCTTTGTCAGGTGGGCGTTCACAGCGCTGAGCAGGATGAGGTTACCCACAGTGCCCACGAACGAAGACTTTTCTACTTCTGCAGTTACGGACGCCGGGAGTTTTTCCACGTAGCTTCTCAGCCTACTGGTCAAATATTCTTCGTTATATCGTCTAGTTCCCACGGCTCTCAGAGTTTCACTTTCGTTATGAAATAATAAGTGCCGTTGAAATTAGGCGTGACCAACCAAAGTTCGTATTGAGTTCGTTATAGCCGATACTTCGCTATATCAGTGTTCGTTGTAACGAGGTTCAACTTTACTTCTCATCAATGCTGCGCCTGTAAACAGAGGTGTTCTAGTTAAGCCAGCCTCCTGGTATGCAATGCGAAGCGTACAACTAGCCTCCGTTTCACCCAACGACAAGTGTACAATTTAGCTTTGCGCCGAGAGTGACTTCGCGGGCAATGGACCGCAGCGACCTTGCTGCATCATTGCGTGATAGAGGGATGCAAAATTCATCTTGCACTTTTGTGGGCGCCATGAGCCGCTGTATCCGCATGTTCGTTCCCAGTTATGCCGCAGTGGCTTGGGAGCCACTGGTAAAAAATATCACGCTCATGCCTGACTACTGCGTCATATAAGCACCGGATTTCAGCCACAAGTTTTTCGTATGGGCCGCGGCGGAAGGCAGACTGGATGCACTGAAGAGCAGGCCTGGAGTCGCATAGCACAACCCATTTTTCTGGCGATTCCCGCTGGATGAAAAGAAGGGCCTCGCGAATAGCTGTCAATTCAGAAGCGGTTGACGTCCATATTCTTGATCAACACAGGTCACCCTACGTGCCCATTCTGGCTTGCATTCTTTCCTGAACTTTCCCAGATGTACGACCGAAAAGAGAGAAAAAAAGAAAACATGTATGCCTCGCTTCTCACTTTTGAAAAGAACCGCCCTACCTACTTCGCTGAGACCCACATGTATAAAAAAAAAGCACGTGGACATTCGTCTTGTGAACCTGTGACGAACTTTCTCATGTGTCGAACCAGCCTATGACGAATGACCCTATGCGACCAAACGGCCTATTACGAACCGGCCTATGACGAAAGGCCGTGTGACGAACGGGCCGTATCCCGTTATACTTGTGATTTGATGAATACCTGGGAGTGAGAGCAAGAGTGTGGATCACGTGATTGTTTGTGTAGAAATCTTTGGGTTTTGTTTACCTGGTCAATCAGCGGCCCAGTGTGTGTTAGTTACTAGGCCCTCAAGGCGTGGTTTTTGTGTAATAAAACCGAAGTGTTTGGTGTTCTTGGATAGTCAGAGCGAGAGCTAGAAAGTCGATATAGGGAAGCTTGCGTTCGGTCAGTTGACCGAACGAGAGGAAACGAGGAGTCCCTCGTGATTTAGATATGTTTAGCTGAGATCATTTAAGCATTTCTCTGTTTTTTATTTGAACTTTGCATATCAGGGACGCAGTTAGACATGTCTGGAGTTCGTACGGTGCTCCCTGAAAAAATTCGTACAAGAACGTTTCTTGGGATTCTTTTCATCTCCAGATAATCTGCTGCGGGCGGTGTTCATATTCGTATAATATACGCAGTTCGATGTGAGTTTTAATTTTCTCACCTTATTTCGCCTCAGGAATCCGACACCATATTTTAATTTATAAAATGAACTGTAACGTTAATGTAACGACACGTTCCAATGTTCGAAGTGGAACTCGAACGCGTTACTTTCGCAATAAAGGAACTTGTAACGGGAACTCGCTTCAAAATTGGGAAGGAACAAAGAACGAACTTTCGTTCCTATTTTAGAGGAACGTGTACAACACTGAGTGGAAGACACCAGAGTTCTCGAACGCTCGTCTTTACTCGCTCGACACCGATTTGCAGCGCCGACTACCTAATAACGTGCCACGATCGGACGTCACCTTACTTTGTGACCTGTGGCTAGGTGTTGCCTTCACCGGTGCTTACTCCTACTCCATCACGAGTCCTGCCAAACCCGATTTCGTTTCTCTCTGAATTTGAGCTAGAATGTCTTGCGAGACCCTGACGCTCGCTTCCTGAACTGAGTGCAGTGTGACACGTACCCAACTCCCATTTTCTGACCTTGGGTTTCTGTCAGGATCATGTGTAAGATTCTACGCCCCTCCTCACAATAACGGTTATGTTCTTGCAATTTTCTGCTGCTTCCTTGTGTTTCGCTATCAACGTATCAGCCCACCGCATGCTATTTTACTCGTACAGATCTTTGCCAGCGTCAGTCATGAGACTGCGGCGAACTGTACGACGAGGCGACCTGCACTTAAAATCCGGGTTCCACCAGCCGTCCTCACGCACTACCGTTTGGGATGCGGGTTGTTTCAGACGGGTTCGCAGGCTTACAGAATACGTTTGGGTTGGATTGTTAGCCACGTGAATTTTAGGAAACGGAGAAAAAAAAAGTTGAATGAGGGAAATTAAAGCTAGGGCCACGAATTTTGCAAGAACATGGTGAATACGATGACAAGAGGGCATGTAAAGCATCAACTATACGTTTCAACAGTGAACTCGGGGCGAAGCCATAGATTTTGCTTCAAAGATAAATTGAATGCGAGCTTGCCCGCAGTGCCCGAAAACAAGAACAGGCCAGAAGTCATCTTTCAAAGTTTTGTGTACTGTTTTGTTTTTGTTGTTTTTCAACGGTCTCTTTCCGCGGGTTAGCGCTGTCGGCATCATTTGTCAGTGGCAGAAGGGGGGGACAATCTCAGTTTTCAGTGACATCCGCCCGCAACTTTGGCCCGCATTATCTTTTAAAACGCAATGAAACCGGATGTCGCAGCCGCGTCCCTCGCTGCCGCCGTCGACGCACCCCGCTATCTGTGCAACGAGCTCCAACGCTTCCCGAAAGGCGGGTGGAAACTCACTTTCATGCTTTTTCTGTTCCCTTTGTTCACAAAGCTTCGTTCTCAGACTGGAATACTCCCGGACAAAATTTTAAATATTCCAACTCCTGCAAGATTGCCCCCCGCAAAAAGTTTAGAACACAGAGCCAGCATTTCCCCCTTCTGTCGCATTATCTCCGCGTGTCCAGACCGTGCTAGGCGGAAGGCGCTCTTGCGGTAATTTGCGAGGCCGCCCCGCGCACCCGACGCAGTAGCAGTGCTTGTCTTCTTCCTGATGCTCGATGGAGAACATCACCGGCACGAACCCTAAGTGTCAGGAAGGTGAACCTTAAAGCGACAGCCAGCCGCTTTTTGTGGAGTCCATGTACTCTAGCACATATGAAAGACAGCGTTTTACATAGTAGGTTCACTGCAAGAAATTTCTAAATAAATTTGTGGAAATAATTTCAGCTCGCGACTAAAGCTCAAATATGAATGGTGGCGCGGTAATGGAATAGGAAAGACGACGTTTTATGTTGTATTAGCTGGGGACAAGTTCTTAACTACCTATTTTCTTCTCAGGTACGGTTAAATGTATGTCGTTGTTGCCAGCATTCGTTTTGACCAGCACATTTAAGGCTGGTAGGTGTAAATATTCCGCTCTCAAACATTCTGGGGCCCTTTCAGGGAAACCGTTTCGGTACAAGGTGTTTTTTCAATGTGATGCCCTTTCACTTGGGATGGAGATCATATGTCACTCAAAAATCGGTTGCTGTCCTTTTAAATGGGTAAGCAACACCGGCTTGGAAAAAAGAATAAAACTCATTTCCCGCACCTGCCATTAGACAACCGGTTGGCTATTTCCGCCTATTCGTGCACCCACAATTTTTACAGCTAAAAGGGCATACCTAAGGCTATTAAAAGCTGCGCCCTGTAAGCTGTGCTTCTTTGCGAGCGCGTGCGTAACGCGTAAAAGCCAACTGAATCACGGTGAACGAGGACGGTGCCGGTGAACGTGGACCGAAATAATGTCGTGAGATACTATATAAGCACAAAAGATGATTGATTGATTACGAGGTTTAACGCGCCGACGCTACACAGGCCATGAGGCGCGCCAAAGTGGAGCGCTCCGGAATTAATTTTGACCGCCTGAGGGATCTTAAACACGAGCGCCGAAATCTCGAACGCAGCGGGGCGTATTCGCTTTCGCCCTCCATCAGAAAAGCGGCCGCCACGGCCGGGAATCGAATCCGCGTCCTTGGGAAGCACGAAAACTAAGAGATGCCCGTAAATGGACTCTCCTAGAGCTCGTACTCCCAGGGAACAGGCCAAGACGCAGAACGTAAACTGAAATCAAACCCGATCAAAATTACGGAATCGCACGCTGTCGCAGAGTGCCGAACCTATTTAATGCGAGGGCGTTATAGTTGATTCGGTAGGTGGAGAATCGGGCGTCGTACCGAGAGACGGCATACAAAATAGCCGACGACACAAAGCGAATAAAATAAAAGTAACGGAGTCAAAACGATAATTGGGCAAAATTGGGTCTGTTGGGTTTCGAAACCAGGGACATCCGGAGCGCGAGACTGCCCAAGCATGCCCGACTAAGACCGCAACAACTCGGAGAATACAGCTGAATAAAAGGTGGGCCTGGCGAATACGTCTGTGGTCTTCGGCTCAGTAAAGTGTATTAGACACATGTGCTGCAACGGGTAAGTTTGGAACAATAATTATCGCACCTCCTGCACTCCCTGCCGAGCGCCCGTCCAAGCCCTGCCGCACGCACTGTACGAGTGCCCCAAGCTTGCGGCAGGGCTCGCGGAGCTGCTGGCCGTACTTCGAGGAGTGCGGCCACTTGACGAACTGCTTTGGCCCCCGGGAAGTGCCAGGAAGCGGGGCCAAGTTCTCGATGCCCTGGTGGCATCTTCGGGCGCCTCGGGGCTGTACAGCGCACTCCACTACAACGCCAGCTAACCGGCCAAAATGTAGTGGAGTGCGTGCTGCTGTTGATGCGGCTTTTACGTTTGTGTGTGTGTGGGGGGGGGGGGGGGGGGGGGGGCGCGCCCTTCTACATACCTGTTATACCATTGTATTCTGCACGGTCACATTTAGGGTATATATTCAGTATTTATCTACGTGTATTCCTACTTTGCACGATGTTTAACTCCTCCACCCCTTTCTTTCCCTCTAAATGTGCTTATATACGTTCCATATTTCTCTCCTATCGCCCTATTCTTATTACCATGTACTCATTCCTCCCCTTCCCACCTCCGCTATACCAGCAGGCGTTCCGGTGTCCTTCCGTAGGCGAGAATTTACCTTCCTCTCTTCCTAATGACACCACCACCACACCACCAAACCACACCCCCACACCCACACACACACACACCCACACACCACACGCCACACCACACACACACACGCACACACCACACGCACACGCACACGACACACGCACACGCACACGCACGCACGCACGCACGCACCACGCACACACGCACACACACGCACAGTAAATGAGTAGCGAAATACGTTCCCGCTCAATGTCCTCCTTGCTTGGTGATGCGCACGCGGGTTTGCTGGCCTGACGTTAAGCCTAAAGCTACGCTTATTTTCTAACGTGATCAACCGGTACCCGCAGCTTGAAGTTAATCGGATTTGACATTGCTTGGCAGGTCGTGAGACTGAGTGCAAGGGCAACGCAACGTCAAGCCTAATTATAGGCCTAACAAGGACGATTGCCCGAGGCTCTCACTCATGAGAACGAAGAGAAAAATAGAGAGACGCAAAGGGGGAAATAGTGGCGATGTTAATAAGAGGACACGTTAGTAATTAGAGATTAATGGCTTCGCATTCGCTTCATCATGATGAGTTTTAGTTGTCCTCGTAACCTTTAATGTTTCCGTTCACCTTTTAGCCTGCCGCCAACGGAGTCTCGGAAACGTGATGGTCCACTAATGCAGCCATTTTTTTTTTGCGTCGTTGGTGTTCGCAGGCCTAACGAGCCCGGAGAAATTGTGACGCTCTTACTCTTTTTCCACGCATGGAAGCCTCCCTGAATGCTCCGCCGTAGTCGGCTTCTGCGCATTGCGGCTGAGCGTGGTGGCAAAGTGGGCTTCTGCGAATCGATAAGCACGCTTTGTGTGCTCTGGCGGAACGCGCCCACCGCAAGACTTTCGCGCGCGGTCGACACCGTGACACTTACAAATTTGCCGCAGCGAGCCGTGTGCAGAGCGAGAAACGAAACAATAGAAGCCCGTCGAGGATTTGTTGTTTGCTTTACGGACCGACAGCGAAAAGCGATAGCGGAGCCGTGAACAAAGAAGAACGGTGCACTTTCTCTAAATTGGTAACAAAAGAAGATGAGGTCTTCAGAAAGGTCGAAACGTGAGGCACCGCCGACCTTTGCATTGCGTTTTATCGCTGCACCGAATTGCATAAATTTGTGCGCTCTGTTCTCAAGGGAGAGGAGCTGTAATACAAAGCAGCTTGCTTCCTACGCGTGGTTTATAACAAAAAAGGCATAGAAAAATTTCTATATAGTGTGGTATGAAAAATGTTCTTTATGGAACGTTTTTATAACTTAGAAGTGTATCGAAAATAAATGTTCTTTTCTATACTCAACTACCTTTCGAGCTTGCAATTTTTGTCGTGCTGAACACGCACGCTACATACATTGCCAAGAAGTGGATGTAAATTCAATTACATCAACAGAGAAGAGAAAGAATCGTTCAGGACAATTCCTATCACTAGCAACAATGCTAAACTGAAAGAAAGAAAGGAAAACCTAAGGTTAGGTGCAGTCAACTTCAAAAGTAAAATATATTTGACGCTATGTGCACGACGCGACCCGACACGGCGTGACGACTACGTGAAGACACACACTACGAAAAGAAATAGAGAAAGAAATATTTTAGGGACGAAGAACCTTATAGGACCTCGCTTTGTCTGGGGCTTGGCGTCCGTGTACACAGTGTTGCGCATGCGCAAAGAGCATTGGATTGGATTCAATTTTTATTGGATTGGATGAGATTGGATTAAATAAAATCGTATCGGATCGGATTGGATTGGAATTGTATATACTGTACACACGCGTTGTAACTCATTTACATGCGCGAGTGGGCAAAGCCACGGGTGATTTACGGTAAGAGGGATCCCCAGTGCTTCGCCCACTCGTCATGATTCACTTCGTGGAGATGCGTGAATTTTTCAAGTCAATATCCAGGTATTATACCTTTCGAGAAGCGAACGCAGCGTATAAGTGCATAGCTTTTGTGCGCGAGCGTATAAGCCCCTGCATTGAAGATTCGTGTCGCGGATGTATGCGTGAAGCCTGTCAGTCCTGTACCAGTAAAACCGGCCACTACGAACCTGACATCAACAGCAGCCCAGTTCAGGAAGTTGTTTTCTGGCGTTGGACATTGTTTTTAACTTACCGGCGACAACGCGGTCGAGTATTTTGCTGCTTTTACGGCGATCGCAGAAATAAACACAGAGACACGCTAAAAGAGATAGAGCGCTTAACGTTGGTCGCAACTTCTCGGCTTGCGGATAAGTCAGGGGCTTACGAAACTTCGAGGGCGGTTTATAAAGACGCGTGACAGCCCTTTCACGAAACTAAGCTTACGCGATTAAAAGTCACTCGGTGGTAAGCCTCATCCAAAGGGATTAAGGCACCTAAGCTGGGTAAATAGGAAGCCGTGCCAATGAAAGCCTAGCGTCAGTCGCGCTGTTATGTTTGTGGTGAATATCAATCCAACCGTTACTTTTTTACGTATTTTGGTGCTTAACCATCCAACACTGCACCGAGACAAGTGGTGCATTCTTATTTCTTTGTTATTCGAAATATTTCTCGTCTTGCTTCTTTGAAAATGTCATGCAGAAAGGTAAAAAACGTTGAAAGCCGTTACGCTTCTAATTCACCCAATCCGTCAAATATTCGGTAGAAAATTAACGCATTGTGTTAAGTCAACCAGCAGCGCATCGACACGGGGAGGGAGGACTGATGTAATTTTAGCTGGGCCGGAACGAACAGCTGTTGCGGCACTTCAGCTTGTTCCTCTGGCCTTTTTTTACTTTTTTTGACGAAGGTGCTTTTTTTGCTGAACCGTCTCATTATGAAAATTAAACAACTTGAGTCCCCATTTTTACTTAGGTGGTACTTCGGTTGAGAGGTAAGTTCCAGAGCCATCTTTCTGCGTGATGGTACCTTCAAAACTGCAGTCTCATCACAGCGTCTACGCGAAACGAAAAAAAAAAAAACACTCGCACACACGCGCGAACAACACGCTCCACACAATCCAAAGCACACACGCACCGGCACACATACACGAAGTGAAATGATGAATTCACAAGTGCGACATCCGGGCTTCTGTTATTTCCAGGCAGGCCCCGACCTTCAGAGCCAGTCCTATTGCGAGATAATTTCGCGGCATAACAGCGCAGGATTGAGTAGGAGTGTATTTCACTCCCTTTGTCCGTCAGGAAGTCGCTGTTGCGTGAAGGATGCCATGCCACTTCTGGCGTTTCAACGTGCTACGACGCGATTCGAGCAGTTGAGTCACTTATCGCGGATGTCGCGTAGCCGCCTCTAAAACACAAATCGATCGTTCCTTGCGTAATCGCCGTTAAGAGGCAAAAAGGAGATTGTTCCTGGCCCGCTTGTACTTATTAGGGAGAATATGATGGTCTGTGGAATCGAAGGCCTTTCCGAGAATTGTTTTGAAAGGACGTCGCTTTATCTCGGCTGCCGTTCCGTCGCCTTGGTACCGTTCGCCCTTA
Organism: Haemaphysalis longicornis; assembly: GCA_013339765.2. Taxonomy (NCBI): domain Eukaryota; kingdom Metazoa; phylum Arthropoda; class Arachnida; order Ixodida; family Ixodidae; genus Haemaphysalis; species Haemaphysalis longicornis. The sequence goes on from CM023451.1 coordinate 73,714,517, forward strand.
GCAACACCCGTAAACCATCGTTCGAAACACGACGCACCTGTACAAATGGAAAAGTTACTCCACGCGACCACGTACTGGCTGTATGGTTTCAGAGCAATTCCTTTTTAAAGCTCTATCGCCGCATCCGTTTCTCTAGGCGTGACGGAGACTCCCAGTGTTCGGTCGGGTCCTAGCAGGCTTAGCAGCTGATGACGGCGCTTGCTATATATACGGTGCGAACCAGCATTCCAATTTTAGCTCCGAGACGCTTCTTGTTCTTTTATTTCGTTTTTTTTTCTTTCGCCGAATTCTTCAATTCGAACAAGACCCAAGATTGGCAATTTGTTGCATTGTCGTATTTTGAAGGCAACCAGCGAACAGAAAGTAAATAATTTCACGAAGAATATGATAATGCTATACGCCGAAACGCGCATGCCAAGTAATATCGACGCCAGCAATAACCCGTTGCTGGGAAATTCGGCACGGGAGACATTTTTTTCCCTACATTTTTGAGCCGTACTCTCTTCAACTAGAGTGACTTTCTTCTTTTGCTCGCCAAGCGCTGCAGCTGCAATAAAATGTTTTCGAGATTTCCAAGCCTCGGCAAAATTGTCAGAACGACTCGACTGCTTTCTCGAAGTATCCCGTAGTGGGTGAATTTTTTTGGCTAAGGCGTTCCAGGTGCCGGGTGCAGGGAACAGGGAATTTTATTACAAAGAATCAATGACGACCATGAACGAGACAAAATGCAGGATGGTTTCGCCAATTTGTTGCTGAAGATTGGCCATCTTGAGTGCCTACAACAAGAAAATAAAAATGTAGAACTCAGCAACTGGTAATACTTTTTCTTTTGTGCGCAATTAATCACCGAAGCTGGACGTTTAAGCGACAAAAAATACTATCGTGATTGCTCTTTCGAAAGAGATTGAATCACGGGGACTGCGGCATTCACTGCTGACATCATCTGCAGCCTAACTGCTCATTTGCGAGGAAAAAAAAAAAAAAACAAAAAAAATCCCGGGCCATCTCCACTAACGTGAAACCTGGGGAGGGGCGAAGCATGCATGCAGCTTATAAGTGTATTCTTGACGCCTTGGCGTTTTTGCCAACTGAGATGAAACCGTTGAGGGGTACAGGTATACAGCTTTGCTGTAAAAGTTTCTTGTCTTTGAAGCACGAAGCCTCAAGCGCCAGGCGCAAACGATTGTCCCGGTGTTTTAAGTGCAGAGCATTTAGGAGCTCGCCTTGTCGTCGTAGCTCGCTCTAACGGTCGATGTCAAACGACTGAGGAATCAGGCGGTGCCGCGAGATAACGGACCCAAGTATAGCCTGGCGTTCCGTCGTAGGGTGTCCCGCAAAGGCTTCGAAAACCAAGCGGTTTAAGATCGTCATAACCGTTCGAAACTCGCGAAACGCTGGCGCTTGTCATACATCTCCTCGTTGTTTAGCGGAAAAGTTTTAGTACGCGTTACGAAGCGGTCCAGGGCGAGGCGTAAACAGAGTGTCCCGGTGTTTTCTTTTTATTTTTTATTATGCGTTAAGTTCTAGCGCGAGGCGTAAACGAGTTTGTCGGTGTTTTGGTACCGTGACTACATGAGACGACAGTTACGACGACGACAAATATACCCATTCGGTCCATAAACTGTAGAGGGAGCTGTAACGACTAAAAAAGAACTAGTTCACTAAGGATGCTTCCCACCGTCTAGGTTAGCGGTTCTTGACGCACGACACTGCGTGGCTCGACGCAGGCCACCGAGACAGCTGCGGTCAGCGAAGAAGAAACGCAAGCGACGCGTAGAGAAAGAGACGAGGGCACTACTGCTTATAAGGCGCTACACGAACTGCGCAGACACTCCTGCCCCGCGGGCACGCGTCAGCTGTAATTCATTATCTGGGCGCTTTTCTTTCTGTTGCGCCACTCCTGCGCCTGTGTTCATTTTTTCGCGGTGTCGCAATCGCGACGGTTAATTAAGGGCGGGCCGGACGGTGACGAGAGGGGTCCGCTTCTTTGTTTCGTTTCCTCTGCTACGCCTTTCTTTTCTTGACCGGAGGGTTAACTGTTTGTGCTTCTCGTGTTGTTCGGGAGAGCGAGCGGCCACAGTATGAACGGGATACGCAGCCCGGGCTCGCACCTGGGATGGTTCCCACGGAGAGAAAAAAGGGAAAGCCGGGAAATGTATTGATGGTGGTTCAATCTGTTCAGTGTTTGCTGCAAACCTTGATGATGCCCAGTGTGTTTACACGTCACGCTTGCCCTCCATCACGACTGGTTCCAATCGCCGGAAGCGGCCATTTCCACCTCTCGCTCTCGCAGGAATTTACTTTCCCATGGGCGGATAACTGCGAGCAGGAGATTAAAACATGATTGAGTTCCGTGATTTTCTGCTTCTGCAAAATGACTTGTATCTGAGTCTCTCGTCTCGCTCTCTGTCTCTCTCTCTGTCTCTCTCTCTCTCTCTCTCCTCTCTCTCTCTCTCTCTCTCTCTCTCTCTCTCTCTCTCTCTCTCTATCTGCGTGTGTTTTGCCGATCCCTTGACTTAAATTTCTATATTTGTAGCTAAAGGTAGAAAATTGTCCGGATGTTATTTGTTTCGCGTTAGGCAGGTTTGTTTTTTGTTTAACTTTTCGTGGGTGCGTGCTTTACTGCAGGCTTAATAAACATTTTCCCAATCCAATCCAATCTTACATTAGGAAGAAAAATTTGTTTCCTAGCTTTCGAAAAAAAAACCTGGGTGCTTGACATTGCTGCAAATTTTAGTTAATAGGAATTTTATTATGAAATCATCTTTAACGGAACTAAACAACTCACTTGTTGCCAGCAGGTTCTCGCAAGAACGAGCGTCGTACCTGGGACACGACTGAGCTAGATTTGTCTTCACGAAAAATTTACGCAAGGGTCGGTTACCTCTCAGTGCTAAACCATACTGGCCGTACACGTCGCGATGTGAGAATAGTTCAGCACACAATCCGGCTTGATTGACTATTTTCCCGAATCTCGGGAGAGTCACTTTGATGACACCCAGCCGTTGTCTTGTGCACAGATCTTAGTAACCACACTTCACCAGCTGTTATATTCAATCAACCTCCGTGACATGCGTTTAAACTGCATTTCAGAAATACAGGTTACGTGCTTACGATGCAGAGGGAACGCAAACTATGCACCAGTTCAACCACAAATATACCAAATATATATATATATATATATATATATATATATATATATATATATATATATATATATATATATATATATATAATATATATATGATGAGAGAGAGAGAGAGAGAGAGAGAGAGAGAGAGAGAGAGAGAGAGAGAGAGAGAGAGAGAGAGAGAGAGAGAGAGAGAAGGGGCCCCGGCAACGTGGGCGTCATCCACTCAGTTTAATGTTGCTACGAAGTCCTAGCCTCGAAGCAACACTTCGGAGCAGACTGGCGCGTCGGCAGGCGCTGTTGTTGACTCAGCAACGGGCTCGGAGCCAAGGGAGAGCCTCAAAGGCGACGCCAAGAAGAATGCCCAGGAGGAGGAGGAAAGGGGGGCCCAACAAAGCGCCGGCTCTGGCCGGCACCGAATGTAAACACGACCCTCTTCCAGCAATCACTCAAGGGCACCTCGCTGCTCCAGAAAACAGAGGGGGCTGCGCTCTCCTTTCGCGTCGATTTTTCAAACTGGACAGAGGCCCCTCGCGAATGAAGGGCAACGCTATGGCAAAAAAAAAAAAAAAAAAGATGCACCCTGTCGATTTCTGTAACATTCAAGGTCTTTCGGCGGGTGTAGAAGCTTTTTTGCGAGGGCGTGTGGTCACCGTTACAACTATGCGCCGTTGAGATCCGCAATGTATGCGAACCACAGCGAGGCCCTCGCTAATCGAGATAATCTGCGAAGAAAATTATTACAATGGCTGCAGTAACAATGCATAACAGCCAACGTTCGGCGCCCAAAGTATCTGGGCATCGAATATTGGGCGCCGAGCAGGGATCTGTGTCGCACGCCCTGTCTTGCTTTTTAAAGATCCCTGCTGCACAGTCCTGGCGACGTTAGCCCATATAACTCTGCGTAAGTTGGGTTAAATAAATTTTTATTTTGTTTGTCGCCCTCTTCTGCTGCCCTTGGTCGCGCGCGCGCGCGAACCATAAGCAGTTGTGGGTTCCCACCAACCATCCCGACAAATTTCAATCACCCTACATCCTTACACTTTACTTATTTAAAGGCGAAATCATTTGGGCGGCCGGTCACGCTCAAGCTTGGACCTGAGTAGAATTACCACCCGGTATGGTTACTGGGCAGGCTCCCGCCGTACATAAAGGTAACTAATTTTAACACGGAAGTGTTTTATTCCGGGATACACAAAGATTTCCCTGACGTCATATGCGTCACGGAAATGACGCCAGTACAACGAAACAAGCGGCCTGTAACGGGTGTAACCCTGCACACAGGGTGTCCTTGCGGGGAAGCAATCTTGAGTAATAAAGAGTACGTTATACTTAGGGTTGTTCGTTTCAGGGTTTCATATTTTAACACAAAAGTTTTTTATGCCGGCATACACCAAGATTTCACTGACGTCATATCCGTCACGGAAATGACGCCAGTACACCTTTGTCGAAGCGACCCGCCAGCAGGGCGTCGCTCGCCAAGCACACCCACAAGACAGCCTCTGACCCGCAAATCATGCTGACCTGGAGATTTCGCTGCACATTTCAGTTTCGCGCTTTAACGATTCCTTTGACAGAGGAATCAACCACAGTTTTTGTTTTCATCACACGCCACATCCTGGGCAGCAAGTCTGCAATAGTTTGCGCTGGGGCAGCTACGCGGTAATCATTCCACTGATTTGGGAGATAAGGATGTTTCAGGTAAACAATTCTACGCGAATAAATAACCGCAATTTGAGTTCTTTAAGTAAGTCCAAAGTCTTTCGCCAACCAGGGAGGAAAGAAACTGGCGAAGATTGTACTAAGTCGCGCAAGGCTTAAACCATAGCGAAGCTGCAGCATTGCTTTCTACGTGAGCACTGAAGGACACATTACCACGCATTTGTACAAGTAGGAAAGTGTTTAGCTACATGTTCCATGGCCGCCTGGCGCAGCGCTAGTAGTAGTCATCGTCATATGCATCGATATCGTCGGGTTCCTCATGCCAAGCATGCGCGGTAGCCCTTGACGACAGCTGGGGCGTAGCGGCGGCGCATACGGGCACGACGCATATGCGCGGCGATCCTGGAGTCGCGTCGAGGTTCGGTGGAGCAGGTGTTGCGCCAGCTGCGGCGCTGTCGGTTGCTAGGCAACGCGAGACGCTCCTTGAGATTTTGGCCAGTTTTTTTTTTCTTTTTGCCCGAATCACGGAGCGAGCCGGGGGCGCTCGGCGGTCACCGCGAGGCACGCGCTTACGAGCGCTCGGCATTTTCTCGCTCCTCGGAGTTTTCGCCAGTTTCTTTTTTTTTTTTTTTTGCTGAAGCCACTGCGCGTGCCGGGGACGCTCGGCGGTCGCTGCGAGGCACGCGCAAACGAGCGCTCGAACGGCATTTGCTTGGTATTTTTAACGCGTTACGCGCCACACATTACGGTCAGCTACAACAGCTCTATTGTTAAAAAAACAACTGTCACTGTTATAGGCACTAACGAATTCGCCAGGTCCTGGCGAAGTGTGGGAAATGAGTTGCAATTGCATTATACGATCGTGCCGGGATCGCGAATCATTTTTGGGGAGAAGAGAGAGGAGAGGGGGAGGGGGGAGAGAGAGGGAAGGGGGGGGGGCGAAAGCAGAGCTGCGGTCGATCAACCGTCTGCTGACGAGCGTAGCTGATACGGCGTTCAGAGACCCCTTTCTACTCCTCTTCCGTGAACCTCCTCTGAACTCTGAAGCCCCCCCCCCCCCTTTAAACTATCGTCGTTTCTTCAATGGTTTTTAAATGTAGCGCCAAAAAGCGGGGATAAGTGTAATACACGTCGCCTCGCATTTTCGATTTCTTTCTCCTGCGAGCTACATTAGTAGTCAATGCTTTTTGCCTTGGGAAAACGAGGGCGGCCGGCGTAAACAAAGAACGAGGCGCTTAGGAGCACACCCCCCGCGGGTTCTCTCATTTCTAATGCATCCTTCGTTGGCCCCGACTTGCCGCGCCGCCTACTAACGATGCATTTTTAAATACTAGTCCCCGTGGAAGTTGACACAGACGCACAAAGACCGAACGCTACCGGAAGCTCTCAGAGCGCCGTCCTCTCTGTGAGGTTTCCTTTATTCCTGCCTCTCTGATTACCCTCTCGGGCAAAGTGTCCCGGAGCGCTCCGGCCTAATTAACGGCGGACAAAGAGCGGAAGCTTTTGTGTTCACGATCTAGCGCGCTCATGAGAGCGCAGATTTGCGCGCTTATCGTGCCAGCTTACTCTGACTTGTTTTCTCAGCCAACGCGACGGGTTCCCCCATCCCACCCCCCTCGCGGGCACTCTTCCCCTCATCCGATTGTAAATTCCCTTTCATTACGATGATCAACATTTACTTCCAGTTATTCTGCTGCCCGAATAAATTTGTAAGCGTTCTTGAAATACAGGAGGCCATTACCGCGTCTGGTCACCAGCGGCAAGATGTGAAACACCCTCCGCAAAGAGTGCTTCGCTGTAAGCACGCGAGTTATGCGAAAAAGCCGCACTCGCGATAGAACGAAAGATGGGGCTGACGGCAAGTCGAAAGCAAGTTCCATGAGGCCATTCGAATCCAAAGACGTGGTGGTGCTGTGGTGTGCGTAAACATAATGCTTCGACAGCGCATTTCCTCCCAGCCGATAGGCAAGGGGCTGAATGTAAATCAGAAGTGAGCGCTATAAAAGCCTCCGAGCTCAAATGCACGAAATGGCGCTGACCTGGTGGTGTTTGGCTGGGTGCGTCGGGTTGCGCTGAATGTGAACGCGGGATGTGAACCCCAGCAACGGGTCAGTGTTCACGTCACGTATTCAGGCGTGACTTCTCAGCAATACTTGAGAGCCCGGAGGACAAGCCGCCTGTTTTTCCAAACTTTTGGAAGATCAGACGCAGGCATGGGCCTCTGCCTCGTTCTTCGTAGGATAAATAAAGAGGTAAGCCTTCAGGCTGCGCACTTAGTGGGCTAAGAAGCGGAGATTTGAAAGAAGTATACATACAAGCGTCCTGAACTGCACGAACGCGAACTGCGGCTCAGTGGCTAAGGCATTGTGTAGCTGAGCCCGAGGACGCGGGTTCGATTCCCGGCAGCGGCGGCTGCTCTTCGCATGGAGGCAAAAAGCGGGAACGCCCCGTGTTGAGATTTCGGCGCACGTTGAAGATACCCAGGCGGTCGAAATTAATCCGGAGCTCTCCACTACGGCGCGCCTTCACAGCCCAGGTTTAGCTTCGGCGCGTTGAACACTGCAATCAGAAGTTTTTCCCCTTAACCGACCGGATTTTTTTTTTTGACGAGTTGGTTTTTCAGGGTGACGGGCGGCAGCGCAATGCTCGAGGTGCGTGAATGCAGCTCGAGACTCACAACGACATGTGTTTACAGGAACCTTCGAAATGGCATTCCTTACAACTAAAACAAAGAGGAACCGCATCTAGATTTGTAGCATCGAAATAGAGATCGTGCTAAGTGCGACCCTGTTTTATTGCTACGCACTTGTCGTGTTGGTTTAATCGCGTATTCCTTTATATAAGACGACTTGTGTCGTTGATATCCGCTCATCTCGCCTTTGTTTTCCACCCTTGGCTACTGTGTGTTGATGCATCGGTATCAGGTCGTACCACCACCATCAGAACGCCGGATAAAAAACGTGTGTAGTCCGCGCCGTATACGAGTATGTGCGTGCTTCCTTTGAGAGCGCTGCTGAGCACTAAGTCGCGGGTTCGATTCCCGGCCGCGGCGGCCGCTTTTCTGATGGAGGCGAAAAACAAAAACGCCTGTGTGCACGAGATTTCGGCGCACGTGAAAGATCCCCAGGTGGCCAAAATTAATCCGTAGCCCTCCACTACGGCGCGCCTCATGGCCTGCGTTAAACCCTCAATCAATCAACCTTCGAGAGCGATGAGCGTTTATTTGTTTCCGTAAATACAATTCATTTTCGGAATAATTAGACTACTTAATTATTACAAACGCCATACATGCATACTGATCAGGTTACAGTCAAGATAATGAACAGAGGATGCCCCGTAGCGAAAAAAAAAATTAAACGGAAAGGCTTTCCTACTTAAATACAGCTATGGTCTTCACGGTAGGCGGTGCAGACGCACCGCGCGATTACACCGAAAGGCCTGCATTTATGACGACCACGCCTTCGCCGGGACCCCGGACGCATGCCGTGACCGCATTTCTGTGTCAGCGAGACGCGTCCCCGAGTTTATGGCCCCCAATCGAGCTCGTTTCTTAACGAGACATTAGGGGCTATCTCGGCGTCAGTAAGTCAGTAATTGCGGAGCGCTCCCAGCGGTTGTCTTCACATCGGCCTAAAGTCGGGCGCGCTAGTATCAGTCTGAAAGGACAATTAGACAAACGCAAAGACAAGTTCGGGTAACTATATTTAATTTACAGGGTTCGCACAGGATTAAGGGACAAGAATTCAAGGATATTTAAGGACTTTCAAGGCACTGCCAATGTATTTTCAAGGGTGCTGGGGAGCACGAGTACTAACGCTTCCCTACTGTTTCCACACACTAAACGCTTCCTTCTCTACAACACAAAAACAGACCTCGAGAAAAGTCTCTTTGGAACAGCTCCACCCTATGCAAGTGGACAAGTTTACCACCACCCACAGTAGTGGTAATACTAAGGGATCTTTACAAAACTCATGCCATCTTGAACTTTTTTTAGCTCTGCAAATGTTCTTAATACACAGACTAGGATAGCGAGGAACATAACACCCACTGCCATTCTCATTACTCAAATTTCTGTACTCATTAAAGGAGGGGGGGGGGGGGGATTTATGACTCTACTGGCGCTGCCCACCATCAAAACCCTTCAAAATGAAAAAAGAAAGCTAGGAGCTAGATGAACTGTGTTTGCTTATCTGTGCTCAATTTTTATTCACCCCGGAGTGCCAGCACCGTTCGTTTCTCGAAGAAAAGTGGGGCATAGCTATGGCGGGGACACAGCAACAAGAATATATGTAAAAGGAATAACAGGATGAGGCAACGCAGAAAGCAGTATGGAAAACTGGAAGGGGACCTATGGTAATTTCTGCCTCGTCCGATGCAGGATTTCGTTCCGTACGAACCAATGTGTAAAGCAGCAAGCCTGTGCTTCCAATTGGAAGCTCACTTTATTTTTGTAAAAGCTGTATAAAGCAGCACCACTGCACCCCAAGCTGGCTTATATTGTAAAAAGCATGTTCTTGATAGGACTGTGCGGGGACGACACTGATAAGCCACGAAAACCGCGGTCACGTAATCAGGTCTCCTCGTTGCCCAAGGAATGCAGGGGTTTTCAAGGAGAAGAAAAAAATTCCAGGCTTCAATGCCCTTGAAAACTCAATGTTCAAGGACCTGTACGAATCCCACCCACCCACACCCACAACCCACACCCACGCACGCACATATATTGAGAGGCAATGCCAGGAGACTTGGCGGACGACGTTTATTCGGCGAGCAGTACCCTGGCAAGAACAGGATCAATCACGATGGCGATGATGGCGCATCCGAGAAAGACGAAGAATGATGAGATGATGATGGGCGCACTCAATTCAGCGACGACGACGAAACGTGAACGCGGTATTGGCCAGTCATAATACTCAGGCTATGTCCTGATGACTGGACATTCACGATTCGCCGCTTACAATATATATATATATATATATATATATATATTATATATATATATATAATATATATATATATATATATATATATATATCAGGGTGTTCGACCGAACCGAACCGAACCGAAAACCGGAACTGAACCGGTATTTTTGCCGGAACTGAACCCGAACCCGAACCGTTATTTTTTGAGCACGCTGAACCCGAACCGGAACTGAACCGAAAAAATAAATAACGGTTACCGGTTCATACCGAAACGGTTCGGGGTCCTCCGTTGATGATATTGCAGTCAATGCAATTAAGGCCCTTTTTTTGATTTACGTACCATTAACTTCGTACCCGCTGGCGCACTTTCCCCTCGCAGACAATTGAATACTATTACGCTCTATGTAACAACAGGGGAGAATGAATTAGCACCAATGTAGCAATGGTCTGTTGCAGCTGGAAGCGCGAAGTAGTGCAAGCTGAGCAAACGAAATGTCATTCTCGGCAGCTTGCAGGGGATATAAAACGACTTTGCTCTTGCCCTAGCTGCGACTTCAGTGGAACAATCAGGCTGCAGGAGTGCTCCACTGCGCAAAAGCGAAAGCCCACACACCGATGTGTGCAGACTTTTTGCATTTCATAATTCGTTTAAAAGGTCAGACACCTGCAAATTGTTAATGCTTGACAAGTGTGACCGCAGGAGCTGCTCAGTGGCTAAGCCATTTGCTGCTGATGCAGTTTTGTCTCTTTCAGGTCTCCTTTTTTTTTTGAAGGTGCACTTGTACTTACTGCCCAACTAGCTGCATTACTTCTACTGCTACTCGTTCCGGAGGGGAGTACTGCTGTGGACAAATTAACGAGCGTCTACCCAACAAAGTCCGATCTCGTGCTCCGCATTTTGTAACAGCATACTCTGTTATAAGATTCCGCAATGTAGCACACGGAACGATACCGGGGTCAGGCGGTACGATGGCATATTGCACACATCCGGTATAGCTATCGCAAAAGGTATTGCAGTGGTCAGAGCAATAATGCAGTGACTGAGCGTTAACTAAAGCTTACTTTTAACAAAAGTGTGGCTAACGCGTTCGATAAGGTGACAGCTTAGAAATTATTCAGAGTGACCAAATAATCTAATTCATTGGTAGTATTAATTTGCCTGTTGTAGGATTTTTCTGTTTTGTTACAAATATAAAAAAATGTGCGCTATTGGTATTAAGCGCTGGTATTTGAACACGCCAGTACGCAGGCTACAATTTAAGGCTTCAAGGTTAGCGTGATGGGCGATTCCATAGCGACGATTGCGATTTCTACAAAAAAGGAAAGGGCAAAAAATATATCCCACCGTCTATATCTTGGCGGTGGCTTTATGAATAGTCGCTAGGACAACATAAAGTCTGGGCGAGAAAGAAGTGGTAAATCGTCGCCACTTTATCTGTTTTTCTAATATCTCGTAATTGTTTAAAGTTTGCTTTTCATTGCGCCACTGCCCTTGGGGAAGAGCAATATTTTGAATTTTTGTTTGTATCTTGATTTGACTGTCGCTTTAAACTACTAAATTTTTTTTCGAATTTCAGTGATAATTCAACTAATCGAACCGGTTCGTGAACCGGTTCAAGCTTCCGAACCGGTTCGCGAACCGGTATTGTTTGCGGTTCGACACAACTGATATTATCTATATATATATATATATATACTAGTGTAATATTGATATATATATATATATATAGATATATAGTATATTATATGATAGACATAGCGCTTTCAAGGAGGAGGAGGGTCAAACGGAATAAGCATAGGCGCAATTTCCATCATAGCTATGTCGCGCCCCACTACGGAAGGCCATTCCGCCTGAAGACGGGCCTCGTCCGAGCTGTTCGTGTAGTAAAGAAGACATAAAGCCGCCTCATTCGAACATGCTAATAGAGGCCGTGGCAGTGTTATAATGCAGGAGAGGGTTCGCCCGCTGGGCCCGACTGATATCCCGGAGGAATTCGGCGTTCACCTCGTCCCGATAACGAACGCTGCGGTGGGAAGCTGCTGTGTAGTACCTGCATCGCGCCATGCGTTAAGCCCTCGCCCTGCAGTCAGGCGTAATTTGGAAGGGGCGCCCAGCCAGTGGCGGCCGAGTCCGCCGCCGTAATCTGGGAATGCGTGGGAGCAGGAATTGCCCTCCATTGATCATCGCCCGCGCCCACGTCCGACCACCAACTCTGCCTGCAGAGCAAATGCGATGAGCGCCCCAGGAAAACTGCGCGCTCGGCGCTTTTTGTTTGCCTCCGCCCAGCGCTTTCCATTCAGCGTTGCTTTTATTTCCCATCGAGCCATTGGTTCTCTTGAACTTGGCCAGGTGACGTCCGCTGGTATCGACCAATCGGAAGGATCCGTTAACTTCACGGTAATTTTATTCGGGCTCTGACGTACGACGCCGGCATTCTGCCAGAGCAGATGCGACGAGCGCCCCAGGAACTACGTTATCCGTGCTTTTTTGTTTCCCACATCCAATCGTCTCCTTTGTTTGGCTTTGTTCTTGGTTCTCTTCGAAGCATTTTTGAACTTGCACAGGTAACGTAATCTGGTGTCGACCAATCAGAAGGGCCCGTTTGAGCCACGGTAATTTTATTCCGACTCCGGCGTACAACGCAGTCATTTTTTCGTTGTTGAGCAGCGAAGGAGCGGAAGGAACGCTCTCTGGAAACTGCAGGATGAAGACGACGAGGGTATACGTGAGAGGAATACCTACGTGTCGAGTTCTTCGGGCTGTTGGTTTAAGCCGCTGCTGCTTCATTCTTATTCATTTTATTCCTTCTATCGTTGTGCGTTTTCGGCGATGGCGTTCCGACAACGGATTGGGATCGGACAACTGCCGCACGACAACCGCGCGTATTTAAATGCGTGTACAACGGCACGCGTATACCGTTGCGTTAAGCGCTGCGTACCAATACCTCCGTGCTAAAAAAGCCGCCTAGGTAGGCCAGCTGAGCCTTATCCCAACACTCTCTTGCTTACCTCCGCCAACAGATTGGCGGCCTCAGCGTGCTGACGTCACCTGCGCCTGCCGTCACGTGGTGTCAGCGTCGGTGTGGTGGAGGATCTGCACTCGCGCGGTGACACCAGACCGGGGACTATTCTGTGATGACGCCATGCGAAAGCTTGTTGTCCCTTCAGGTTGGCGTCATTGGTTTTGTCAATTGATGGAATCTGCAACATGCGGGCTGATGACGCATGGTTGGCGGAGCCAGGCGAGCTACTGACGTACAAATGAGCGATGTACGGCAGCGTATCTTCGGGACCCTCCAGTAAGTTCATAACAGAGTGTAGCCGAATGGCCAAGCGTTGGCATTAACGAAGCAATTTCAGTGAATGACGCTGCCTATTGTATACAGCACACATCTTAAACATGCAGTCGGCGCTGTGACACTACCCCCGTACGAGCTTCACGTTTCGTACTTCCAAATTTCAACGCGCACACCAAAAACTCCGAGTTCGCCTACGCCCTTGTGATCTATGAATGCGAAAGTGTTGATGTCCAACTGAACACCCCTGAGGGACCGTTTAAATACCACATGGCGTTTTGAATACGCAGAGCACCTTGGCTCGCCCGTAACAGCTGCGCCGCCGGATGAGGGCAGCACAAGTGGCCAGGGTTCGAAGCTCCGCGAGAGGAGAGCGGCAGAGCACCCTCTCCGCTTTCCCACGTGGCCCTGCTCTTGCCCAGGCGTTGTGTAGCAGCGAGCACTCCTTTTCTTTGTGTTTTATTTATGAGGCGGTCGCTATGCAACTCAGCGTAGCAAATTCGAGTTTCTCCGTCGCGTTTATCGGAGAGCGGCTTTTTCGATAAATCGGCCGCCTAATGTTTTTGGCATTAAAATCCCAAGGACATGAGAATTTGCCCCGCTGGATCGCACTTACAGGTTGGTCATTGCGAAGCAGTTCCACAGTACTCGTTTAACGTGTGTAACGGCGCGGTGCTAAAGCTATAAGCGTGTGTTGATCGAACGTTCCTTCTATCTCAATTCTCGAACGACGGAGTGCACACGTTTATGAACACAGCGAAGTTCATAACGGGGCAAAACTCCAGCTTTTTGGTACGAAATTTCAACGGCTGAGAAGACATTTTACTGCCGGTGCTGCATTGGCAGTTATAAAGCGCGCAGCCACTCACTCCGACAGTGCACGCGCGCTTCTTCGTCCATGCCACCCCGTGCGTGATCGATGGGCGTGGGAGGAATACCAAAGAGCTCGGCTCAGCCTACGAAAGAGAGCGCGCTGCCACCCGATACCCGGCGTTTCTCTCGCGTGCGCCCGCGCGAGGCAACGAACTGCCGCTCCTCGTTTGATCTGCCGAGACGTGACCGGACCGTCGCAGCGGGACCTACTCGTACCTGACTCAGCGAGAAAGGAACAAATTGGGTTATCTTAATCCGCGGGCACTGTCGAAGGCGACGACATTATCGACGAGCGAAGAGGCCGTGCTTTGAGTGAAAGCTTGCAGTGCAGGCCTCGGGTAAAGACGTTCGGCCGGGAATTTGGCGAGAAGCGACAGGGATGACACACTTTGCGACATGCTCGCCCGTAAAGCGCACGCTTGAAGGAACGCGAGCTATTGAGAGTTGAGACGGCGGTCTCGTAAGATGTGCACTCGGTTTAACTCCCTGTTCTCGTTTAGTGTAAGAGGATAAGCTGTTGAGACGAAGCTCGTACTTTCAGAGGGCTATGCAGTGCGTTTGTCGCTACAAATTTGTGACTGAAAATGCAGAAAGGACGGAAGACGCTGAAAACGAAATTTGGTTGCAGAGACAGGCGGTCATCCCTCCGCTTGGGCGGCGAGTTCAAATGCATGGGAATATGTAAAACGCAAAGGGTAGCGAGATGACGGGAAGGAAAAACTTCGGGAAGTAAGTTTTTTTGCGAATCACAGAATGTAAAAAGGGGATATAAGACAGCTGTAGAGGCGTGAACTCCAGCCTACGGAAGCGTACATATTTTAACGCGAAAGTTTTATTACCGGATACACGAAGATTTCGCTGACGTCATATCCGTCACGGAAGTGACAGCAATACAACGAAGCAAGCGGCCTGTAAAGGGTGCACCCATGCACACAGGGTCTTCTTGTGGGGAAGCAACCTTTAGTACTTAAGAGTATGTTATACTTAGGGTTGTCCGTTTTCGGGTTTTATATTTTAGCAAGAATGTTATATTTTAACACGGGTATGCCGCGGTACCCTAGATGATTTCACTGACGTCATATCCGTCACGGAAATCACGGCAGTAAACCTTTGCCGAAGCGACGCGCCAGCAGGACGTCGCTTGCCAAGCACACCCACAAGACAGCCGCCGAGCCGCAAATCATGCTCAGCTGCAGATTTCGCTGCACATTTAACTTTCGTGTTTTACTGATTCCTATGACAGAGGAATCAACCACATTTTTTTTTTTGCTTCTTCCTCCATTGTAATTTTACTGCGTTCACCGTCATGACGCAAGATATTTGCATGCACTTGGGCGTTATGCCGATTCTTTTTTATCCCTTTTCCTGTATTTATTTTTTTCTCCGTCGAATGAATGCAAACGGAGAAATGAATGACGATCTAGATGAACTGCGAATTGGAGCCAGAGCGGAAGGGTGCCAGAGATCACCAAATTTTGGAATTGTACGCCTGATCGTTCCCTCTATATCCACTGCCCGCTGATTTTAGCTGAAATGTCTTCGCGCACAGTAAAAACCTTTGCATTTGGATGCCCATATGCAATACCACAATATTCGAAAAGACGTACTTCAGGAACAAAGAACGAGTGTAACGCGTTTCTATGTATCTAGAATGGATAGTTTCGTTGCAACCATAGATATATAAACTTCAGGAAATATGCGTAAAAAAAAAACGATGCAGTAGGAGCGGGAAAACATGTTAATTATCTTTCAAACAATCTTTGCACGCGCGTGCATCGCAATAATTGCAACTCTGGAGGCACTTCTCGTGGTGGTGTCTGCCGCGTGCATTAAATCACCAGTCATGTCTAACTGGCGTTAACTATCCTGAAACCTTTTACTGAAAGCGAACCAGCTCCTCATACCGAAAATCGGTGGACGAACTATATACCGATGCGCGTGGAGCCTATTTTGGATATTTCTGCAGCTTAATTAAGAAATTTGTTGATTCGCTCATTTTTTCAGTCGCCTAAGAATAGTGAAGCACTGAAAGCAACTCAAAATTCTTCAATTTCTGGTGCTCTAAGTAGGCGCTTATGTTGTACATCGCAGATTTTTCCCTTGGCGCAAGTGGGATCTTTCAAAAGTTGTTACTTTTAATGTGATTTGTGTTACCTTGTGGTAACACAATCACTTGTGGTAAAGCAGTCACTCACCTTTTTATTACTCCAATCTTTGGAATAGCCAGCTCCAATTTTGCTTGGAGCGCTTCTCAATGAATCAACATTTTTCTCTCTCTTGGCAAAAACAGTTCATTTCACTTCGCACAAATGACGCGTCAAACGCATTTCAAAGGCACCGATCTCCCAAAGTACACCGTCTGAAGCTATTCCACCAAAAGCTAACACCCTTTGAGGCGCACCTGCTGCAAAGCAATTCTCTTCCCGTCTTCAGGCAACGCACCAGCTGCCTCCGACAATCGCTGCGAACTCAGAGGGGACGGCCATGAATTATACATTTTCTCTTTGTGCTCTGTCTCGCTTGAGCTGGATTTCCTACGAAAAGTGTGTGTTCGATATCTAACGTCATATCGGCGCTCAGGATAGTCGGCTGTGATATATTTAATTTTACTTCAGTTGACGCGTATAGCGTCGCAGACTCAGCCCGCCATTACTCATTTAGAGGCGCACATTTTTGCTGAGCCACACCTGGAAGCTGTCATGGATAATAAACTTTTGCTGCTCGCTGTTCTTACAGGAAGGGCTTTATTCCGAAATGAAAGCGGGATCTGAGGGCTCAAGGGGATCAGTTGGAAAAACATTCCACATATCAGATCCATTACAGGAACCTAAGCAGCGTAAATAGCCGGCAGGTTGGGCTCTAGAGCCCAACCTACGCACTGGGTTTTTGAAAGTCCAAAGAGCAGCTGGCAGAAAGCCAGTGGCAGGGAAAGTTGATTAGACTGCGACATATCTTAGATTTTTTTCATTTTCATATAGAACGAGTTATAGCCTATGAAAAAAATGCCTTTCGAACAGCGCTTTGTGTAGAATAGTGGAGCTGGCTTTAAAGGGTTCGGGGGGTTTTATGAAAGAATTTAATATACGGCATTACGGCCTTCAATATTTGGATAGCAGACTTTTATACTATGCCTAAAAATGTCTTGCCAACAATACGTTTGTGTAAGGTACTGAAGCCGACCGGTGGGGGAGGGGGGGTTGTATAGCGCGTTATACGGGTACATGCCGTCTTACAGAAGTATTTGATAAAAAGAACCTCGGGCCATCATACTTAGATATCAGACTGCTTAAATTACCCCTAAAAATGGCTTTCCAGGAAAAACATTGTGTACAGTAGTGAAGATGACTTTAGAAAGCGAGGTCCTTAATACAAGGGCTTTGGACATATACAGATATATATTGGCGTCAAAAAAATTGTCTTCCCAGCAAGGCATTTTTGCATATAGTGAAGCCAACTTTAATAAGGTTCCGCATGAAGTTTTATAGAGGTATTTAAAAGTGCCTTTATACCTTGGTATCAGATCGCTCATATGGCACCGGGAAAAATGAATTCCCCAAAATGCATCCGTGTATAGTGGCGAAGGCGACAATTGAGCGACTCGTTGCAGAGCAAAGGGGCTGAAGCAATTATCTGACAACTGCCACTTGAGCATTTCTGGAACTTTCTTTTGCGTTTCACCGTTTGTACACCCCAAAACACCGAAGTGCAGCCACTTCTATCGACTTGCCCTAGAAGTCCAGATCTCTCTACGTGCATCTGTTTAAGAAAGTAACGCGAGAAAATCATGTTTTCGTGGGTAATTATGAACTGCACGGCGGCGAGACGCGGAACTTATTTTAAGAACTTGACAGACTAAATTTATACCCCTCCCTGTAATCAACTGCAAATAATTATTAGCCGGACAAACCTTCATTCATTTTCAGCCACGTGGAAGCCCGAAAAATGTACTCGTTTAGCGGGTGAAAATGACCAAATATAACTAAAAAGCTTGGTTCGCCAGTTCTCTTAAAGGCACCTCTTGTGAGTGGATATGCTCGGCACCATAATCCTGAAGCAAAGAATGAGAAGTTCCCTTGTAGGAAATCGTGCGAGAGAAATACGCAAGCTTTTTGAAGCCACTAACCTCACGCTCTGAAAATGTTTCAACAAGCGGAATCTAAGGGCATCCGATTTATGAACAAACAGACTTGATATTCCGATGGCGCCATTTTTTTTGTTCTCGCCATATGGAGAGATCGGAAGCTTAGCTGAAGGAGAACTACGAAGGAATCTCAAGGAATGCCGGAAAGGCGAGCAAATTTAAGGAAGCAATCTGACACAGATAAAGAAATACCGGGAGAAGATCAACGATTTCACATGGTCAGGGCGCATTTAAGCCACGGGAAAACAAAGGGGAATCAATTAAAATTCTTTTGGCTGGAAGACTTAAAAGCTTTCGCCAGTGTTGTTCGCAACGGCGAAATTGTACACTTAGTGGGTAGTTTCAGTGGCGCTCTACTGGCACGGGCGTCGCGATGGGTCTTGAGAAGCTTCAACACCCCCATCCCCGAAATTTTGTCGCACTGTCATGCAAGGCGACCAAGGCGACCACCTTCACCAGAAACTATCCTGAGATTTTGTCCAGAACCCCAGGATTCCTGTCCGGAAAGCGCACCAACTCTCCCTTGGTGGTTGGTTTCTCTCTTGGTATTCCCAACTCTTAGGCAAGGCCTTCAAGCACGGGGGTGTTCTGCAAGCTCGCGCTCCGCTTTGCGACGGGGAGTCCCGGCTCAGAACAAACTAATAGCATCTTCGATAACCGACACCGGTGCACACCGGGCGCACCGGTGCACGTGGCCTTTTCATCCTCGATAAACCGCACCGGTGTGAGCCGTCTGACCTCGATAAACCGGGCGCACCGTCGCGGGGCAATTTTTGGTTGCACCGCGCGCACGAAGAGTCGACGGGGCGGCGTGGTGCGATCCCAAGATACATCGCGAACGACGCCGGGGAAGCGGCTTCCTGCGCCGTTTGCTGCAGCGACGGCGCATCGACGCACTCGTGTCAGGGTGGAAAGACCTGTATACTGTTGCTGACAAGGATGACTAGCTCGCGAGTTCATCAGGCAACGATGCGACAGGCTTCGAATGGGCGGTAACAACGGCCAGAGATTGTAAATGAGGAACGCGAACTTCGTCTACTGCAAAGAAGGCTGCACGCATTGCCAGCCAGTTGGGAATTGGCATTCGTTTCGTTCGATTGAATTATCATGAACTGTCACTGGAGTGCCTAGGCCATGAAGACCTTCTTGCTTTGCTGTAGCGGAAGGGCGGAACAAAACAGGCACTCGCATTATGGCTCAAACGAAGATGAGAAGCAGCTTGTATGTAGCTGTTTAGTGGAAGCGGTGGAGGTACGTTGTCGCACATGTGTGACGGATATGGTTTGTGCGTACATATCATTGGCCTTCAATAAATATCACTTTCTAATAGCGCTGTGTCTCATGACAGTGCTGTATTGCCTCTTGTGAACGTTTCTATGAGTTGATTTCTTAGATTAAGAGATGGCGCTTGGGTAGAACCGCCTCGTTTGTCCTCGATCAACGCTCCGTGTCGGTACGCACCGTCGTGGGGCACTGTGCAGCGCGCCGGTTTTGGGGGCAACACCGGTGCGTGTTTATCGAGGACGCTATAAGAGGAGATTCGCGGGCGAAACCGCCGGCCTGGCTGCTTCAGTACCTTCATGCAACCACGGCCGCTGCCGGAAACCAGTGCGCTAACCACTTTGCGCTAACCAGTGGTTGAATTGCCTCCCCTTCCCCCGCCTACACTGTACGAATTTACATGCGAATTCGCTGCTGCGGCGTCGTTAGTGCGGCAAAACGATCTGCCGTCACAGCCACAAAACTAGGTAGTTTTGCCGGAAGAGTGGCGCCGCAGCAGCGACTTCGCAGGTAAATTCGCACAATGGAGAACGGGCTTTGTGTATAAATGCACACGTTGTTGCCAGTGGCACTTTTGTCACCCTGATCAAAGTATAATCTTCTCTGCTTTTTTCGCCACAACTACATTTTGACGTATTTTCCGTGTGACTAATTTTGGGGCAATTATCCGCAGTACGCGACGGTTGACAAGCTGCTCCTACGCAATATTGGCATAAAAGACAGAGGTGTTGAGATTTGTCCCTAACCGCACCATGTGTGCAAAAATGTAAGAAAAAGATTCTTTGGTGCAAAGCGACAATAAAATAAAACGTACACCCACAAATTGTTTGTTTCGAGCTTTTCACGTTTATAATTTCCGCTCCCTGCTTTGTTAGTCTCAGATGAATTAGTTCTTTAATTATATTTTTTGGCTTCTATAATACATATTGATATTCGTTCTATATTTTCATATTTAAATAAGCGCCATTTACTCTTACGAAGACAAAATAGAAAATTTCAAGCAGCTATAGCAATTCTGCCGCGGTTCTCGGAACATGCGAATACATGTTTTTATGAAATATTTTATTTCACTTGTATTCTGGACAGTTAATAGTTGCGTATTTTCAGTTAATAGTTACGAATTTAACGTAAGAGTTTTAGTTATTACTTGTGTATATTATTATTTAGTAGTTATGTATTTATCATACCTTATTTTTAAGATCCCTTGAATACTCATATGGAGGTAGGTCGAGGTGCAATTTCAGCACCCAGAGAAATGTCTTTCTTGGCATACGCCCCGTGCCTACGGGGTAAAAACGGTGCGCCCTTACCCAGAAAATCTCCAAGTACGAAAAAAAAAATGAAAGGAAGCTCACACTAAAGGCGCAAGACTGAAGGTAGCTGGAAGCTGTACTCAAACCTTAACTACCATCCCACCGACGGATTTAAAGTCCACGATTGCAGCCGATCTGCTGCTTCTTCACTGCTGCCGCATCAACCTTTACTCCATCAATGTTGCTAAAAGTGTGAGCTTCATTCATCTTTTTTTTTGGAAAGTGATCATCATGGCACCCATCACCTTGGCAGCGGCGTCTGCCTATGACCTGTCTTTCCCATTCCGAGCAAGTGTTGCCACGGTAACGGTGAATGCTGGAGTTTTTTTTTTTGGCCAATCTCCCAAGTGGGAATGCTTGGCTTGCAAACGTGCGCCGATGGCGCTGGGCGGTCGCCGCGAGGCACGCGCACACGAGCGCTGGGCATTTTTTTGGCTTTGTTAACTGCCGGGCGGTCAGCGCGAGGCCCGCGCGTTGACCGCCGGTATTTCTTGGTATTTTTAACCGCGGACACGAAAAACTACGATTTGCTAAAGAGCTTCGCTCTTAAAATACATCAAGGGAGTGAGGAAATGTCCTTTTTTTTTACTTGGTCAATGACACGTGTTTCATCTTTTGTACTACGCTACCTAACCAGAAGAAACGCCATCAACCATGGACTCCAAGGAATTCACTAAAAAGCAGGCGTCATGAACTACAGAAATCGTTCGGGTGGATGGCGTTCCAGCTGTACTGTACCGATAGAAGTTTACAATCGCGCCGAATACGAACAATAACGGCTGATGACCAACAACAAAGCAACGATTCCACCCGAAATTCGTTCCGGCTTTTGCTGTCCGTCCGATACCGCCTCCACTTTCGTCCGCAGTTCACGAAACGGATTCTCTTCCCCTCCGTCTCTGCGCGTAGCGGGAGCGTTCGTTCCAGGAGAGGCAATCTACGAGACGCGCACCTGCAAGCGGAAAACTGCCGGGCCGGCCCCACCGCTTGCCCCCGCCGCGCTGCAGTGAAGGCAGCCGGGCGGGGCGGTGCACCACGAAGAAGAAAGA
The DNA here is from genome assembly GCA_013339765.2 of Haemaphysalis longicornis. Taxonomy (NCBI): domain Eukaryota; kingdom Metazoa; phylum Arthropoda; class Arachnida; order Ixodida; family Ixodidae; genus Haemaphysalis; species Haemaphysalis longicornis. The sequence goes on from CM023451.1 coordinate 73,736,181, forward strand.
ATGAAAAGGGGCCCGCTTTCACTGCCCGTTCCGGGGCTGAGAAAACCACTTCTCCGTAGTCGGCCGTTCTACGAAGACCACGCGCGGCGAGGGAAAACGTGAGCGGAGAAAACGAAACGCACGCTGCGCGGTCCGCCCGCCCGGAAGCAAGAGGACGAACCTGGCTTCTCGCACGCGTCCAAGTTGTTGCGTAACGCCCGTCGCGCTCTCTATTTCGGTGCGTGGTTAGGTGAAGCGACGCAGCTGCGCATTCGAGGAGCGAAGTTCACATTACACGTACGCACACACTGGGTGCTAAGATGTATCGGTGAGATAAAAGTAATATGCTTGAGCAGGGCGGCTAGACTACTGAAAAACGCAGAAACATCAGATCAAGTTTCACCGAACGGTTCTCTCTGCAGCGCCAATCTGTTTTCTCGAGTAATGAGCGTGAAGAACGACTATGTAAATGAAATTCTTTTTCTATACTTCTCCCTTAGTGCATAGCGAAAGGAGTACGCAAGTGCAGTTGCTTCACCTTAAAATTTACGGTGGGCCTATGTGCTGACGGTTTGGAACGGAATTGCCCTCCGTAGATGAATAAATGTTTTCGCTCTTCCACCTACCCCCCGTTATGTAATGACCTGACTTTTATCACTCTCTGCCAGGTGATAAACCGGCACGAGGGCATAAAGCAAAATCAGCTTCAATAAGCGTACCGTATTTTTTAACCGTGCTTTTTTTGTTTTCATCTCTATTAGCGAAAAAAGCCTCCTGTGGGTTCCATTTATCTAACGGTATGTCACGCCACAGCAACTATCGCGCACAAGTTATACGTCGCATCTCTAGGCCTTGCTTATGCAGAGGCGTGGCTGCCAGGCGTCATATTACGCTTGACATATAAAACGGCACCCGACAGACTTTTACTGTGATTTGTACACGCGGGCTGCTTGAAGTCACGGCCTAACTATTTGTGTAATATTATTAGCTTACGCGACAGCTTAATCGTGTCGGCCGCCATCCGCTCCTTTAATGAAGGTGCACTTTACGTTAGTTACAAAATAAATGCTCATGCAACAAGGGTGGAGCAAAGTAATGAACGTTTAGCGTAGAGTGTAAATTGTCGGATCTTTTGCGCACCAAAGCGACACGGCAGTACAACTACGGGGTAAGCCGGAGTGCTATTCCCATCGTAAGCTACGCGTGACTGACTTGGCTGCCTGCCTTTCTGAGGTAGTTAGAAACTAACGAGCCTTGTTAGAAGCGGGCCAGCGCCGCCCCTTGCAAACGCAGGATGACAGGTAGATGGAGTGTTCAGTTGTGCACGATGCGTGGCATGCAACCTTTTGGAGCAGTAATACGGAGTTGAAAGTGGTGGCATTGAAAATTGTTTGTTACCTCCCCCCCCCCCCCCAAAAAAAAAGAGGAAAAAGTACCCGCCAAAGTACACCCCCCCCCCCCTGATCCCCCCCCCCCCCAAAAAAAAGAAAGAAAATTACCCGCCGAAGAATAATAAGAAAGATCCTAACTAGTGTTTGCAGCTAATATTGGAAGGTTCCCGGAGCGAAAGCTTAGACAACCTGTCAAGGGGAGTTAAAACGAATGTAGTGCCAAGGTTTCTTTCATGGTAGGTGAAGCGTACGGCACTGCATATTCGACCTTTCACGGTGTGTTTTGTTTTGGGATAGACGAAATGGTTTAATCCGCTGCATAGCTGGACATTATGCTGCAAAATATCTGCGAACAATCGTTTTTACGCCGTTTAAGCTGAAAAGGAATGCAGTCGGGCTTCAAAGTGTTTTCCTGTGGAATATCCCAGCGGCTGAACAGCTGTGGTTCAGCTCTGTTTCAGCCACTCATCTGGCGCAAGCTGGCAAAACAAAAAAAGAAGGGAAGTTGTTCGTACTATTGCTGCTCACCTGTCAAATGTATTCATGATGGAAAGTAACAGGGCAATAAACGACGAGGGACACAGAAGAAATTCACAAGAAGGCGCTGTGTCCCTCTTCGGTATACCTCGAGAAGGACTTGCTGCTGGGCGAGTTGGTGCGAACTTTGCGACATGGTTTTAGCGCTACAAGTGGACGAACACAAGAAAGAGGACGAACAGGCGCTACTAACAACTGGTTTTATTGCCATGACGTGCAACGAAATATATAGGAAAAGAAAGAAGCAAGATGCGCAGAAGAGGTGCGCGCAGGACTTCACTAACCAATGTAGGAGGCTACGGAAGGGTGGTGTCAAACCAACTCATCTCGCAGGCATACAGAGATATAGACGTGTCGCTAACACAGTCGCCTCCTTTTTTCTTTATTTGATAGGCCTCTAAAACTTTACGGGCTCTCTGGTTCTGCCTAGAATTTTGGCCTGGCGAAACATCGGCTCACACGTTGTGCATTTATTGCAGTGATACGAAAGGTGGGCCCCATGAAGTTTTTTTTTTTAATTCTTTAAAGCGGCCGGTTTGCCCTATGTACGACCTGCCGCAATGCAGCGGAATCTCGTACACTACTTCTTTTGCGCACTGCACATACGGAGTGGCATATTTCTTTGAGCAACCAGCCTTTTTCCTTGCCGGCTTGGTTGTGCGTGGGCCAAGCTGCGCTAGCTTGTTTGGCGCCGAAAAAAAAAAGAAAAAAAGAAAGAAACCAGCGGAACACCATACCTATTGGCAACCTTTTTTAGGTTGTGTGACACCTCGTGTACATACGGTACAACTTCAGGTTTTTTGGTGTGCACTTTCGTATCCGCGTTTTTTTTTTTCTTTTTTTTTTGGCGCTGCCCTTTAGTTTTTCATGGTATACCTCGTCGTTTAGTGCGCTCTTACTTTCCATCATGAATACGTACCAACACGCCCCAACTTTCTACGTGTCAAATGTAGTCAACGTCGCAATATCTTTTAAAACTCGTGTCAAAACCTTCAAAAAGCGCAACACTGAAACAAGTAAGAGCAAATGACGACGGAGACAGCCGAAGCGTTCCAGATAAGCCGGAGGGGTAACAATTGTATCAGTCGGGCTTCTACTTACTTACACGCGAAAGAGATTGCCTATATCACACACTTTGCAGTAGTTGTGGTGGGTTTTACTTGGGTTGACCCTATCTGTTTTTCATTATGCATGCGTGGTGTGGTCACTGGAAGGTTATGTGCTCCTCGTTTTTCTCTATTAAATTTCACTTGAGACTAGCGCTCGTCCTGTTGTTCCGTCTGTCGTACGTTTTTTCAGTGTTGCGCTTTTGAAGGTTTTGTCATGCCTAGCTCGCCATTCTGCTGCAGCATCTTATAAAATCTTGACGTACAATCAGCGGGTAGCTAGTCACTCTAATCTGGTGCAGGCAATCGCCCACACAGCACGACACACAGAGCGGAAACTTTTAAAAAAGACGTGTGTCCTTCGCTAATACTTCAGCTCTGTAAAAGCGTCTTACCTCAGCCTCTACGTGCTCCTCCTCTTGCGTCGTCGTAATCCACCAGAGACGTCACTTCGCGCCTTGGCGCCTTTTCTTTCCCGCCAGAACACGCGTGGCGGTGGGAGAGCACGCACGGACGGCCGGGAGACGCACGGCACTCCGTTGAACACGAGAGAGCGCGCACGGCGACGACCGACGCTGCTTCGTTGCTGTCGGGTCGACCGACTGCTGCGCCGCGAACGATGCCGAGCGAACGGCCTGCCTGGAAGCGGAGGATGGGAGCACGTCCCTGCCCTTTCCTCCTGGGAGCTTCGTTTTGTGCTACCCTCTCCACCCGTTAGCGCAGCTCTCTCCGCTCTCGCTTCCGCTGCTCTGCGGATTTTCGTGAAGCGCATCGATGGAAGAGACAGACTCTCGGAGGCTGACCGAGTTCTCTAAAAGCCCGGTACTTCCGATCCGAAAGAGCGGGGAAGTTGACACGGCAGAAACAATTGAAGTTGCACGGAAAGCGGGGTCGCCGAAGCGCTCTCTTTTTATTGTTGGAGAGGGGCAGAGGTCTGGTGAAGAAGCTAAAGGCGGTGAATGCAAGCGTGCATCTGCATGGGGTCACGTGATGAACAGGGCTAGGTTGGTTACAAACAGCGGGGCTGGGTAGACTATCATTTGCATGAAGAAACATTGTCGGTTTCGCTTGAAAGTGAGCTTTCTTCCCGAAGCAGGTTTGCAGGAAAATTCGGTATGAATTTCGGCTTTTGCTGGAAGGCGCCAACGGACGCGATGAAAAGCGTCGGCAGTTATTTAGAAGCACTCCCCGCTACCCCTACCGGTTTTCCTATTGTGGGAGATATCTGCGATAATTAATGTTCAGTAGCAGGGCGGGTGCAAAAAAAAAAATGTCTTAAATCATGATATTTTCGACTGGCGCAATTTCTGTGTTTGTAAAAGTCCCCAGGGCGTTAGCAAGGCTACGTTTTTCCGGCCAATTGACCTCCTTCCGGAACTAATAAGCTAAGACAGACTGACCCGGTGATTAAAGAATTTTTCTGCTGATAATGTTCAGCGTTGGAGTATTCTGCTAGTTCATTAAATACTTAGACACTTGGATGCTCCATAACACGATTACATTGACAGATGGATTGACGCGGGAATTTTGTGCTCGGCAGTCACTGCAAATTAATTGAGAGCACTGAACGCGTCAGTTTGCTCAGTAAATGAATGAATGAATGAATGCATGAATGAATGAATGAATGAATGAATGAATGAATGAATGAATGAATGAATGAATGAATGAATGAATGAATGAATGAATGAATGAATGAATACATTTAGTAATCAATATACTGAACGACGACGAGTTGATTTATAAAATATTTTTTTGGTTTGAAGCTGTAGCTTGAACTCCTGTAAACGAAAGATTTCTACTTTTTTCTTCGTAGTTCATTATTCGTAGTTAAGGACATGATAGTGTTGACGGTACTGCGTGGTAGCAAGGCAAAAGCCTTCTAACGGCAAAGCTCAGAGCTCTCTGACGAATTGGAATTTTAAAGCTGCAGTGTGCACGTTATTCATGTAGGACGGCTACTTGAGTTCGACGCGTTTTATTGGAATAACTGAAAGAAGCGATAACAATTCTCAGCCACTTTCGACGCAGAAAGGTGGCTGCGACAAACTTTAAAGCAGACAATCCCGATGCCTGCTTTTACCTCAGCTCGAATAAGGTAGGCGAACACAGTTAATCGCTTCGGGATAGTTATATATCAGGCATTGCTGAACGTTCTTTTATGGCATTAGTAGCCGTTGCGTAATGAGAATTTATGCAGAATAGCTTCGTTTGATAACGTGTTGTCAAGTTTTATGGTAGCACTTGTGCAGTAATTTGTACTTATCGTGAAAGGTTTGCTCCAGAGCATAGCCTTCATGCGGATTGCCTCTCTCCTACACCACGTTATTTTATGCATATAGCTAGTCTGCCATAAATAAGTGGCTTATTAAAAAAAGAACTGTCGATTTCAAGAAAAAGACAGAGAGAAGAAGTTGACTCTAAATAATCCGATGGCAATAACACGAATCCTACAATTTTATAACAGGTGTTTGCAGCTTCCCGTTGGTTGCGTCAGCAACTTTGCAGGTCGACTTTAAAATAGTTAAATGAATTTCGTTACGTACCATTGTCGGGCTTTTATAAAATTTGATTAGCTATGTTTACCTGTTCAGTGCTTTTTTCTAAAACGTCATTAACCCGCTGTTCTGCGTGAAAGCTTCGTTTGACGCGCAGTTGTTCAGCTTACGAAAGCAATGCGGACCCCGTAAATTTTTAATGCGTAGCAGCCTTTAGCCTTTACCTGGAGCCATGCGAAATTTTTATCCTAGCTTTTTTGCTCTGGCAAAAACCTCCAGCGCTTTCCACAATGGCGTGCCTGAAGGCCAAGTATATTTTAGGCAATATCGTTCGTAATTACTCTTACTGGCAGCACGGTTTATACGTGCCAACTTTTCTTACTGCGCCGCTAACCTTAGACACATTTAAGGCAAAACGCACATATATCAACAAAATTGCAGAGTGGTTCTATTTGAAAATTCACAGGGAGTCATTTTTATGAAAATGAATGACAAATAAGTGTTTGAAAATTGGGCCCAACAAAGGCAAGGTTAAATCGGAACAAAAATTAAAGGAACAGAAAGACTCTATCGCGTTGCCGCGAGCGGTGCCAAATACAGCGGAAAGAAAACACAAAGAAAAGATGGCTGCGGCTTAGCTTAGCTAGCCATGGATATGCAAAGCGACAGCTCGGCTCAGCCTGTTTAAGTCGTGGTTTCACGTGTTTAACATGTTATTTAGCGGTAATTGTTATGCTATTTGTTCAAGGGCTACATTTGTCAACGGTTGTGGTCCCGCTTTCGGCGTTTTCCGAGCCGAGCGGCTCCCTCTTTCTCAGTCTCCTACGCTAGCTTCGCGCGCTTCTCATTCCAGACCCTCTCCGGTGAAGCAGCTAGCAGGACAATATCCGAGGGGTAGTCAGACGCCGCTTCCCGACGATGGCTCAAAGCCTCCAGTCTCCGCGCAACGCTAACAGAAGAGAACACAGCTCCGCCTCAGCCTCGTTCATGGCCAAGCTCGCATGCACGCGGCGAGTCACGTGGTCAGGCGGCTACTCAGCTGCGGAGAGCGCATGCGCCAAGCCGGCCGCAGCGGCGGCGGCCACGGCGGCCAGCGAACGCCATTGTCGGCAGAGCTTGGCCAGGCGAGTGGCGTGAAACTTCGCCAAAGGTACGGCGCAACTGCGGCCAATCGAAGGCCTAATCCCGCGTGACGGCGAGACAGACAGACAGACCGACAGAATAACTTTATTTGGCCACAGCCTGGGCGATTAGGCGGACGACGTCTTTCCCATCGCCCGTCGGGCAGCAGGGCCCCTTTGAAGCAGGGGTCTGGTGCTGCCGGCCAACTGTGCTAGGTCTTCTTGGACTTGGGGGTTTGGGGAGCGCAGGGCTGCCTCCCAGCACTCGTCGCCGGTGATAGTAAGAAGAATGGGATGGTATCGGTGCCTGGATAGTAGGATGATATCACAGGCCCATATGAAGTGGGATAGCGATGCGTGTGGGGCAGAACAGTATGGAAATGCTTCTATGTAAATTTCGGGAAATATCGTAGACATGATGGCGGGGGTGAGAAGATTAGTAAAGCTTTGCATTAAAATACGCTGTCGTCTGTAGTGGCGTAGCAACTGCGTTCGGCTCATTTAACCTCACAGATCCCTTCAATTTCCTCTGGTCTCCGTTTAACTAAGCAAAAAAAAAAAAAAGAGAGAGAGAGAGAGAGAAGGCGAAAGTAGCAACAGCCGTGGGCTGCCTCTATGTGCAAGAGCAGTGCTACTGACGTAGCCGAGGCTACGCGCCTCCACACAGATGCTGCTAGTGAGTGCGAACATGTCGTGAATAGTATTTGGTAGGTGTTTTGCTGTAGTGCGCTTGCCTGGAGGGCTGCAACGCACTACGAAAGAAGAATACGCCAAGAAAGCGCGACGAACAGGGTTTTTGCGTGTGTGGGACGCAGTGCATTCCATTTCGAGCAGAGGACAGTTCCGACCCCGATTTTTACAGCGAAGATGTGTATGGCTAGTAACCCGTAGAATGTTCCTGTCCGTGGGCAAGAACTAGCAGTGTTATGCTTTTGAAAGCAGACTTAGTTGTTAGTTTGCGTATATCATCGATCCGCCTGCTTTGACAGATGTTAGCGTTCCGCGCACTCCGAAATGGTGGATTGGGCTGCACCGGAGAAAATGGTTGGTTTCTGCCGAGCCTCTGCCGAAGTGTCGCAAAAAGCTAGTTGCGTAGCATGCGTTGCGATCTATCGAGGCCACGCGCTGTTATGGCCGCCGAAGGGCAGCGTGTATACGAAAAGCTCGGTGTTCGGCGAAAACTATCAACGCTGACGGTCGTGCTACGGATTCCGGCCGTAAGCGCTTCAGAGGGTAACAGGTTTGGGCGTGTTTCTAGACCGTTTTCACGAGGAATACGTAGCGCAAAGAGGACGAAGGAAAAGGCAAAAACGGAACAAGCGTTAACTTTCAACATATTGTATGCGCCGATCCGCAATAAACAATTTGTTGAAAATTAGTGCTTGTCCTGTATTTGCCTTCTCCTTCGTCCGCCTTGCGCTACGCATTTTATGCGAAATGCCGTAAAGTGCAGGCCATATAGGAAGACGAACGTCACGAAGCGGAAAACGCTCAAAGAGATGCGAGTATATACCATGATGCCAAAGCGGAAAACTTTAGAGGAGCGTACGCGAAATTTAATCCTGCTAAATTGCACCCAATTCATTTAACCGTGTATCCGTTACCTAACAGCACTGCCTGCCAGTCCCTCCGCACTCTTACATCTTGTGTGGGGATGCCCGAGAGATGCCTATTCAAACATAACCCCATGTGAGCAGTGCGTTGCCCAGACCAGGAGGCTCAAGCTTCATTAGTCGCCCGGGCGGCTGCGGTTGCCGGCACAATGGCGGTTACCATCGCCGTCTAACTGTGCTTACAAATGAATTCTTCTTCTTCATCTTTAGGGTAGCAGAAACCTAAGGCGATTCGGATTTAGTTGTGGAGTGTGTGATCGATGGGTGCTCTCCTTCGTAAGACGCATTGAAATGCATATCCGACGTTGCAGCTGGATTTGAATTGATTGATTGTAGGGTTTAACGCGCCGACGCAACGCAGGCGATGAGGCGGGCCGTGGTGGAGGGCTCTGGATTAATTTTGACGGCCTGCATGATCTTTAACGTGCGCCGAAATCTCGCACACACGGGCGTTTTTGCTTTTCGCATCCATCAGAAAAGCACCACCGCGGCCGGGAATCGAACCCGCGTCCTCGTGCTCAGCAGCGCAACGCCTTAGCCCGACGTTGCAGCTCCTACCCGCTATGTCCTGCTTCGGTGGAAACCGCGCAGGTTTTTGTGATGAGGTTTCGATACTCGCTGGCATGTTCGTTCCCAATACTTCAAATATCTGCGCGACGAAAATTTACAGCTTCGCTGGCCGACTAACCTCACAAGGCGGAATGGCCTTGAATTTTTTATTCCCGTTTTTGAACGATTTAGTGTGCGAATGTTACATCGCCATTAGAAAAATGCCGCAAAAGTGCAACTGCTGGCGAATAAACATCTCACAATAGACTTAGTCTCCTCTTCCCTATGAAATGCATCCTTTTTGGTTTTCTTTTCAGATGGGCTGGCGATTTTAGTTCATTCAATATTAGCAGAAGAAATTTGCAAGAGGCTTCATTAACCCGTCAAAAGCTCGAGGCGAGGAAGATAATTCGTGCATAAATTGGCGTGTTTTTGTTCGCACTTGTGCAGAAGTTGGCTTGGGGCCATTGGCTAAAATATTTCGGGAGTGTAAAAACGGGACAAAAAGAAAATTAAATTGGGTTTCATGAAATTCATTAGGTTACGCTCCAAGCAAAGTTGAAGTGGTGCGGTATTGCGAAAGCTACATTTCTGCTTCCGCCGTCCCGACTTTTTTTAACTTGTGGGAACTGAGTGACAGCTGGCAGGCACATTAGAAATTCAGAACAAAAGAACAATCAGTGCACCGCCTGTGAAAGCAGGCGATTTGGAAATCTGGAGAAGCCGCAGCTTCAGGCCTTTCATTGCATATTCTATAAAACAGCCCATGTTAAAATCCCCAGGAAAAAAAAAAGAAAAAAAGAAACAGGACGTAGGCCTGCAGCCCGGGGGAATGCGTAAAATATTCACTTATTCAGATCATCTCAAAGGGCGCCCCAAATCGACCCGAGCTCCCGTGCTCAGAGAGGAAGATGCCGCTGCGGAGAAAAAGTTTTAACGATCGTTTCTTTGATGTAAATCAAAGTGGCAGTGCTTAAAGAAAGCGTTAAAAATCCAGTGAATCGTGTTACCAAGCTTTTGCACTTAGCGCTTTTTGTTATGCGCATTCCGATGGAAATTAGATCAGAAATGCTCGAACGCGAACTACACGAGCTCTTATAATGTGAACCAGAATAGCCAAAAACGTACTAAAGTGTTGAAGAGATGGACGGCCTTTGGGGAAAACAAATTGGACATACTCGTTAAGAGAAACTGTAATTGTGCTCTCAAATTTCCACGTTATGAGCATGAATTACTGTTTTAAAGACTGCGAGTTATCATCGCCTCCGCAAACGTTAAACTATTTGACTGAACGAAATTTCCATGAGAATGTGAGGACAAATATACAACTGCAATGTTAGCGTTTGAAGGTTCCTAAAGTTCAGTTTTTGCATTTAGATGTATAGCTAACGTGTGCGCATCTCTGCGTATAACAACTACTTTATGAATTAGTCGTCACGCCCTTCATTTTAATTGCCCTAATTTCAATCCAATCATTCGGTGGTTACTGATTACCAAGACCATCACACAAGAAACGTACACAACAAAACGTAAGCGCGTGAGGGCCTTCTAACTCTTTTTATTAAACTTTAACGCTCCCTATAGGCGTCTAGCAAAAGATAAACTAGCCGACACCGCCATTAATTTCGTAGCTTTCATGCGCAAACCCTTCATACTTCGGTAAACTTTATATCGCAAAAAAATATGTGTGGTTCCACCACAAGAAATCTGTGTCCCTTCTCCGAGTCTTAAATGTGTACTGTAAAGGCCACAGTTGCAAAGTGCTGCTACACTCAGAGTGGCACACATCCGCAATGGGGTATTGGACAACGGTTTGTAAGCATCAATGTATGCTGCTTTCGCACAAATGTTTCTGGTTGGCGCGACCAAATCTCTGTAAGGCGGAAGACATAAACGCCCGTGTTTCCGATGTTTTGGCGCACGTGAAAGATTCCCTGGGTGTGCAGATCAATCTGTAGCCGCGTAACCCGACGCACCTTGTATCGTGTCCAGTGTGTGGTACCGGAGCGTAAAACATTTCTTTTTTGCGAGACTGAAGCGAACAGGGGTGCGGCTCATAAGCACCTGGATACAGAGACTCAAAGGTAAAAGGTGTAGCGACTGGATGTCTGAGCAGGCATTGACTATGAGCCGATCACGGTTGCGGGTCTGCACGTACCGCCAACCTGCCGCAGTTGCCTTATACCGAAATACGACACCTGAAGGCTTTTCAAGCGATAAGCATTTGAGCGCATTAGGGAGATCCGAAAATGCAGCCTATGTTTTAGGGAGGGCCACCGTCAGTACTACAAAAATTTCCTCTTACCTTTCAGCTACTTTTGTGTCTCCTCGAGTTCGTGTGATAAGAAGATTCGCTTGACATCCAACTTCGCCGAGTGGAATTGCTCATGGTTTGTTGATTTGGCTAAAAATGTTCTCGTGTTCATAGGTATTTTTTTGTGTTACCAGTATTATTCGTCTCCTGCTCCACACAGCTTTATAGCGATTCGGCCACTGTCCCTGGAGAGTGCTCGGGACTTCGTCTAATAAATGATCCCCTCCGTTCTGGGTCTTGCGTGTTTTGCGCTCGACACTGTCGGGCCACCAGTCGGCTTCTAGTGCGTTGCCGCCAACTTCTCCAACTGCACTGCCTTCCTGATGGCGCCTTCGTCCATCCTCGTTAGGTGACTGCGCCTTCTCAATCTTCATTCTTGCCCTTTACCTCGCCTTGTCCTTGGGATGCGGTCTTTCTTAATCCGGCCTTTTTTTGCCTTTCCTAACCTTTGTCTGAGTGCCTTCCTTTCGGGTCTGTACTTTGCAGGGAAATATGTCTCTGTTTCAGACAATAACACTGGCCTTGCAAACAACTAGTATACTTGCCCGGTAATTTAGTTACTACTTCGGCCTCGCCACATCAGGCCAATCTTTTTAATCAGTAGGTTTGATGTGTGCGGCGAGTATATGAAACTGATGCGGCTTCGATATCTCTGTTTCCAGTTGAGCGGAAATCATCAAATCTTGGTGAATTTTGTTCCGCCTTATTGACCTCGCCAGAAAACGTGTATGAAGAACTACATGGTTATACCCCCGTATTATCCAAATATCGTAGTCTGGTGGGGTATGTTGCATAAGCCGGAAATTCGGAGGAAGCTGAGCACAGGATTTCGAAGTGATTCAACACCTCCGGGAATCTTTACATCCTATTTGGAACAGCGAACCATATTGGACTTCGGTGTTTACAGTTGTGAGGTGTAAAGCGAACGAGTGAATGGAGCTTGGGTTGTCATGGGCTGAGCTGTCTACTGTCATCTTGGGCTCCAATCTTCGGTACAAAAACACTTAGTAAGGTGGAAGCGTTAGATCTCTGTTTCACGGAACGCTCGAGCCGCGATCGTTATATGTAATCACTGTGATGGTGCACAGCAGCGCCGGAGGAGGATAGGCCACTACAGCACGTGCAATCAGACATTAATGTTTATGCTCTAAATGGAGCGAACAGGTACAGGAATTTCTAAGCAAACAGGAATGCCTGTTTGCTCGAACACGATGATGGCGAGAGAGCGGAACGAGCTTCGGAGAGTGCCATTTTGGGGCAGGTATAGTGGTGGTAGATGCGGCGTTAAAGTTCAAAAAAAAATAATAAGCAGCAGATAACAGGAAGGTCCAACTAGGCTTTCGCTTCCACGTTCCTAGAAAGTTGTAAGTATCCTACCGTAATTATTTGCGTTAATCAACAGTTCGACACAAGCGCATGCCCAGCTGTCTTATAACGCGATTCAATGGGTTTCACGGGATTCCAAGGTCCTCAGCAACAATTTTTCCAGATATTGTGACTAACTTCAGCTGATTGTTGCTCGTGCGAGGTGGAGTTCCATTTCGAATTTAAAACACGAGAATGCGAAACGAGAAACACCAATAAAAATTCAACGAGAAAATAGTTGAATCAACATTACCTCCCTCACAAATTGCTGAAAAAAATTCAGTATAAATAATAAAGAACATCGATGCTTGTATTAAAAAGAACAAAAAAATAGCTCAGAATAGCGGGTCCTTAAAGCCGAATACGTGCAGTCAGCGCCCGGGGTGCTAGGCGACGCTCCGGAATTTTTCTCGGGGCGCCCGTAATGAGATTCAGTGGAAGGTCGAGCTCCTCTGCCTACGCCAGGCTGACGCTTTAGATTGACCTCGCCTACTGTATTTTAGTATGTTTTGTTTCGTTGCTGAGTTCTGTCGAGCAAAATATTACTGCACTGTGTACTTTATTATATCATTTAAGTTTTACTAAGCACTGAGTGAACGAGATTATTAGTCGGTTTAACAGAGATTGACACCGAGAGAGACAAGGATAGAGAAGTCCCCAAGAGCATCATCGCACCTGCTAATTAAGATCACCATTTTTAAGCGCGTCACTTCGCATCGTGACCTGAGTGTCGTTTCGCTGTCTTTATCTAACATGAAGCAGCCAGGAGCTTGACAGCAATGAAAAGTTGCAAAGGATACCTCTCCTTGTGAGGCTTCATTAAGATGGGAGTGCTAAAGCGCCATGATCCTATTTCCTTTATTTTTTTTTCTGTGCACTTCATGATGTATAAACCTCATTGGGTTGCTCATCTTTTTCGTGATGACCGTTGGATGGGAAGAAAGAAGTTTGTACAGGGAATTCATGGACTTCCGTGCCAAGATTGTACAATAAGGAACAAATTAAACTCTGAAACGAAACTACCATCTTGTATGCGCGAATTCAAGATTTTTTTGATCGTGGTATTAATAATGGTTCAGTTCAGGTTTATTCTGGAAGTCCCATGGCCGCTCTGCCGTATTATAATGGAAATGTAGCTGGTAGTTCAACTTGTATTGAAATAAATGCGGCACGTTTCCAGTTCAGCTCGATATACTTTGTTTTCGCACTTGACATGTCACTTATAGACTATCTGTGAACGAACCAAGTGCCTGAATCTGTTTTTATTTCATTGCTTTACGTATACGTTTTATTACAGCCTATGTTTCAAGCCCTCGAGCTCTTATTTTGGACCTTAATGAATAATGTCAAGGATTTTCCTACTACAACGTCCATGGTGAAATGCTTACAAGAACATCGGTGCAGCTAATGGGCCCAATTGACCGCGTCTATTAGTGTCCTTCCTGTTTTTGCGTGTGTTTTTGTTTGTCCTAGTTATGTCAGCGAGAAAGGCCAGTATGCATACGCGCTAGTAGACGTACCCTCTTTCTGCCAACAGAGCCCTTCCGGAACCACCTTAATGCGGATAGCATGAATGTTCCGTTAGTACGTTCGTCGCATTCATGAGCAAATGATGGGAATGCGGTGCATCGCACGTCGACGTTTATTCAGTATCGGACACTTCTATGAGAAAGATGGTGCCAGGCGAAATGCTTTCATGAAGATCAAATCCCTCAAGCCTTTTGGCATGTCTGCGGTGATAGCCCTTTCGCCTGGCACTTAATGCAACGGCGACATGGGAGACGACGCTGTTGGGCGCCCATATATTCTCTTCTCTCTCTTTTTTTGTTTTAGTGTTGTGCTGCTCGCTAAATGGTGACTCGGAAGATGCACACCAGGCGTACTTGAGGGCCTCGAAAAGAATTGGTCAACATGATCCTGTGTAAAATAGAGAGAAAAAGTTGGCTGCGTATCTGCTCCTTTCATTGCAAATGTCGACAAAAGACGATAGACTTTGTCGACATTGGCTAAGTAAATGCCTCCCTTCGCTTTCCTGCTAACCTCTCTTGCTGTTTTTCTTCCATCGCACTCTTTTCAAGGTAAACACGCTAAAGGTTTGCTCAAGTCAATTTAAATTTACCGTGTTCCACTCTTCCAGGCCGGGAGCATCGATGCTAGCGCTGCCGCACGGCGGAGACGCGCGTGAATTGAGGCGTCCTACTTCAACATTTATAGAACCACGTTGCCCTATTCCACGTGCGTTCCAAGCAGACCGTGGGATCTATGTTGTGGAACCTTTCGTAACTGTTGCCGCTTAATTTCTTAAATGCCGCCAGAAGCTTATAGTGGCGCGGGCGACCGCAGGCGACGGCGGAGTGAATTTTTTTGTGCTGTGGATGAGTGGATTTAGTACATCATTTCCCAAAAATCAAGCATCAATGATTTTTTTGTAAAAGAACGTTGCAAATATCACTTACGTATTAATTTGTTTTCTTATATTTGCGTAATACCCGCCGCGGTGGCTCAGCGGCTAAGGCGTTGCGCTGCTGAGCACGAGGTCGCGGGTTCGATTCCCGGTCGCGGCGGCCGCTTTTCTGATGGAGGCGAAAAGCAGAAACGCCCGTGTGTACGAGATTTCGGCGAACGTTAAAGATCCCCAGGTGGTCAAAATTCATCCGGAGCCCTCCACTACGGCGCGCCTCATCGCCTCTGTTGCGTCGGCGCGTTAAACCGTAGAATCAATCAATATTTACGGAATGTCTTATTCTTGTTCAACAATGTTACAAGTATGAACATTACACCGGACTTAGACGTTTAGAGTTGGCTGCGAGTAAATAAGACTATTGCGCAGACCCTGTGTCATTTTGGCCGGGTGGCTGAATCGAGGCGCAGACAGACAGACAGACAGACAGACAGACAGACAGACAGACAGACAGACAGACAGACAGACAGACAGACAGACAGGCAGACCAAAATACTGGGTTTGAGGAGCCCAAGAAAGACTATCTTATTTAAAAGAAATGTGCGAAATTACGGACGCAGCTCACGTTGGTGTGATCGTGAGTGCAACATTGTTCCTGTCAGTGAAGGTTGCTGCGACAACGTTTTCACCCTTGAGAAGGAGCATGTGCTCAAGATGACCTATGAAAAGAGTTTTATTCTTAGCGTTGGTTTCTTTTTGGGGACTAAACAGGAGTGCCTTACCGCAAAGACATGTCAGTTACGTGTGTTCTGACTTTTTGCACTCGCGAACTTGGCGTTGAGTTTTCATGAAAACTGGCTATGAACTGGAGGTTGCTTTTTTGCTGACAAACGGTCAGTCTGCCGTTACGGCTGGGTACTTAACGAGAGCTGTAAGGTCCTGCTCCGGTGAGGACCGCTTGTGTTCACGATATTCCCAAATAATGTTTGGCCCTACTGGCGTACAAGTATTTCAGCATTCAGCCAGCTTCTCCAGGAAGGTATGGCGGTGAGCACTGACGAACAGCTTGCTACGCGCCTTGGTCTTGCTCGAACACGTCATGACAAAAAGACCAAGAGTCGTAGCAAGCTCTTCGTCAGTGCCCACCGTTATAACAGCTTTAAAAAGCTGGCTGGTGGCTGAAATAGCTGCGGGCCAGTAGGTCGGAAAAGCACTGAAGAATTTTGTAAACACAAGCTTTACTTACCGCAGCAGGATATGACAGACCCGGTGTAGTATCCTGCCAAATCAAGTAATTTTATCCCTTGTGTTTCACATGTCTCAGATGTCTTAAAAAGCTGCAGCAAACACTTCAGTGGGATTGGTATCAACTTCCGAATCACCTGTTTTTAGCTTAATTTTGGCTTGCCGTCTATAGATGATTCATAAATCGTGCATCAAAGGGAGGGAGGTGCCTTATATCAATAAAGAGCGCAATCGGTTTTTGAGTAGTAATCGTTTTCTTTAGCATGCATTTAAGTATTTAGAGAGCGCTGCTCTAGAGACGCCTATACTCCATTAATCGATAGCGGGTGCCCTTTATTCCGCCCACGGATAGTTTTAAATCTGGCATAGGTCCCGACCGCCAATATGCCCATAGGTCTGGAGCAACGTTACGAACGTTGGTTGGAGTGATGCATTGCCTGGTTCTGCAGGGATGCCATAATCTGCTACCAGGGAGCTTACACTAGACAGGTACAACCAAATACAGTTGAAACTCGATTTTACGAAACCCGATTTTATTAATTTCCTAATTTAACAAACAAATTCGGATTCCCCCCACAGTTGCCCACAGTCTTGATGCTTTTACGAACTCGAAATAACTAAACAAAGTTCGCCGCTAAACCCGATTTAACGAATAATTTATGGCGTCTAGAATTTCTGGCAGTGTGCTGCCAGCGCAGTGCCGAAGCACACAAGCTGGCAGTGTGCCGTTAGCTCGTGGTGCGGGCTCCAAAAGCCCGCAACACGAGCACGAAGAGGCATCGCCCAGCTGTTGGGAAGAGCCTCGTCTGCGGGACGAGGTGGCCGCAGTTCAGAACTTTGACGACTTCGTGAACGCCGGCGCAGACGTGCACACTGACACAACAGAAGTTCTCAACGTCGAGGAGATAGTGCAGCATGTTTCGGGTGCACAAGAGGGGGGGATGCGAACTCACCCGGATACTGTCGAAGCTCCCGTGCCCACAGCAATCCAGGTGATGGACGCCGTCGACCTTCTGTGGCGGTTTCCTGGGGCACACGAGGGTGGCGAGGCGCTTTGACTTCACTGGCCAGCCACGAGAAGTGTCTGGTCACGCTGCTCACGAGGGGCGCGCCGAAGAATCCACAAGCGTTTTCGCGAGGCAATAAATTTTTCGTTCTCTGGAACAAAATTTGTCGTTCTCTCGATTTTACGAAGTTCCCGGTTTAAACGAAATATTTTGCGGGTCCCGGTGACTTCGATAAATCGAGGTTCAACTGTACAAGTGTACCTTGAGAAAAAAGAGTACTTTATGACCAGAAAGAGATCTGTCCACATGACATGCAGTATTCGGCCGAAATCTCTTAATGATTGCCTGTGGAACAGTCTTTCATGCTGCAGTAAGACATAGGTAGGCTAACGATTTATGATGATGCCCTGCAACACTGTAAACAGACCAAGTCTTGCTTCAGACCGGCATGGTGTTCTTTGTGTTTTTTTTGTTTTTTTTTGAGGCAGACGAAATGCTATTACCCCTGGCATACTCCGGAGAAGCCTGCAGAATTATATGTGACACACGATGAATTGTTGACCTAGGGTGTTAAGGGAATGAGGTCAGCGATGTGACCCTGTCGTGTACAATCAATTCCCTACGGTGACAAGACGATTTGTAGCAGCCATCAGGGTCGCTAAGAAAGCTGTGCCATCTACCGGGGAGTGTTATAAGTCGTCAGCGAAGTTCCAACAAGTGACTTTTTTCGCGCCGAGTATAAAAAGTTTGCTTATGGCACATCACTAAACCTAGTGGTTATCCTTAATTTGTGTGCACTGCTTGAGTAAAACTAAAAGAATGACTGGAGGATGGGGAGAACTTTCAATGTGTCTCTGGCATCACCGATCCCCACGCATGCGCGGCGTGTAAAAAATCCACGGACTGAATGCTGCGCGGCGAACATTCTTTCGCAATATTGGATGTTCGCGACTCTGATTTCGTGCCTGTTTCGCTGTGTATAAGACGTGGAGGGTGCGGCTCTAATAGTGGTTGCCAGCAAACCTAGGCGGAAAATCCGGTTCAGGAACAGCGCTTCTTTGGGCGCAAAAACATACATTTGGTATTCTATATCCACATCGAGACAGTCTTGCGTATCTTCATACGTAATTGTGGAGTCCCCTTCTGGGACAAGTTATGTTAAATCGCTGGCGCTGACCTAGTGTTAGTCGCAAAATATGACCTCTCTTTGCTACCAGTTTCCCTTTGCGACGTATTCCGCTTTAAATTTTAGGTGCGGAGTACTTTAGGACCGCACAATGTCCGTCCGCGTCCGTGCGCATAGCATTTACAATTGCAAAAAATCACACAGTCACAGGGAGGATTCGAGCCTGTGTCTCGTAGACTAGACAGAGTGTCAGTCGTCTTATCCATTGGGCTACGACCGTGAGAGTCAAACGGCTTACTCCGTCGCCTGTAATGGTGCGGAGTACCTTAGGACCTCCCAATGTCCGACCGCGTCCATCCGTGCGCACAACAACCATCAAGAAAAATGAAGCACAATTCGATTTGAGCGGTGAGTTGCAGTTTCACTTAGGGAACAATCAAGGTGCAACTCACGGCTCAAATCGAATGATGGTCGGGGCGCAAATCGGATGTCACTCAGGGCGCAACTGGGATGTTATTCCGAGTCCCCGTATTCAGCACCCTCGCCATCATCCACGGATTGTAGATGCTGCCATTTTTATGGTTGTATTAGTACCAGTAGCACGAGTGATGATTTTTGTAACAGGTAATATTATGGGTGCAGTAGTTATGCCGCAGTAGCAGTGCTAGAGCACTGGTATTAGCAGAAGCCGACAGTAGTAGCAGTAGTTTTAGTAGTAAGCAGCAGCGCGAGGCGCAATAATAATATCTAGTTATAGTGGCAGCAGGGGTAATATAAAATAATTATGCAAATAATCGCACTTCGACTACTACCGATGGTGCGGTTAGTAGCAAGTAGCTATAATGGTCGCTGAAGTAGTCAAAGTAGTGGGAATGCCAGAATAGTCATTTGTATTAACTGGTACTTAGTCATAGTAGTAGGAATAATAGTAGTAGCCTGTGGAACTGGTATGGGCAATAACGGCATGCTACGAATTGGAGCAGCAGTGTAGTAGCCGTAGCGATGGACAGTAAGAGTTATGTTAAAGCAATAACGGGGTAGCCGAAGTTGGGAGAGAATTACGAGTGGTAGTAGTAGGTTGTTGTGGTGGGATAGACGATATCCTCTGAAAAGTTTACCGGCGATGGAGGCAAAAAGGGAAAACGCCGTGTGTTCGAGAATTTCGGCGCAACGGTTAGATCCCCAGGTGGTTCAAACTATTCTGGGGCGTTCACTATGGCGCGCCTAAGGCAGCGTCCGCGCGTTAAACCCCACAATCAATCAATCATCAATCATCAATCAATCAATCAATCAATCAATCAATCATCAATCCAATCAATCAATCAATCAATCAATCAATCAATCAATCAATTCAATCAATCAATCAATCAATCAATCAATCAATCAGATCAATCAATCAATCAATCAATTAATGAATGAATAATGACATGAATGAATGAATGAATGAATGAATGAATGAATATGAAGTTAGCGGCGCACCTTTAAGATCCCCAGGTGGTTAAAATTAACCCGGAACGCTCCACTACGGTGCACGTTAAACCCCATAATCAATCATCAATGAAATCGAAAAGATTAGCGGGCGATTTTTTTCACTTAGCAACACTAAAAACTACAATGTCTGTGCCCGCTGTGCCTGCGCATGCGCGTTGCGACCGCATGTCGCAGAAAAAATTAAACACCGGCGTGCGTAGTTTGCCGCGTTTAAACCCGATCCTTGGCCGTGGTTTCAACAGATATATTATTAATCGCACTCACATTATGTGGTGGCGCTCTCTTTACCCTCGAGAACTTCGCATCACCGGCGAATGAAAGCGAGGCTGCGAACGAAAGCGACATGGCGCGCAAATGGCCGACGCTGCAGTCGCCTGCGACCACGGGTGCCGAAACAAGTGGCTTCTAATGCGTGGCTGAGTACAAAGACCAAATAATGGTTTGGAGAAATGTTTCACACGTACGACTCCGGCTACACTAGGGTCCGAATGTCATTTGAACCAAATGTCATTTGACTTAATGGGGCGCTTCGACTGCCATTCGGAATCTGCTGTGCTCCACTACTATTTCGGTGGCATTTGAAAGCCAGAACAATCGCTTGCCGTGCTCCAGTGGCGCTGTTGTTGCCCCGTTCCGTTTTCATACAATAACACAAAAATCAACTTTAGGACCAGTCTTTGGCAGTAAAATGATATATTAGAAGAGACAGCAGTTCTGACTCTAATGGGGTGGCTGTTTGCGTAATTTCAAATTGAAAGTTGTTTTTTTATCCCTTTAGCCGCATGTTTTGTACCGTTTGTCGCTGTTCACACTGGTTTGTCGCTTGCTCGAGTGCAGTTGTTTGCCTCCATGCTCACATGCTCGCTCTTGACTCACGAATATTATCATCGCCGCTGCGTTTCATCTCTGTTGAGACATGGACAACGAAGATTCCGGCGAGGACGGTCGCGCACGGCATAGCAGCCCTGATGACAGCAGGAGCATGTTTTTTAGCGCAAAAAAGACGGGAACTCAGAGAAGAATACGGACTGGACAAACGCTCGAGATCAACTGAAAGTACAAAACATTGAACCATAAAAACGCCGGGCCCCCATAACCACGCTTTTGCGCACATTACAATGCGCATTTCTTGTTTAGATAACTCAATTCTTTCTTTGATAATGCCAGTGACGGGTGCTTATACATCGCTGCGCGTCGTTGTTGATTTTGTAGTCCGCAAATACTTCTCTGTCGATTTGCGCACGAAAGCTGCGCAAGACTATTGTGTTATCAAACCGAGGAACACATTTGCAGCCGGGGCAATGATCCGCCAAATGTCCAGCTCCCGCAACTGATTGCACTGATGCTCGGTGCTCACGCAGTCGGTCGCTTACGCACCGCCCTGTTTGGCCGATGTCGCATTTGCCACAGGACAATGGTATTTTGTATACCACGCCAACCACGCTCTTTAGGAGCCGATCAACGTGCTTTTTCCTGCAACCTGTTTCTTTCGTGTCCTTGTTCACGATGTTAGACATACGTGATAACCGGCCCGGTGCAGAGAAAACGACGTTACGCGGCCTCAAGAGGGCCGCTGGAGAGCGTGGTGTCAGCGTCGTTTTCTCTGCACCGGGCCGGTTATCAAGTATTTGTAATATCGTGAACAAGAACAGGAAAGAACAGAAACAAGAACAGGCAGCTGGACATTTGGCGGATCATTGCCGCCGCTGCAAATGTGTTCCTAAGTTTGATAACACAAAAGTCTTGCGCAGCTTTCGTGCGCAACTATCGAGGCATAAAAATCAACAACGAGGTGCAGAATGTGTAAGCACTCCCTTCACTGGCATTATCAAAGACAAACTGAGTTATCTAAACAAGAAAGGCGCAAAATGATGTAGTGTGCGCAGAGGCGTGGTTTTTGGGTTGCCCGGCGTTTTCATGGTTTAATGTTTTGTAGTACTTACAGTTGATGTCCAGCGTTTGTCCAGTCCGTATTCTTCTCTTAGTTTCAGTCTTTTTTGTGCAAGACCACAAGCCCCAGTTATCCCAGTAGCAACTTGCCCAACTTTCCGCACTGATGACAGCAGCTCTGCAGTTGCAGGCAGAGACACAAGAAGCGAAGTACGAAGTGGACAATGTGGAGGACGGGATTGTACGAATGAACGGAGTGACCGCTTCTGCTGACGCCGCCGCCACCGCATTGTCAGCAAGAGTGGGAAGACGGGTCTAGGTGCGCCACCGCAACGAAGGATGGTTTGAGCGTGCGCTTTCTCAACTTGACGACCAGGTGTTCAAAACCTATTTTTGTGTGTCGCGCGCCACGTTCCGCTTCATCGTGGGAAAGCGCAGAGGCGCTCTGGAAAAAAATGAGCACAAACATGCGCGAGGAAATACCCGTCAAAAAGTGGGTGGCCATTGGTCTCTAGAAGCTTTGTTCGAACGTGGAGGTCAGGTCAGTGGCCATCTTTTTTTGCAGTCGGTAGGTCTACCGTCAACAGCATCTACCGAGAGTTTTGCGAAGCTGTAATAGACGTCATGACAGGCGACTGAAATGGCCTGCCCACAGCCCAGGGAGTGAGGGACCACATACGGGAATTTGCGGAAGTGTGCGCCTCCCCAATGCCGTCGGGGCCGTAGACGGATGCCACTTCCCCGTGTCGCCGCCAAAGGAACACACCAGCGACTGCATCAGTTACAAAGGATGACAAGCAAATCATGCCCAATCTTATCTCATCAAATAAACTTTCTAGGTTCTAATAAATAAAACGTAGCATGCCGCAATTAAATTGTCTAAACTCTGCGGTGCACCTGTTCAGCCTACATTGGCCTTTTCAGTATGCATAAACGTTTTAAAAACTGTGCCGTGCCTATGGTTTTTTCACCTCTTCTTCTGTTGCTCCAGCGGGAACAGCATGGTCCTCCTTGCCTTGGTTGATCACCGGTACAGATTTCGATTTGTCAACGTCGGCTCGCCGGGCCGGGGCCACGACACGCATCTGTATCAACGGTACCCGCTGGTGACAGCCGTTGAGGGGCCCTTGTTCCGTGCCCCCCTAGCTGTGATTAGTGGCACAGAAGTGCCCCCACTGGTCTTGCGCGGCCAATCCTTCCCTCTCACGCCAAACCTGGTTAAGCCTTTCTCCCACCGGGGGCAACTGGGTGTTGAGCAGAAGCCCTACAACGACCACCTCTCACGCTCGAGGCGCATTGTGGAGAACGTGTTCGGTAGGTTGAAAGGCCGGTTTCGCTCAGTTTTGAATTGCATCAGAAACGTCCATCTGGCCATTCATGCATGCTGTGTCCTGAACAGTGTGTGCGAATATTTTGGAGATGCAGTTCTGCCTCAGTTGTGTGCCGACGTTAAGGCCAGCAATGTGGCTTACGAGCAGCCAGCACACAGCACTGATGCTGTTGAAGGAAGTGGACATAAAGTGAGAGCAGCCCATGTTGACTTTTGCAAGAGGCGGCAGTGAGGGAACCGTTTATTTTTCAGCTGAGTGCGCGGTGAAGTACTTGGTCATAGCGTCGTAGAGTGTTTCTTGCATAATCAGTTTTCGCTCCCGAAGTGAAAACTTCTTAGCTCGAGCTGCTGTGAGGTCCTCGCTCATCAGCTTCTGCTTCTCGAAAAGCGCCACAAGTTCTGGGGAGATGTGGACTTGGGCTTCTGCCATGGAGGTTGCTGCTGGATGGTTTGTTCCCTGGCCGGCTTTACAGTCTGTGGTGGAACCGGCAGGGTGACTGCTGGTACGTGTACAACGCCAGTGTCATCTGGTATATACTCGACGTGGTCCAAGTCGCTGTACCAAGGCTCAGCCTCTGCTAAGACGTTGCTTGAAGTTCTGCGTGCAACATAATCTTCAATAACAACACTAGATGCTCCCTTCTCCATTTCAGTGACGATCTGTGGAGAGAATGAACAAGCAGTGGCAACAAAAGGCGTCACACTTTCCAATACAAAACTCCACTGTGAACAACTTCGTGAAAGTTAGTCATGTCGGTGGAACTTGGTGCAGTCATGTGCAGGCAGCGCTAAAGATAACAGTTTTTTTAAACAGCCTCAAGGCTATCTGCAATGCCCTTAATCGTGCGTGATGTGTTTGTATTGTATACACAATGGTTGTGGCTTTAGGCATTATTACATATTTTGCAGTGTGTTTTGAAGGCTTCCTTTCATAGTATTGTTTCACATACTATGTCAAGTTGTAGGATTGTTTTTCTGTCTGTGCCACTTTTGTCTTTTGCGTTCTATGTTATGGTGTCGGATCATCCTTTATGTACAAGTGTGCTTGTAACACGAGCATTAGTGCAGCATAAAAGTCAAAGCGTTGCGTGAAATTGCCTGAAAATGTTCATATTGAATTACGTTGTCATACCTGTTTAACACTGGGGACGGCGCTTTTTACGCAAGAAGTTTTGGTTGTTCCTCGGGAGTTTGCCGACGAACTTTCCTACCCTAGCTGAGAAACGGCTATGGAATGGTAGGATCTCTTGTTGTGTATTGTTGCTGATAAAACCTGAAGTATTTGGTGTAAAAAAAATGAAATGCACACTGAAAAGGCATTGTGCAAAAAAATTTGCGAGGAGTGCATGATGTACAAGGTTGAAGAATGGCACAGTGGGTGAATAAACATTGGTTCTAACAGCGTGTAACAAATCGTGTTGTTGTACATCATTTCAAGCGCATTTTTATTTTTCTAGCACAGGCTTGCCTATTGGAGCTACCAATGTTTGGTTTGCAGTTCTGCAAAACGGCTGACATTTAACATTCAAGCTCACCTTTTCCTGCATATACGCTCTATTGAGTAGCTAAAACAAAGTTAGTTTGGCGTAAAGCAATGAGTTTTACACACTCAAACAGAAGCACCCTCCCACAGGAGACTTTCTGTGCGAAAAGGTATACATTGAAGGAATTCGATGACACTATTTTGAATAGTATGTCATGGTATTCTTTCTGTTGAATGTTGTTACACTCTTCAACTGGTCGCTCTCACTTTGTGGTCGTGGTGCACACAGACAAAAGTAAATTGTGCAATAGCATACATGCCATACTATTTCTGTTGCATGCGTCCCTCTCTGACTTCATGGCCCACAGTGCACGCAGACAAAAAAAGAAAATATCATGAAATACCCCTAAGTGATGACCACTCCTAATCACTTCTGCCTGCCTGCAACCAAAAAGAAACCTGCGGCTTTTAATGAAACAGCACTTAAATGCACGTTATGATATACCAACAACATTTGCGGTACCGAACGCAAGCACAAATAGAACAGAACTCCTGCTGGCGCAGTATCAGGCAGGGGGAGGGGGGGGGAGGGGGGCGAGCACTGCAAAGGCAGGAAGTTTGAAATGCGTTGGACAAACCCCCGTTGAATTCATCAGGAGAGGGATAAGAGAGGGCGGAGAAGAGCGTGAGGGATGGTAAAAGTGAGCGGATAATGGAGCAACAGCACATTATGGCGAATCACTGCTCTGCACTTTCGACAGCTTTCACATTGAGTGGAGCGGCTTTAATTTTTTACTGCTCTAGTTAGTAGTGCGACGATTTCAACCGTGTCTGGCGATAGGTAGTGTGTAGTGTGCTGCACGGAAAAGTATTTGGCGTCGGGGCATTTCTTCGCATTCGGTATGCGACAGTTTCAAACATCAAACAGCTCGGTTGTCATGTGCTGCGCTTTATCAGGTGCTAGCACGGACAAGTACCGCCACCTTGTGGAGCCTGACGTAACACAGTCGCTTCGGCACAAGCATGGCGCCGCACACGCAGGCTCTCCCGCATGCGCACCACACAGCTGAATACAGCCTATAAATTGTAACCATAATACAAGTAATAGTAATGTTAGCATTACAGAAAAAATACACTTACGTTGCAGCAGTGCGCAGGGCTACCACAGTGCGCCTATCATCGTCACTTTGACTTTTTTCATCGCAACGTATTTTTTATTTGAGCTTATGTCCTCCCTGAGCCTAGATAAGTACGAGTATACGCTAGTCCTTGATTATAGTAATCAATATGTTGCATGTTTGTCTCGTCGTTTAATGTTCTTGCTTCCAAGGTATTCTTATTTCTCAGTGGCCTTAAGCGGCTGTTATGGGAAACTTAGGGAGCAGCACAGCGAGGATGTTTTGATACAAGCTTGAACCGTTTTTCACAGCCACACAGTAACACACAACGAATTAAGACAACACTCAATGTCCGGAGTCTTACACCCATCGTTTACACGTAGGGTTAAATATAGGAGAGGGATGGTTTACACTTTTGGCTCACCAGGCGCTCGTTAAATTTCGCCAGACGCCGTGTTGGGAGGCCTCTTGTTTTTGCCTTCATCAAGAGTGTGGTTGGCAGGGCATGGAAGTTATGGCGCAACTGTGTTCACGGCAGTTATTTTTGGTTACAGAACCACCAGGGTTAGTAGTAAATCACCTTGAAATGAGGCGAGGAAAAAGGAACTCCCACAGAAACTTTGAAAAAAGCCTGTCACGTGGCCTCCCTCTTTTCACACAACACAGCAGCCTTCCTACAATGTTTCGCAGTTGTGGGCAACAGCGTGTTTTGCAGCACTGGGCTGCATGGGGCTGTCCGTTTAGCAAAGCTTTCTTAGTGTGACTGATGGTGTCTTGCACAAAACTAATGCGTTTCCGATATGACCAGTTTGTAGACCAAAAAGCTCCGGTTGAAGATCTCTGTACACCCACGGCGCGGGCTTGAAACCGGCCTTCCACTGTGTCAAACGGGTACGTCAAATGGCAAAAAAGGAAAGGTTCTGATAACACAATGCACGGCATCGATCAATAAGGAGTACAATAGTATACCTTTCCCTCAGAACGTCCATGCCGGGAATCACAAAGGCCGCCACGCTGCTATTCTGTGCCCAGCGTGTGGTGTAACAGGGGACGTCGAACACTTTTATGGACTGCCGAGAGCAATGCGACGGAGCTGTCAGCTTTTTTAAAGAACTTCGAGGAGAGCTGCTCCGCGTGGCCTCTTTGAACGATGTCATCTTCCCTAATGGACATTGGGTCACAAGGAGATACATGTTTTACCTCATCCTCCGGTTTTTGAGGAACACAAGCCCTAGTGGCTCTTAGTGATTTCCCACGCATAGCTGTAAAAAGGGTCCTCATCAAGGGAGCAAATGCCACATTTTTTTCCACTAGCGTAGCAACTCTTGCGCGGCCCGCACGACACACACATAGAGGATTGGTAAGAACAACCCCCTTTTGTCTGCCTACCTTGTGCAAGTCCGACGAACCCGTCCCAGGCGCCACGGCATGGTTGGGGGCACAAGAAGTTTGTTGATGACAGCCATAGCGCCCACTTGTCGGCCGCTTTCAGGGCTCAGGAAACAGAGCAGTTACTTAGCTGGCTCGGCGGTTCGGCAACTGGATGATCCAATATGGGCGTTGTTTTGCTTACGTTTGCCCCCCAAAATTCGCGAATAGGTCGCTGGAAGTGACAGTAGAGTATTCGCAGAGCGCTACTGGAAAAAGTGCATTGCTGCTTGGGGCGTTCGGATGTGTGACACAGCGGCCGCTGGCTGCGAGCGGCAGATTCACGGAAGAGCCGACGCAAGCATATCCACCCCGCGGGAGACTTCCACATGTCGACCACGGCGCCTGGTGGAGCGTCGCCAATACTCGCGGAGCGCGCAACGACCGGCCATCCGCGAGGCCCCCGAACTAGCACCAAGTTCTGCCTTCCCTGCACGAACCGGCGAAGGTGATAAGAAGGCCCGCACCCACCTCGATCGCTCTCTCGCCACCCGCCGTCGCCGGAGATGTCCTAGAAGACATCCGAAAGCGCTCCCGAATCTTGGCCGAGATCGAGACGACGGTCATCCCTCATACCCATCTACGCAGACCAGCGAGCCCGCAGCAGCACTTTGAGTTCGCCCCCGGCCCTGCAGCGTGCGTGGACATCAACGTACCCCGGAACGAGAGCCCCGACCTTCTCGGGCCATCAGAGCAAGCGCACCCCGTGTACCCCGGCCACAGAGCGAGGAGTCCCGTCTCCGAGATCCAGCACCAGCCACCTTTCTGACCCGCTCCTACTATTCACACAATCTCGCCGGGTGAGCGTGTCGGCAGCAGCCCAACTTCATTGGTAATTAAATGATTCTATAGCCAAAACTGTGTTTCCTTTTAAAGCAAAGCTTTTTGCCTCTACCCCCCAAGGGTTCTTTCGCGACCGTTGGTGTCACCAGAAAACTCTAGCGAACAAATAAAAGAATTTACTGGTACCACCGGGAATCGAACTGGAACTAATAGACTAACAAAGCGAGAGCCCGTTGTCTTACCGATTTAGCTACGAGCCCACGCGAAGACTGCGAAGACAGGTGGTGTACTCACCTAGCATCTCTACGGGTCTACCCCCTGCGTTCTCGCTGAATGCCACGTGAAAGCGTCACGCGACCACTCACGCCCGTCTAGCGCCCCTGTGCCCAGCTTGCTCATGTGCTAAGAGTTACAAAATTTAAAGGAAGCTCACACCAATGCATGGCATCTCTCTTCTAGTACGCCAATGTGCTAAAGCCCATGGCCTCCAGTGTTCACGTAAACAATCACAGCTCCTTGTCGTCCGCCCTCACGCCAAACCAAGGAATACATTCAAATACTCCTTGATGGCCAGGCCATCACTCCAAGCCCCAGCATCAAGATCCTGGGCCTACATCTCGAGGCTAACACCAAGAGTGACGTCTCCTTGCAGCGCCTCGAAAACAGCAATAATCAAACCATACACATGATCAGACGAGTTGCCACCAAGAAGCGAGGCCTAAGGGAATCCAGCACCTTTCGATTAATTGAAGCTTTTGTCCTCTTGAGATTTACTTACGTCAACCCCCTGTATTCTTCTCGACAAGGAAGACATAGAGATGCTTTATATAATGATTAGAAAGGCGGCCATTGGTCTTCTCATGAGTGCGTCCACACAGAGGCTGCTTAGCACGGGGCTCCACAACACGGTGGAAGAGCTAATAGAAGGCTATCTTTCTAACCAGAAGGTCCGACTCAGAACTGCGATGGGTAACCGCATGCTTCACCAGATTGGCTGGGCAGCCCAGAATGTCACTCCGCTTGATGTACTCCCATACTCTTGGTGACTAAAAGTAAAGATGCTCCCTTTGCTTAGAAATATGAACCCCTCACATGACGAGGGTCACCGAAAAACACGCGCTCAAGCGCTAAACACCACCCTCGGTGGGGATCATGGAGTTATCTACACAGACGCCTTTAAACATCGATGGCAGCAATACGCCATCATCATGGCTACCTCCAGAACCAACCTCCTTGCGTGTACCTCGCTCAGGACACAAGAAATGAGGGAAGCAGAAGAGGCAGCCATCACCTTGGCTCTCGCTTAACCAGCGGTTCGGAGGGTAGTGATAGATTCCCAGCAAGCCTACTGGAATTACCAGTACGATTGGGTGTCCTGACCTGCAATGCGCGTGCTAAAGAATAACTCCCCAAACGGTTCCATTCAGCTCATCTGGACACCCCCTCACGCTTCAATGGAGGGAAACAAATACGCCCACCCAACAAGCCTGCGCTTTTACCTCCCGTGCTATGGAGCTGCACGAGGACAGTCACGCGCTTGTCACGTTCAGGGAGATAACCCAGCATTACCGCCTTCTGAGACACCCCGTACCTTCGCCTTACCCGGACCTTTTCAGAGAACAACAAACTACCCTACGGCTCATACAATCCGGGCTCCTTCCCCCAGCCTACGCGTCTTCACTTAATGTATCCGAATCGCAATGACGCTGAATGTAAATTTTGCTCAGAAGTAGGAACACTCCACCCCTTAATCGGGGTGTGCAACTTTAGCCATGAGCGACCTCCTCTCTTTCCGTCAACTACCCAACAAGAGCAGTTGAAGATGCTGCTGTCCAGGCCCTCTCTATCTACCCAGCTTCAGCGGGTGGACAGAACACAGGCCGCGCGGACTGCATATGGGCCCCACAGAAGAAGGAATCACTTCAAAGGGCTGCACTCTCGGCCGTTCAAAAATCTGAGCAGAAGTATTTCTTCCTGCTCTTCCTTCTCTGCCGCAAATCTCGTCGCCTCCGTCCGCGGGGCAGAAACGAAGAAGACCGATCGTCTAACACCGTGTTGGAGCTTACTTTAATTTTATAAAAGTTTCCACTCTTTTGCTACACCAATACAACTCAACCAAACACCGCTCATGCTTCATGCATTGATTTAACCTTAACAAGAATATCTCTTTGAAGTAATAAAAGGTGTGGTTAAGTGCATTTAGCTTCTCTCTGGTTTCGCTATTTGTACAGCGATGTGAGTGAATTTAAAGGGGCACTGACACAAAATTTTGAAGGCGAGATAACTTCGGAGATAGATTGGTGGGAACACATATACATCATCTGCAAAATATCAGCGGTGAATACAGCCTAGAACATATTTAAAATCAATTTTGAAGTGTGCGAAACGCAACCGAGCTGCCAGCAGCGGACCACGCGCAAGTGTAAATAAACAACATCCAAACACGTCACGAGTTTGTGTTTGCCGCTTCCGCACTGCCGGCTCGCCGCTCCAATCGGAGAGCAGAGCTTCTGCTCTCGAGAACGAACGACCCGGTCGTTGGCGGCGGAGGCGCCGTGATTTCGTCAGCTCATCGGGCAGCTGGCCGCGACCAAAGTTCTACAGCGATTCCAGGCACTCTGTTTCTATTACTGTTTATTACCATTGGATGCGGAAACGCGCCGGAGGCACGAAAAGCCCACTGAGCAAGCCGCACGGTCGCTGTGTAGGCGGCGGCCACGGCCGCGAAGTGGCCCACGCCGGCGCAGGTAGCTCGAGTGATAGCTTGTTACCGCTGCACGAAATTGTCCCCAAGTCCCGACCATAGTGGCTTACATGAGAAAGGAGTTAATGATGCCATGGCGGGTTGCATTAAAAATTGTCATCTGCACCGCTTACGAGAGCGGCACTCGAATATCCGCCGCAGTGCTAAGCCGAACACATCTGTAGGCGGACCTGTAGGCAGACCGGCCGGCTGCTCCCAGCGCGCGTCTTGCCACCCACCGTCTCGAGCGTCGCGCGTTAGCCGCGGTAGCATTTGCACTGGCAGCGCCTGCGTCACATCCACGGTCGCTTTTTAATTAGGCGCCTCACGAGATCAGTACGGGGGGGCATTCGCAGAAACTGCCGTCGATGCGGATTCGACAGTGCTACGGCGGCTCTGCTCTGTAACTGTGATATCCCTCCGACGGTCACGTGGTCAGCTTTGTTCACACAAAATCCACTAAATCCATCGTTTCGCGGCACTCGCTGAAACCGAAACTGCGACTGGCCGCATTGAAAATGCCTCTAATTAAAAAACCGTCGCACGCTGAAGCAAATGAGGTTTCTACAGGTTATAAGTAGGTCACTAGCTACTTATCGCACAAAAAAAACAAGATGCAAATTTTTGTGTCAGTGCCCCTTTAAGTGACGTCGCATGGGTAATCGTTATGGGTGCCGTTTACAGCTTTGCTTTCCAACCACATTCACGGGGTGAATTGGCACGATTTTTTCCCCTCGACTACGTGTGGATCCACTTAGTGGGTAGCGTGACGCTATGCCCCTATCAGGGGCGTCACACTGGCATATCACGCAATGTTAGGTCGGCTCGCTAATAAACATCACCACCCCACAAACCACATCTCATAAAGCACGTATAGGGTATACACTAGATCGTTCGTAGATGCGTTTACCTATTGCGCAAAAAATAGTCGCATGGGTTCGCTCTTCGTTAGCGATTGAATCTTTGAGGGTTTGACGATCGATTAGGCGCACTTCCAGCGAAGGTTGGGGGCATTTTCTTTATGAAGGGATAGTAATTTTCATTGCAATCCCCGCCTTCCTTTGATCACACGGGGCAATCGTTTTAAACGCGCGACAACCATTCCACGTGGTTTTCAGTCATAATGAATTCGGAATACAGTGAAACTCGCCAGTTCTATTGATAAGTGTTTTGTGCAGGGGGTCGGAATGCGTTCAAAAATCATTAACATTGTACGAGCGTGTTGGTGAGGGTCGGTAAATTACGCGATCGTGAAAATTTCTCCTTGGCGATTAACTCTTCTGTAAAGTTTCCATTCCTTGGTATTATTTCGCGAGAATATTACCTTCTCGATGAAACTGGTTATCATGTACCCGTAGTATATTTTGTACGCCTTATATGCTGCAGAATGTGCTCCACTGATGGCTCGATGCAATAGACAGACTATTGTTCGCAGGACAGGAATACACATGTCATAACTATTACAAATAGAAGCAAAATAAAAAGTGGAGGCTACAACAAAAGACCAGCATGATGGATAGCATCTGCAACGATTGCCAAATTTTGGAGGGATGCCTTCGCAGCCCATGGCGCGTCTTTCATAATCCTTCATAGGCCCGAGAAAAAAAAAAGATCTTTCTGCAGCCCTTTCGACGTGCGCCTTTGAATGGGGCCTTTCACAAGAATGAAATAACTTCTGCTGTGTGTGCACTGGCCCTCGTCTGCTAACGCACTACAATCAAAAAAGTTTTTTTTTCTGTCGCCATTTATAAAGGCGGAAGTGAAGGATCGCCTCTGCTGAAAAAAATTTGCACGAAGTTTTTCCACGCACGCTTGCGAACACATTGTAGTATTGGGCCGTTGCAGGGTTATAAAAGACAAACAGAAGGACGAACATTACGATAAGAAAGGGCGAGCAAAAAGTTCAAGAAACAAATTAAGGAAAAGGGAGGGGTAGTTGTCGATAAGGGGGTCGATTTTACGTACAAGGCTGCGGGGATGCATGCCTGACTTGCTGTTAGTTTAGAAAAACCAAATCCTGCAGAACTAAAGAAATGGACATTAAGTTATCCAGAAGTACATCGAAGTAAGACATTTTTGCTTTATCAAATGGGACCCTCCTTTGTTTTTCATACGGTGGCCGCAAGCACCCTGCCTGCCCGTATAAACTTTCCCAAGTAGGCAAACCATACCTGGAGTAAGTAGACAGGAAAGAGGAGGAGGGGGAGCCGAAATTACTGTGTTTCAGAAATGAGAATGTAAGCCGAGAAAATTGCATGGCATTAGGCTAGCTTAATTAACACAAAACTCTCCGTCAATTTCTCCTCTCAGCTGACCTTTACATTAAAATTAAGCTGTTTTGTTTTGCAGCCGCAGCCTAAGATATACGATGTGGAAATGGTGGGAGGGGAATGTGCTTCCACCTACGGCTGACGCCAACAAAAAGACAATGGCACAACTACTGGCACTTCAAGCGTGGTACGCGCGCACGGCGCATTTTTTAAATGCGAGAACAATATACTTAACTCGGCAGCCGAAAATCCGGTGTGCCCGTGGCACACAGACGGTGTGAAAAATAGCCGTCTGCTCAAAGAACACAACAGTGTTGTCCGAGTTGAAGAGAAACAATAAGGTGGGCAAATTTGGGTCCGGAACCAAAAATCGAAACAAAAATCACCGGAACGCTTGATCAGTACGGTTTCCCGACGCCGCCGCACCTCCGATACCCTAGTTGCCTAAAGTGGTCTCATCGAATTCCTCGTGGTCCTCGGCTCAGAAGCGTGTGTCAAAGGCGTGAACCGAGGCCTTCTGGAGAAAAATTAGCAATGCTTAGTAAAGAAGCAATAAGGCGAGTACGTTCTCACTAAAAGTCCTCTTTGCTCGGCAATGCGAACATGGCTGCGTGCCGAGGACCAGTATTAGAAGAGAGAAGAGAAGAAAAAGACGCAAAGCCAAAGGGATAATGTAGACCTGCTAAATTTGGTGTGACTCTGGAGTCACACACGTCTGCTGAGGAACATGGTAATTACAGAAACATTATTTATTTGATTCCAAGCTTCTGCATGGGCGCATGTACTTGGGCATTCATGAGTATTAAGCATGATAATTACAGATTAGCCGTTAAAGAACCAGAAAATTGCGCCTCCACTTATTTCGTATTGCTATGCGATTCCAGCAGCGAGGTATGGATCAAGTAACAATAACCGGGAGGAGAAACAAGGACGAAAAAGGCAGCGAATGATGATGATAAGGGGAGGAATCGTTCGAAAATTAGCCCTCATGCTAAAGAACTCAGCACATCATTAGGAGTGCACAGCTGTCTTCGTAATTTCTATTGTTCTTGAATTGACCACGAACTCGTAAAGGGCGTTTACCAGATAATTTGCTTTCGTGTTTTCATTCTTGCGTGATAATTCTATTGGACGCCCTCGGGTGTAAATTGGAAGTTAGGGAATACAAAAATACCCCAGATATTTCTCTCCCGGTATGGTGTTCTTTATTTTGTCATACGCCCTCTAACGCGGAAATGTGAATGTGAGCGCGGACCGGCGACAGGATAGGAGGTGAATAATGCACCGGGCCATTTCCGGTGCTCGTATTTGTTGGAAGGTCCTAGCCCACTGCGTTGTAAGATGTCGCGCGAGGCAAGACGCTGATAAAAACAGAAATAAAAGCAATGTGAAACAGTTGGCGAACGTTCGAGGGACGACAAGAGTGATGCAACTTGGAAGCACCGCTGATGCCGCTCGCGTTGACCAATGTCTGCATAGCCCCTCCGCGCTTGCATTTTTATGTGGTTGCGCTCCTCGAGATGAAGCGTGGGATGCCCGCAGTTTAAATAAGGATACACCTTGGCTGGGAAGAGATGTGAAGAAACATTAATTCCTGTCGTTCAAGGCACCGCCTGTCCATTCGTTCCTTCAGAGGTGTGAAGAAAAGTTGAATTTGGCTGAGATGATGAAGGTGTAGACGGTGCGTATATATGACTCTTGGCTCTCACCCAAGAAGCCCGGTTTTGATTATCAGCGTCGGAATCATTGGTTCCAGGCCAGGATGACTGCTTGGTCGGGTAAAAAAAAAATTTTCCGATACCACTGAGGATATACTAGACAAGTTTAGTTTAACCATACTAGAAAGGTTCTATAAGCGACTAATCGTACTCAGTCGTAAGAACAGGATCTCTTCTCTTGGTAGGGAATTCAGCCGCAACCTCTCCAAGAATACACAACTGACTTCATTGCCGCTGTCTAGAGCACCTAGCTGTACAGCCGCTAATTAAGGCGGCAATCTGGTAAGCGATACAGCAGAGGGTGCTAAACATTTCTGGGCACTGAGAGGCCAACAGTGGGACTGAACATAGCAACGCTTAATACTAGGGATCTGTCTAGCCCGTAAAAGCTAATATGGGAGCTTCTAGTAGGTAAGGGGGTGTATCATAAGACTAAGCGAAGAAAGAGGACATGGTATAACGTGCCTAATAGTTGATTTATTCCATGCTACCGAGGGCATGAAAGTGGGAAGAAGCTCTTTGGGGGTTCTTTCCTGATCCACGAAAAGATAGCAGGAAATGTGAAAACAATGTGAGTACAGTTTCTACAAGGTCATCGGATATGCTAGGAATGTTCGCTTTTACCGGATATTTTCGCTTTTACCTGTCATCCTTGTAACATTTTATTGTTGCGCAAGTTCAATTTCAATTGAATAAGCTAAACATGCTGTACAGAGTTGTAATAGGATACAATAACACAAAAGTAGAACACAGGCAGGCAGGCGAGCGCGCAGTAGGAAAATTCGCGTTATGACGGTGGAATAGTTGAGGTGGTGCGCCCGTTGGATTTACAAAAAAGAAATATGCTATTGACTAAACAACCATGTTAATGGGTAGCATTTGTGCATTTGTGTAGTGGCTATAAGCACATTATACCTAAGCACTCTTTTATTCTTCCGTATACAGTACAAGCACGCACAAAAAAAAAGTTACGGGGGAACTTTAGCTTCCTCTTATGATGTCGGAATTCGCGAGTACCACTTCCCGTTGAGCTGAAAGTATATGTGTTGGTGATTAGTATCTTGACATTAGTGCTAACTGGAATAGGTCAGTCGGTCTTGGCTGCCGTCACTAGCCAATCCTTCTTAGTGTGTTTTTGAGAATTTGTGGTCGCTATATCGATGTGGCAGCCAAATTGGGAGTTGTGAACATTGCGTGAGCTTCTCATGGGAGCTGTCACTGTCATTGGTCAATTCTTTTAGGTCGGTATATGACAACTCCACCTCAGCATGTTGATGTCACAGCCAAGTTAGAATTGGTGAATACATTGTCAGCTTCGGTTGTCTGGTGGCATCTTCGCGACCAATACACCTAAATGGATATGTTGTCAGACGCATTTTCAGTATTAAGTATAGTTGAGGTTATTGTAAAGTTTTGTTTCTGTTTTGTTTCATTCATGCGCTAGTACAGAGAGGTGTCGGACACTTGTGCTTGGGAGCGTTAATAACTTCTTCACTGACCTTTTCTATTAAAATTTATTTTAGTTCTAACTCGTGTACAGTTGGAAAAACGCTTGTCTATAAGAGCTATCTCAACCTCACAGATTTACATCTGAAACCTGACGAAACGTGCTCTTTACAAGCATCTGGCAGACAAAAGAGGTGCGCTTAGACTTCAGAACGCAGCAGTAGTTTTCTTTGAATCCCGCGCGGCCGAAGCAAGATAAGGCTTAAAGTACCAAAGACATGTTAAAGACAAGCATTTTACCAGCTGCATATATATATTTGTAATTGCAATAAAACTAAAAAAAGCACACAGCTTTCGGTGGAAGTCAGCATTTTGGATGAAATTATGTTTTTTACAGTTTAACGAACACAATAAGCGCAAGAAATGCTGTAATAAACATAGAGGATAACCGCGACAACGTATGCATGCAAGTCTGAGGACGCAATTGGCAGGGGAGCTGAGGACGTCCCTTAAAGGAAGCGCCCAATGGCGGCTTTCTTTAGGTTGGCCAGATTAGCTCTAAATACCGTAGTGCGTCGTAGTCGTGGGAACGGCTTCTTATACCAATGTTTGATGGACCGAACAACAAATTCACGGGCAATAGAATCATTCGGGAATGAACAATAAACTGCATTCTCTTCATTGTACTACACTACAGGGAGCGATAAGAGCAGGATTCGCGTCCACGGCAATGTACAAAATATCTGTTCACATCATTACTGAAGAATTCACTGTAACTCTGGAACTAACCCACACTACGTCCCCGATCATATAGCCAACGCCTCCCAGGCTGCTATTTGTAGCTTCTTGTCGGGTAAGGTGGCCCCAACGACCCTCGAGCTGCTCATCCATCATCACCCCATTAGGAGCAGAAACCTTGTCTGGGCTTCGGCCCACTCCTCACTGGCGGGCGATAACTGTGCACACCAGCAACCTTTCTTCCAAGGTTACCGAGAAATTTTTGAGGCTCCACCCTGGTCCCATTCTAAGACATCCCAAAGCATTACCGCGTTCTTACACGATTTCTTCTGCCTCCTCATTCTACCTACTGAAGCAGAAAGAAACTGCTCTTTGTTGAATTCAGACGAACACTTTACCTCACCCCACCTGGTTACACCGCCTTTGTCCAACCCAATACCCCGAAGAATACAAATTTTGTTCTAAACCAGACACCCTAACCCACATCACCATTGGGTGTGCTCACAACTAAGCAGACATGTACGTAACCCGTTACAAGGAAAAATGTACTATTACCTAGTTACTTTTTTGGGTAACGAGTAACGTATTTACTTATTTTACAGAAAAGAAACGGGTAACTTATTTATTCTCTTTTAAGGAGTAACGTTATCTCGTTACTTCTGAGCAAGAAGGTGTACAACACAGCTTAGACGGCGTTGTTTTTATTCCAACCTGTGCGTGCTTCTATAGGGACATATCGATCATGTTTGCCTCGAAAGCAGCAGCGCCGTTATCTACATTCTGGTGGTTCGAAGCGTCATTTCTATTGTGAACGATGCCACAATCTTCACGACCTCTTGTTGTAGCATTCAATTTACGCAAGTGTCAGCGCACTGCCCGAGATACGAACAGCCGGGATTATCACGAGTCGAGCACGGGACTTCCAGACTAGAGCACAGTCCAGGGGAAGTCGAGGGGGCGATTTACCAGAACAAGACTACTGTTTGCTATCTTCGCGGGGAATTATCTTTCCTCACACTTGCACATTCGGTTGAAGGCCGGAAAATCTTGGTTGGTGACTTGTTGAGTACGTGGGCAGTCTGGCAGTACCACGTGACCATCATCTTTCTTTATATAAGGAGTTGCAATAAATCTTGAGCAGTCAGTCGTCCGATCCTAGCGGCGACTATCATCCCACGGTTTAAGCTATCGTGGATCGCAGATAGCTCACGATGATCCGAGACTACAAGCATGGTGACGGACGAACTCTCAAAGTTTCAAGTAAGCAAAGATGGAACCACGCGCCCACAGAAACCTGATCTAGCGGACGACTTTTTAAGTTTCCGCTGTCAACGTCCGTCAATGACCCGGAGGAACGTTCTCGGCTTCTTGTAGCGGATGGGTACCTACTCACCTCAATGAAGGCGTAGTTCCCGAATATTCACCAGCTCTTCTTGAAGCACAACACTGCCGTTCTTTCGAGCACCTCCATAGGACGACTGTTCAGTGTCGTCGGATATGTATTGTCGAGGAAGAAGAGAAACAACCCATGAAAACGTCGAGAGGCAGCGACTGGTTCAGTGCAACTACTAAAAAGAAAACAAAGTAATGATGAACAGTAACTCCTTACTTTTTGGGTAACTCACGCGCTATTTTTGAGAATCAGTGACGAGTAACGTATTTAGTTACTTCTTCAGCGAGTAGCGGTATTTAGTTACTTTTTCTGGGTAACATATACATGTCTGCAACCAAGTCTTCCCACCTCTTTCCTCCCCTGTATCCCTACTCTATGTAGGTGTCGGTGAATCTGGAGGCAAGCGCTGACCTAGACGCCCAGCAACTACTGGTCTCCAGGGCAGAGATCGCCATATTGTCATTTGGGCTCCTGAACCGAGAAACCACGCTCACCTCTTTGCGATCAAGTTCTCCATTACTGCATCGAGTAACACAGCAGTCATTTGCAGTAGTAATTTGGTTGCGGTATACCGAGCGTGGTGAATTTATTGCTCGGCAGCAAGCCTCCAAGCGACCGTGAGCACGCCTTTACATGTGTAGGCCTCAGTGGGTGTACACACGTGGCAAAGAAGCAGCTCCGCAGCAAAGCTACCTTCGCGAAATAAGCGGTCTCGCGTATATCTCACGCCAGCGTACAATTTTGCTGATAAATTTGGTCCGCTCCGGCGTTAAGCAATTGAAGCATGCCGTTCTGCAATGCTTAGTGGCGAAGCGCTCATCACATCTTTCAGGTCAACTAGTACGCACAATGATGTCTGTCACAAGATTTGCTTGTTGGCTAAATCAGTCGGTCCCTCGAATACACTGCAGGAAAGTTCAACCACGGGATTGTTTTAGAGTGTACGTGTGGGAACATGGTTGCACTAGAGATGAGATTCAAGCTATAGATGCCGGATCTGAGTTATTCCTGTGGGGACAGCCAACACAGCGGTCTGTTCCTTGTAACATGCCCTCTCTACGAGGTCCGTTGAGAAGAAGGGGAGCCGTGTAGTTTACATAATGAAACGCATTGCCTTAACCTGAGATGGGTGGTTTCCCACTTCTGGAAACCATGGTCCCTTGCTACTCGCCTTGCTCGTGTTACCAGCATAAGCTGGTTGTTGGGGTCTGTACACGTCGGAAGAAACTCCCGTTTATCTTCTGTTAATGGTGGGTCTCGAGAAGTCCTTGGCTGTTTTTTTTTTATTCTTATGCGACGTAGTAAAAAGTGCTAGTGTCTAGGGTATGTCCTGGGATACATCGCATTGTAGCAATGTGCAATGAAGGCACGTTACCTAGGCGTTGTTTTAGATGGCTTGCTCTTCCTTGCTCGTCTAAGTGCGTCGTACAAACTAAGTAAAGCTCCACAACGGTCGTCTGTGTATACCGTTGCCACGCGGGCACGTGAGGCCATGACGTGGGACCGGTGATGTCGAAGGTTTTATTGGGACTCGGCCTGGGTCTCCGGGCGTAGAGGAGGGCCCAAAAGCGTCCTGCCGGGCAAGGTCGACCGGGCCTGCACAATGCGCAATCCAGATGTTTTACGAGCAGAAGCAGCCGCCGCTGTCGGTTCAGTGCAGCCATCCGTGGTGTGTGTGTGAGTGTGTGTGTCTGCGCAAGCGGCTGGCGACTTCCGCGAGCGGCCCACTGCGCTCTGAGCGCTTGATTCGTCGCCTGGTGTGCCGGAAGTTTACGCAAGCCTGTGCTTGCACTTTCGGACGCCCGGTGCATGCACATCGGGGTGCCCGTTTCCGCGTGCTGAATTGGCGTGCCGTATTTAGACGTGTCGTATGGCTGACGGTATCGGGCGAACACGTGTTGCGTACGCCCCGGGATGTCCGCGTCTGTGAACAGAAACGATAAGATCGCGCACAGGGCTGATTATGCAATGCTCGGAGCTGGAACATGGTTTAGGAGTCCCGCATGTAAGAGGGTACGTGTTACAATGGGTCTGCCCTCATGTAAAATTAACGTCTCCTCAATTGTGGGAGCGTGCATGATCTAGAGGACGATTTTGAACGTTCACTGAGCCTTTCTAGTCAACCAATGGTATTGCCTCGTCCGAACAAAGTGAAAGAGTTTGTCGTGGTTATTTTTGTTCTTTCCAGCCCAAATGACACTTTTTTTTTTGCTCCCGAAGCTGCCAATAGTTTATTATATAAGTAATTTTTTTAACGCACGTATTCCGCTGTGAGTCCCTATAGCCACCGGTTTTATGACGCATGTATTCCGACCACAGGTATGAGGAATAGAATGCGCTTACCAGTTCAGAAGTTGTACGCATCGAATAAACCCCGTCTGCTTCAGATGCGAGAATCATAACTACTCGGATACGAGTATTCGTTTTATATAATGGTACAAAGGTATAATGATATAATGGTGTGAGGGTATAACATCGGGTTTTGTATTGAAATATTGGGCCTGTTTTAAAGCCAGTGGGCGGGTGACGAATCTATCACCGGTTGTAGATTTCGCCCGAACTGTAAACAGACACAAAAGCACATGCCGTTACTGCCCCAATTTCATGCCCACGGAGGGAAGCCGCATATCCCCATTAGAGATTGGCCAAACATTGATATGGTACAGGTTGGCAGAATGTTTTGTACACACCTTTGAACCAGCTGATACGGGTTTTAAAAACTGACAATCTCTTTGGCTATATAACAGGCGCGGAGTATTGCGGGGAACCATGCACACACCCCTGCTTATAAACCGGTGGCTAATACCCCCTTGCGTCAATTTGCTGCTGTGAATGTTAGTTTGTATTCCTTGCATGGCACACATGCAGGCAACCGTGCGAGTGTGCCAGTCACTGGTTTACGGTCGGGCTCCATGAGATGATGGCGAGTTACTTGTCCTTGCTAAGACACACACGAGGTTTCTGGGACGTCCCAAACTCTACCCCACCGAACAGCAAAAGTAATTGCCTCGACTCAATGTGAGTGCGAATAACATCATCTCTGTTGACACCACGATTAATAATCGGCTTAAAACTGAGCAGACGGCGCACGCCGGTGTCTTTTCCTGCGGCGCGTAGGCGCAGTGGCACAAGCCGCGCTATGTCCGTGGGCGCCCTGCGGCCATAGTGCGTGACCGGTTTCCAAATGTTGCCAAGCGAGAAATGACAGCTAAACTTTCAGTGATACACATCTATGCGTAACAGTTTGCTATGGTTAAGGGTACTTATAATGGATTCAGATAACGGGTACATTTTTTTACTTACACCTTCCCAGTGCTGGATCTGTAACAAATTGATTGATTGATTGATTGATTGATTGATTGATTGATTGATTGATTGATTGATTGTAAGGTTTAACGCGCCAACGCTACACAGGAGATGAGGTGCGCCGTAGTGGAGGACTCCGGATTAATTTTGATCACCCGGGGATTTTTAAATTGCGCCGAAATCTCGAACACACAATCGTTTTTGCTTTTCGCCTCCATGTGAAAAGCGGCCGCCGCGGCCAATAAATTGATTGAAATTCGATTCATTGATTGCTCGGTGCGCGTCCTTCGCTCGGCGCGAACCCTTTGCTTCCGACCCTATAGGGTCTGTAGCAAAGGGCACTGAAGCGCAGCATACATTTCTACTTATAAATCGTGACTCAACACACCACTCTGGGTATGAGCATGCAAGTTTGTGGGTATGCATACATCTGCTATAACATCAGCAAATGTCAGGTATGTGCCGGGGCGCAGGAGCTTAGGCCTCACGTTTCGCATGTAGGCATTACTACGTGAGCCGGTACCCGCAGCTTGAGGTACGATGATTACAATGAGCGTTTTGAAGACGATAGTCTTTCTTGGTCTACTTAAACGCGAAAATTTTGGTCTGTCTGTCTGTCTTCCTGTCTGTCTGTCTGTCTGTCTGTCTGTCGGCCTGTCTGTCTGTAACTCGATTCAGCCATCCGGCCAAAGTGAAACGGAAGTCGCACAATAGGTTTATATGCCCATGCACAGCCAAATCTAAATGTCTAAGTCCGTTGGCGATGTTCATACTTGTCAACATTGTTGAACAAGAACAAAACATTGCGCAAATGTGAGGCAGAAAATCAATCCATAAGTGATATTTGCAGTGTTCTTTTATCAAAAATTCATGGATGCTGGATTTTTTTCATAAAGTGTTTCGAAAAATTCATGGATGCTTGAAATACTACATCCACTGTAGAAAAAAAAAATTCACTCCGTCGCCTGCTGTCACCCGCACCACTACAGCTTCTGGCGGCATTTTAAGAAATGAAACTGCAACGGTTAGGAAAGGAGGAGGAGGAGGAGGAAAAAACTTTATTCAAACGCAACATTAAGCGTCGAGAATGTCCCGGGCCAGGTTCACCAACGCCAACTGGTCCGAGAGCTGGTCCGAGGCTAGCCAAGTCCGCCACGTTGAAGGAGGGGGTGGGGAAAATGTGGGGATTGAATTGCAATGGGGCAGGCGAAAATGCAGTGTTCTAAATTAGCGTATGGTTCGGGACAATTGGGACATGCTGGGGAGTGTCGGATACGGTGGAGGAAGGAACGAGCAGGTGTAAGGATGGTATTTAACTGTACGCGTCGAAGAATGCGTAGTTGCGGGGTTGTTAGAGGTTTGTCTGGAACAGGAAGTGTACGAAGAGTTTCTCTGATGTTCTTGTAGTGAAGCTTTATTTCTTGTTTGTAGTGGAGAGTAGTGTCCCACGTCGGTGGATAAGGCCAGGGAATCCCAGGCGCCCGGTGCAGAAGTTCGCGGGCGAGGTTATGCACAACCTCATTGCCTGGGATTCCAGCGTGACCAGGAATCCACCTCAGTGTGACAGTGTGGGGACGTAGTTTTGTTAAGGCTTTGCGTAGATCATACTGCAGTTCTTCAGGAATCCTACCCATGTGAATGGCGCGAATAGCTTGCATTGAATCAGTGTATATGGTATATCCTGAGGGGTTAGGGGGCCGTAATGAGAGGTCCTGGATACTGGTGATTATTGGGAGAGTCTCTAGAGTCGCTGTAGGTGGGGGATTAGCGAAAGGACCAAGGGTGTGTGCACTACTTCATTGCCACTTGCGATGGAATATGCGGCTGCTCCGACGTGCGTCCGTGATGCATCCGTGTAGACTATCGTAGAATCAATTGGATGGACATGATTGACAACGCGAGCACATCGTCTCCCTGGATTGGTATCAGCTGCAACGTTTTTTGGGATGGGAGCTATCCTGAGGTTATCTGGGAGCGGTGCAGGAGGGGGTGATGACAGGAAGTCAATAGGCTTGAGAGCAACTTGCACTGGATCCTTCACCAAGTTAGGAAAGGTTCTACGAGATGGGTTACACATTCCGCTTGGAAGCACGTGGAGAAGGGCAACGTGGTTCTATAAACGTTGAAGTAGGGCGCCTCGATTCACGCGCGTCTCCGCCGATAAACGCCTCGAGCGCGGCCTGTAGGGGCGCCACTGAAATCCCCCTAGCGGCCCGTTTCGAAAGCAGGCGCGGGAGTCCGCGCCCCGCTCCCCAGTGCCGCCGCTGCTTTTGCGGCACGTTCACGACTGAGATTTACCGTTTGTGGGCGTTTGAAATTCATGTTTGTGTGGAGCAGTCACTCTGTTCGCAAATGGGGTGTGTTTACGAGAGTGTAAATGTTTCCGACGCGATCTTAGTGTGGTATTTTCGGTCTGTATAAGCGCCAGGTGTGTGTCACAGGCCAGCGTCGCGGAATCGGCGTATGATGGAGCCGATTGTAGTTACACTGACCTGAATTTACTAGCCGTGTCTCCGTAACCACCGGTTCCTGAGATGTTCATGCTACGGCTATACACTACGATTTAAATCGGTTTTGTGCGCTTACATAATCAGCGGAGCACTCATACCTGACAGCACACAGTTACGTTTGCCAATATTATACCTCAGATATTGATCACCATCATTTACAAGCAGTCTGTGTTAATTTCGGGAATATTCAACAAACGTACGATGGACAATGCATAATTATACTCGGGGATCAGCACACGACAGAGTCGTCTTGTCGTGAGGTGGGCGCCCGCAGACCTTCATCTGCTACATATATCCTCTGCGAGCAGCGCGGAGACGGGCTTACAATATAATCCGCGTCCGCGACTAAATGCTTCTTCGAAATATCGTCATATGGCACAGGGAGCCTGCAGAACAAACCAGAAACTGAAATCAGAGGGCCTTATCACATACCATACTCTTCAAACCACACATTTCATCGCTTGTTGAACAGCCTACCCTGTATACTTCCAAAAATGCGTCCGCCGTACGATCAGCTCTCGTTG
This sequence comes from Haemaphysalis longicornis, assembly GCA_013339765.2. NCBI lineage: Eukaryota > Metazoa > Arthropoda > Arachnida > Ixodida > Ixodidae > Haemaphysalis > Haemaphysalis longicornis. The sequence goes on from CM023451.1 coordinate 73,780,601, forward strand.
AAGTAATAAAAACAAAAGGAAAGTGAACGCGAGATTTATGTGTGGGATTACTAAAACGTTCATTGCTTGATTCCGCTCCGCATTTGTACACGGCGTCCCCCCCCCCCCCCCCCTCCTCCCCCCACCGATTTCTCGCGAAATAGCAGTGCATTTCGCGTATAGTTGGTCTAGTGAAACCTAGACGAACGTCTTTAGCATGCCAGAAGCTGCACTGTTTTTTTTTTTCATTTCCGTTACAGCTATTATGTTTCTAAATTCCGCATTGGCACAGCATTTATTTTTCTGTGGTTTCATTTCCTTGGTTCTTGCTATATGGCGTGTGTGGGCACATATTTAACGACGCACAGGCTTGAAATATACTTAACATTTTCGCATGGTTTATATTCTTATAAAAGGCATAAGTTATTGTCCGGGATTGGGTAATCACATCCCCGAAACATATTTTTCTGCGGGTTATATGCGAAACGAAGCCGGGCATTCGTTGTCCACGCTGCAAAATGAAGCCAACCTCTCATGTGCCAGTATCAGGTCTAAACGAGGCGTCAGTAGAATTCATTGTGCCTGATGTTTTGGAGGTGACATGGGTGATATGTTGCTGCCGTCGCGACGCCAGAGAGCGGCGACGAAGCGCGCAGAAACCGCGTCCCCGGGTAGCTCTTGCAGGCGATCGCGTACTCTACGAAGACGCAGCTGCTTTTTAAGTGACCTAAACGTACTCTTTGCCTATAGTCGTCACCATAACAAGTTTTTTTTTTAGGCGCGGAAAGGCGAAAAGAAGCGAAGTAGAACCAAAACACTGCACGAACCCTTATCAGTCACGCAGCGCAAATCCCGTGAACGCCGCGGAGAAGCGGCGGCAGGCGCGGCGCAGCGATCGCGAAGCTCGAGGCGTATACGGCAGCGCTGGCATCGAGGCACCCGGACTGGAGCAGTGAAACGCGGTAAATTTAAATTGACTTAAGCAAACCGCCAGCGTGTTTACCTTGGGAGGAGCGCGACGGGACAGGCACAGCATGAGAGGTGGGCGGGAAAGCGAATGGAGGTATTTACTTGCAAATGGCGACGCAAGACTATCGTCTTTTGTCGGCATTTGCAACGAAAGGAGCAGACCCACGGTCAGTTTTACCGGGGTGCCTTCACACGATGTTAGACGTCAAAACATTGTGTCAGGCTTAACGTCCTATGTCTAGGTCTAACGTTAGATCACCTTGAAGTTGGGCTTGAGAACACGCCAATCAACGTCATAATATTCTACGTTGAGCCGCAGGTAGCTGCTGACGGCTTTAGATTTCAAACAGGGAAGTTATAATTAGGCCTAAAGTTGATCTGTTGTGCATACCCGCGTCGCCCCCTTCCTCCACTGCGCATTTCTTTGCTCAAGCGATTTATAAACCGTTCAATACGGGAGGCCTCAAAGGATTCGCCAGATTTTACATCCGCGAAATATGGCGAGGTAGGCTAATAGAGCTGTGTTACTTTTAAACACTTCACGACCGAAAAGAAAGATCGGATGGAGCGCCACTACCGTTATTGTTAGATTCTAGTATGAGATAACAGATGTTCAGGTACGTAGCGTAACGCACTTACACGCATTGTCACCGATGGAACCCGAACCCTCTAATCGCCAGCCATAAATATTCTGGTGTGGAACGACTTTAGAGTATTTGACACCAACACCTTCAGTTTTCCACATTCTGTTTAACACACACTATATAAGCTGTGGAATCATGTCCAGTATGTCAGAACCATGTTCAACTACGTTTAACTGAGGCATTCTATTGGTAGCACGTTAGATTCGTCAATATAGCGTAGTTATGGCCGACGCAACATACAAAACTGACATCTAGTGCAGGAGTTTCGCGCATGCTATCAACGCTAGGCCGTTACAATGATGCCGCAGCCTACCCTTAAGGTGCGAGTAATAAATTTCTGATTAAAAAACCTTGGAGTACCAGGGATACCAGTACACGTGCACTCTCGAAGCAAATTGCGCTGCAAAGTTGTACACCCAAAAATAGTTAAGCTCAATTTAAAAGTGCCACAAAACGCGAGCGACCTATTTTAACCGTTATAAATAACTCCTCTTCATGGCCAACAGTCGCAACAGGATGCGGCCGGGGGGCTCACGCAAGCGCAATCTTGGCAAGGCTCGTGCGCGCATGCGCTTCGCCACCCCTTCATAAACAAACTGAAGGCGGGCGATAACATCACTCTGCCTTTCACCTCACGGCCAACGCACGCAGTCGCCAACATTTATAAACAATTTGTGTTGCACGTGGGGTGGTAGCATATGCGGTGTGTTTTGGTTGCGAGCGGGAGTGAAAGCATTTCTGACGGCGGAAAACGGAACAGGAACTATAAGCCACGCGGGATCGATCCTATAGTGGCTTCCAGAAAGCGGGACAAATAAAAGATCAAGGCAGAAGCACGCGCAAAGTTTGACGGTGAAATGCGTGTTAGGAAATTTGCTGGCACAGTCAACTGACTCTCGCTGTGACGCACGCATCTAGGCAGGAAGCTTATTTCGCTATAAGAGGTACTTGTTATAACAGGCATTGCCACAATGCCATGAAGCACGTCGAATGCAGCAAAATTCAGAACAGAGGGATTTCGTTGTAACCAGCGTTCACTGCATAGGAATGCTTGCTTTGCTGAAAATGATGCGGAAAGGCGATCTGGCGTTTTCCCCAGTCCCTGCCGCGTGATGCCACCTTATTTACGCAATTGGGTTGATATTTTCCAGGCGGTCCAACAATTTAAATCTATTTCAATGTGTTACCCTGTAGGGAAGGCCGTGGCGACGACACAAAGACGCGCCCCTTGGGTGTTGCAGGTTTAGCTTGAAAAAGTGTTAAAGGAAGAATACATGCATCATTTTATTCCACCACCGGGTCACCACTAATTTTTGGTATTTGGTGCTACGCGCTATTGCATCCAACACCGTGTTGGGTGAACCCGGCGTCTACGTCGCGGTGTATTTCAATACTGGCACTAGTGCCGGGCGCGCCTCGATCAATTGTGCGCCAAGTTAGTTTTTACTTTTACGTACGCATAAGCGGACTTAATTCCTACCAGTGGCCCTGCTGACATTTCTTTTCTCGCTGCTAAAGATTTCCCTGCAAGAGTGCCTGTAAGCGCTCTTACTTTTCATTCGTGCCTGGAAGCATTTTGAAAACTATAGCAGAGACCTCCAAAACAAGCATTGAATGGCTCTGGCTGTAGGTATCTCCAGCACAAAGTGGCACCGCGCGGTTCCCTCATCGCAACAGATACCTCGTTATCTTTCTGCTTTGCTTTGGTTGCGATTTTCTTTTCAGAAGCTGCGGCGTACGTTTGAGGTACGTTTGTTTTTGTTCCGTTGGATTCGACCGAGAGAAAGACAAACAGACAGACTCCAAATTCATCGTTTACCTACATGCTCCATCACCAATTAAAGAGAAAGTCATGAGCCCTTCCACTCTAAGAAGGTGGAGGAGCAACGAAGTTGTAAAGCACACAACGTAGAGGCGACGCAGACGTTTGTACAAAGGTACGAATTTACTTATTGTGAACCAATTATTGCAAGTAAACTAAACTTGGGTTGATGGTAGAGTACGCTTAGTGGCTAATTTTAATTTTTGTTGGGATAAAATGAGTTACGCCGGTTTTTTGTGACCATAGTTCTGCAGATGTCCGTGTAGTGACAGCAGGCGGGAATTATGTTACGTTTACAACTTCGCACGGAACTAATTATGCAAGTGAATGGAAAGTGGACGTAAGGATAAAGTCGTCTTAGAGGCAAATCTTCATGTATTTATGCTGCGAGAGGGTGGGTAGGTGTTTTGACAAAACAAATAAATATGTGTTCAGCTGTTTTATGCTGACTATTTGCGCTGAAGTTGACTTTGCGGCAAGGCGTTTTTGCACAAGCACATAAAGAAATGCAACCAAAATTTAGATATATAAACCTTAGCTTTGTAAGCATCTATAGCGGTTGCACTGAAAATTGAGAGACGGCCATAGCTATATTTCATTAGACCCTGAGTCTCAGATTGTTCAGAACTTATTCCGGGCATTCACACTTCAGCGTTATTTTAAACACGTAGGAAGAGATCTGCCACCGGCGAAAACAAATGATGATGTGCGTACATTTATGGTTTGTTGTTTAATTATTTTGAAACAAGCAGGTGATCGCTTTTTTCATACCGCGTGAGGCAACGATTGAGAGAATATTTTTTCACGCCGAGAGCCACCTTCGTCTTTGTCGATCCGTAGACCGCCAGCAGCACTGCGCAAATGTTGCTACATTACTCATGCGTAGTGTAGTGGAAATGTCATTGTTTTCGTGGTGTCGGTAGGGCCTTATTTCCCCAAAAGGTCGTGCTGGGGAAACAAAGTCAGTCAGTCGACACAAGTCCGTGAAATCTTCTTCGGAGGGTTATGGAGGCAGTTAATACAGTAATCCCTCGTTATAACGAAATCGCTTTACTCGAAATATCGCTTTATTCGAAATTTCTTTTGGCCCAACCCAAACGCATGCATTTTAGGCCGCATTACTCGAAGCGCACGAAGAGCTGGACTTGCTTAGAGCGAAGTGGCGAGCGGAGGGCGCGATGGGCCCCCTAGGCGGTCAATATGGCGGTTTAACAAGCTGGTGTTTCCTCGGCGATTTTCTTGAGCCGGTCATGCTTGATTTCCGCCATCGACTTATGACAGAAGTCCAAATGCGTGTTAGGGGATTGAATTTTGTTCCTAGACATTGGTCAATGGCGTGGACGCAACGGTGCGCGAACACTGATATTCTAAGCGTAGAATTAGAAGTGTCGTCGAGAGCGGGACGCCCAGAAACTCTTGTTTTGCGAACTTCATGGATGCACAGCTCGGGGAAAAATGCCCAGTAAACATGCAAAGCTCCTAGTGCAAAACCGGTCAGTTTTTATGATTACGCTACCCACAATGAGCGGTTAATTGTCTTTTGAGCTCAACAAACAGAACCTCATATTGGAGCCGTGGAATTTGCGGCGCTTTCCAGCGCAAAACTCTCGTAGCGTTTCGTGACGCCCGCACCACCCCCCCCCCCCCCCCTCCCCATAGAAGTGGGCCACTGCCTGCCCTTCCTCGTTCGCTCTGAAGCCTGCGAGGCGTTTGGACGCCAGTCACTGCTTGGTCAAATTGGAGCGGGGGTTGCTCGCGCCCGGCAAGAACATGGGAGAGCCAGAGCTCACTGCCTTTTTTGCCCCTGAATAAAGTTGTGCTTCTCTGAACACATTGTGTTTTGATTCCTCGCAGTTGTGGCGCAATTAAAGCTCCAGCACTTTAGTTTTCTCGAGTGGTCGCTTATATCAAAATACCGCTTATAACGAAATTTTCACCGTCCTGCTGACTTCGTTATAACGAGGGATTACTGTACTTGAAAAAAATGCTAAAAGAATTCAGTGCCCTTCGACTATGTGTATAGGCATGACCATCGGAGCTGGGTGCACTCCAAGAAGTACACGAAACAAACACGTTGTTTGTAGTTGCGATTGAGCATACTTCCTATTTAGATGGATGACACCTGGAAAGAGTAGAGTTGTATTATAGCGGACAAACGCACGGCTGTCCGCTTCCCTCCCCTAGAAGCCATGATATTGACATCCATACTCGGCAAAGTTGGCGCGGCTCACTTCAAACTCACTCACAATTTTTTTTCGAATCACCACTCACTCAAACTCAGACTCAATGCTGAGCAGCACATCTGCGCTCACTCAAACTCAAACTCACATTGAGCGCAAAACTCAGAACTCACTCGGACTCAAAACTCAAAATGTACTCAGAACTCAAAATGTACCAACTCAAAATGTAATCAAAACTCAAAATGTACTCAAACTCAATATGGACTCAAAACTCAAAATGTACTCAAAACTCAAAATGTACTCAAACTCAAAGTGTACTCAAACTCAAAATGTACTCAAAACTCAAAATGTACTCAAACTCAAAGTGAACTCAAACTCAAAATGTACTCAAAACTCAAAATGTACTCAAAACTCAAAATGTACTCAAACTCAAAATGGACTCAAAACTCAAAATGACTCAAACTCAAAATGTACTCAGAACTCAAATGGACTCAAACTCAAAATGTACTCAGAACTCAAAATGGACTCAGAATTCACTAGGTCTCAGGCGTACTCAAACTCAATCGGACTCAAACTCAGTCGGAATCATTCGGCTCAAACTCACTCAAGCTCAAACTCACCATGCCACACTAGCCTCGCGTCACTCAAATCATCAAACCAATGGGCTGATGAGTCTCATGAGTACCCAAATGAGGTCTGATGAGTGGACTCATGAGTGAGTTGCTCACGACCTCTGTTGACATCAGAGGGGAATTCCACAAATTATACAACTTCCCTGTGAACCACATCAGTTTGAAAAGTAGATGAAACTCAATGTAACCTTAGCGTCGGCTCAGCAGCTATTGTCATATAATTTGTTTCGGTATAGTTTCTATAAAACAAGAGTAATAGGCACTTTCTTAATGATATTCCCTCCGTGGACGGCAATGTATCGACATCAGCCGAATTCTGCAACGTTTACAGCTTAAACGAACTAATAATGCAAGTGATTGAAACTCGGTGTTATGATAGAGCCGTCCAAGCTGCCAATTTCAGTTGATTGTTTTTAAAGATGCCTGCATTAGAATGAGACCTATATAGAATTAACCAGAAAGCTGGCTTTACCGCACGGTTCAGTTTCGTCGAATGTTTTTAAAGATGCCTGCATTAGAGTGAGAGCTTGAATAACCAGAAAGCTGCTTTACCGCAAGGTTCAGTTTCGTCGAAGCGACTTTTTCTACACACCCCGTTGACGCGCGCAGTTTTAGTCGGAACGTAGCCGATGAGAGCTCTGCTGAAATGCAGGACGACAGGGCAGACAAACGACAGGACGAAACATTTTTCATGGTCTCTTTCGTCCTGCCTTCTGGGCATTTTCTAAGTATGACTCTTCACCAACTCCCCCATAATGTCCGTTTTACTCCTTAAGGTAGTGTAAATAATTTCACAGATATTCCACGCAGTCAGCATTGCATGGCTACAGCGCACATTCCACCGCATCGGAGTGGCCACCCACTGATGTTTATGGATATTTTTACTATTTACTATTTACGCAATATTTGAAATTTTCTTTTCACTGTAAATGTCTGGTTCTAAGTACACTGCTGACGTTGTTCATGTGAGCGAGGATCGTCATCGCCGTCATTCTGCCAAAAACTGCAGCGAAACGCAGCGAGCAGAACACAGAACGTAAGAAGTCTTCAGAAAAAAGAACATCAAGTGATTAAAAAGTATCGGAAACAGTACTGAGCCCTGCTAGCCGCAGGGCTGAGATAACGCTTTCTATCTTTCTTTGAGGCCCCAAAGAACACGCAAAGGAAAGTTATCGCCAGCACAGAACGGCCTTCCGTAATTTTTTAGTTGCTGTAGGTATCTCCTTAAAAGTCTGCGCTTTGCTTTT